>NTHP01000051.1:1318293-1355205 GCA_003416845.1 Oplegnathus fasciatus
AAAAAAAACAGGGGCTGGGGGCTTTTGGTCCTCAACACCCCGGCTTTAATCAGGCATTAGGAAAAGGGAGTGAAGATGTTATGAAAATGCGGCACTGGCCTTTGTTCAGCGTCTGTCATGGCATTGACTTCCCTGACACAATGCTACAATGCATGACGGATCAAAGTAATTAAAGTTCCAATAATTTACCTTCCTCTGTTGCGTGTCAAGTCTGCCAGACCGGCTGCTCTCAGGCCCTTCATTGATTTCCTCACCACTATCAGAGCGCGATCCTTAAAGACAGAGAGACATGAGGGCAGGGTATGTGTGTGTGTGCGTTTTAATAACTTTCCATGCTGATATAATAGCAACGCTTCAGATGTTTAACCATTAATGATCACAGACAGATGACGGAGATAGAGAGACGAGTGCGTCTGAACCCTCCTCACCCATTCCCTCCTTGTCAAATCACTCTTCTTCTACTTCTGTTTGTGAAGGCGCCTGTCAAGCGTGCAGCAGTGTTTGAGCGCGCATTAACTTTCCTCACCGGCTCAGAGTGGTCAAATCGGAGCTCGTCTACTTCACCTTGTTAAACTTTGGAATCCGGGAGAAAACTCGGCTTTATCCGCAAATCCGCAGGAGATTCAGACGCCGGTATGCGGGGATTGTGAAATCATTATCGGTACACAGAAGAGTAATTCTGTCTGCCGTCTAGGCCCGGGATTGATGTGTAATGCTTAGGAAAGACTCCCTGCGTCGCCGTGTGCGTTCACCACAACAGTCAGAATAAAAACTTCCCTCACTCATGCACTCGAGGTTACTCTGTCTCTGTCGTCCTCCCTCCCTCGTTTCCCCCCTCTAAGGCACGACAATGTGTCATTGTCATCGTGGTTTTGCAGCAGGTTTCTGCGGTATGAGGTGGTGGTGGAAGGAGGGAAGGGGGTCTCTTTTGAAGGCTTACTCCCCCCAAAAACGTCTCTCCTCCCTTGACGAAAGTTAAATGGTTGAAGTATTCCTGTTCTGAGATGTGATTAGCGTGTCACACATTAAAAATGCCATATTAAATAATCCCATCCTTCAGGCTTTACTTCCTCACCAGGTATTAGCTTAGACGGAGAATTATCCTAAGCTATTTGGAAGTAGGGAATCCACATAAAGATCTTGGCACTCGGTGTTTGAATTTTCTATCTGCCTGGTAGGTGCGATACTCAACCGACTTACAGCGCAGACAGCGGCGGAGGAAGTCGGGCTTGAGCGCTTATAGCTCACCGCAGCTGCGCCAGGTTCTCTGTTTCTAATCTCGTCTCTCCTCTCCTTCTCACTCAGAAATTTTCACCACAACTCGAGGTGCAAGATGATGCAGGAATCAAAACTAGCGGAGTTGTGTTTCCATTATGTTGGTTGATGGTTTGACTTTGTGCAACTTTGTTCAGTTATAATTGATGGAAGTCCATTTTAAAGCTTTCCTGATTTTGTTTTCTGATATAATGTCGTTCAGGTCAAGAATAACCTTCATGGTTTTGAAGCTTACATTATTGGATGGAGTTTAGCAATAAAAAGTTAGTCTGCCTGCCTGTTAAAAACCTTAAAGAGTTAAAATTTTAACAATGTCTGCATTAAGATTCTTTGATCATGAATGCATATACATAAAAATGATGTGTCTTTACATTTATGTAGTTAAATCTTTCCAAAAGGAATGAAAAACTGTGTTTTCAGACGTCTGTGTGACCACATATCAGATGTTGCCTCGAGGTTCGGAGAGATGTTGAAATGAAAAAATGAAATTACTTCTTCTAATCTGCTGATAAAATTTCAATATCACAATTACACATTTGATAAGAGTCAAGGATCACACAAGCCTGTTAAGGTTTCTATCATCACCGTAAATGGGTGCTGCTGGTGAAGTGATTTTACATCTGATAAGTTCAGAGTTCATGTGACTTTATGGAGAACTCATTTACATCTGATGGAGGAATAAACAGATTACACAACTGCGGCTAAAAATGAATCAGAGCAGGACAGAAGTCTTTATCTTTTGTCGCGTGTCAAACATCCCCTGGAGGAGAGCTGAAATGATGTTGCAATCAAAAAATAGAAATAATGTTCTCCTTATGTTGTTTTGATGTACGATGACGTTAAATCTGATCACAAAGGGCCCTTAAGGTTGATTTTGTTACAGCTGATGGAAACTTATTGGTACGATGATTTAAAATTTGTCAAGGTCAGACATCATGGGGGTACGAAGAGTCATTTCAGGCACTGGAAACTACTGCGCTTCCCTACACAGCACACTGTGTATGTATAACACAGTATATTTAAACATATTACACAATGTAGAGTGTGAGCATGTTAGATGTCAGCATGTTCTCCTGCAAGACAAAGAGAGCTTTAAATCGGTGGGTTTGTTTTCATCCCTGCTTGGAGGTCAGCGCCCTGTGGCTGTGGATGGCTAATTATCATCGTGCAAATGGGTCACGGTTGTCATTACTTCTGGTCACATGATTGTATTCATCCAACGTGTTTTTCTCTCTTTTTTAACCCAGGATGACAATGGAGCTTCAGTACTGGAGAAACTTAGACACTGGTTACGCGGTCACAAGTCATTTCGATGGAGAGGTATATATAGCACAGGCACTGGGTCATAACATCCTTTGCTGGTTTAAAAATACAAATACTTTTAACAAACCGTCCTTTAAGTCCTCTACGTACAATAGGAGTGGGCAGATTTTAATGTGGAAATGAAAACTTATATTTCATTAAACAAAATTTTAAACACTGTATATCCACATTTTGTTCTTTTGAGAGCTGGAGATTCTGATCAAAAAAAATTAGCATACATTTCATAAGCCACCTTCAAGTCACTTTGACTATTTTAATCTAGATTTAATTCAGAGTCAAAGTTGTGTCAAATGCTGTGAAATACTCAACAGAAGATGTACAAACATGCATTACAGATGACTCAGAAATGACTGCACAAGTTTGATTTCCACGTCCACGATGCCTGTTCAAGTCTCTGTGCAAAAGGCCAACAACTGCTGTATCATGGTGTTGCCCTTGAGCAATGCACTTAACGGGAAGTTATCATTATTAATGGCAATGTCTAGACAGTCTAAACCAACTAATAAATATGCCACAGTCAGATGCTGCTATACTTGCAGGTTTGAGCTGAGTTCACATACGTAACTGACACAAATAGGTTGTTTGCCTACCAAAACAACCAACATGAATGTGACAAATTCAGCTAATACAAGCACTCAGTTATGGTTAGTGGGTAGAAAACAGGATGCGAACCATGTCTCCGGTGTCAAAGTCCCATACTTTGTCCAACCATCCACCCAAACCTCCTCCACGAGGGGACTTGAGGACTTGCGTTGTAACATCACGCCATTTCCGCTTTTGCTTCTGAGAGACAGAAGTCATTATTTTATACGACCACAAGAAGTCACTTGTCAGAAAATGGTGATCATGGGTCAATTTAAGCATTTGAAAAAACAACAGACGCTGTTTTTTCTAGTGAAGACAGTCTCCAAAAATCTATTAAAAACAGCTCTGAGACAAACTGCTGCCTTAACGAACTAAAACAATGTGTATCGCAATATTTCCATATATAGCTCTATTATGCAGCTAATTACAGCAGTGCATTGATGAGGCTATTTTCTCATTTTCTATTAGAGGGGACTGTAAGTCAAAATCAGCCTTTGAGCAGAGTTGGCGGCAACCATGAACAATGATCTCTACATATCTATTTTATGAAATGTCTTTTGGGAGCCAATGGGGTACCATGACCTCAAGGCAGCAGTAGGAGAGACAGTAGAGGCATTTTACTGTTGAGGTTAGACTGTCCAAAGGCATAAGTGGTGATAGGATATAAATAATATTTACAAGACTGTTATTGTTTCTCCACGGGCTTCTTGTACTGCAGCTTCCATATAGAAACTATTTCACTGCTGTGCAGCAGAAAAGGAAATCTTTATTCAAATGACTGAATTCAGAGTTATTAGTTGAATGGGATTTATTTTTTGTGTCTATATTGTTTATATGAATTCTCACAGGAATAATCATGGCTGTATTCATAACTAAAGCCAGGTGGTAGATGACGCTTGGAGGAAAGCAAATACCCATTTGTGTTTGTTGCATCGGTGAACATTGTCCATCAACTGTGGGCCTGTTGTGATGTGACCGGGGGCACCAAAAGTGCAAAAAGCTCCATGTGCTCCTTCAGTGTATCTTTAAAATGGCACTAATGCAGACTGGGTTGTTGGGGGTTGGATTCCAAATGGAGCCAAACAACATTTAAGAGGTACTTTGATAAAAGGATTCCCAGACAAGACCATGTTACACACAAAACAGTAGAGTTTGGATTCTGTGCACTTGTATTTGTGTAATTTGAGAGGCGTGTAATGCCACTAACACAGTTTTTATTGTGGTAAGTGTTTCTGCACAAAGGCAACTGAAGCTGAAGACAGAGGAAACGATGCTTCCCTTCTATTTGTCTTTGACAATGCACGGATGGATTACGCCCAGAAACCATGAGTTATTCAATTTCCACCTGGAAAAGCTTAGCTCGCGTTCATCATATTATGAGCGTATCTGCTCGATTGGATATAATTCACACCTCAACGGAAGCTTACACCTGCTTGAGGGAATTAGGACTGAGGCCTTTAATAAACGTTTAAACCTGTCAGACAAATGAGATAAGTGCATTCATGACCTGTTCCTCCCGTTCGCCGCCTTAATTCCATCTGAGGGGATCCCTCTCCATACCTGGGGAAAGTGGGATATCCTGCATCACTCTGTGACGCTCGAAAAGGGGCCCTTTAGACCAGCAGGGTGCCAATTCAGCGTCAAAAGCAATTAGAAATATATTTGACGAAGGTCACAGAGCATCATGCACAGTGACAGGAGTGACGGTATTTGGAGAGGAGGAAGAGAGGGAGGTAAATGCTAGATTTTTCCTTCATCATCCATTATAAAAGCCTCCTCTGGAGAGAGTGTGTGTGTGTGTAGGCAGAGAGGGAGGGGTGAGGGCCATGAGTGGGGCCTCGCCGAAAAAGACAGTAAGCGGATGCTAACTTCCCACTGAGAGAATTTCTCCAGGTCGAATGCAAAACGTTCCCGACTAATCATCCGCGCCGCGGAAACGCCAGCTGCGGCCCGTGGTAGGATTATCATTCTCATAGACCTCTTACCGAGCTTTTAGCTAAATGAAAAATCTGCTCCATAGCCTAGGGAGAAGGCAGCGTGCAGATAAGAAGGAAGAGTGTTTACCGAAAGGCAGCGCCGGTGAAAAACAGAACAGGTTTTTTCCTTTCCTCTGCAATGTAAAAATGGTAGGGGAAGAAATCATTAGGCTGGCAAGGAGTGAAGAAAAAACAGCAAAGAAAAAGAAGAAAATAAACTAGAGAGGAGAGAAGATCAATGTATTTACACGATTCATTTGTGACAAAGTTCTTCTGGGCTCATTAATTTAATGTTTCTGTCTACCTTCTGTCCTGAGGGCAACATGCAATTTGTTATTCTATTGTTCTCCACTCCTTCCCTGCTTCCTCTCTACTAATATTTTCCATTACAAAGCTGACTTATAATGCTGAATCTCAAACGACAGCGGAGGATAATCAAATCACCGTCTTCATCAACCCGGTGCTGGACCCGCCGCCACCTTTGGGCTTGATCAAATGAAATAATCAGTTTTAGAGGGAGGCAGAGGTCAGCCACGAGTGTAGTAATCTTATGGGGCTCTTTGCCCTCCCCCAGACACACACACACATACACACACACACAACCAACCTAAGGGTAATGGATCTCTATTAGCGCTCTATTACCGACATCTGTAACAACGGAGCAGCGCGCCAAACATTGCTAACAAGGGCAATGTATTTGGAAGTCACTAGCCTGCTCCCTCCGGACACTGCCTCTCATTACAAAGCTATCAGGACCATTCTGTTTGCCCGGACACCGCGGTGGGGGAGGAGGGGTGAAGATGGGGCGGGAGGGTGCTGAAATAACAATTAAAGGCCTCTGCGGCGGTCCCACCACAGAGCTGTTAGGGGTTTTGGGGTAGTCCCTGGGGTGCCCTAGAGGTCCAGTTGCTCTTGACCCTCTTCCTCTGATCTGACAAGAGACAATGCCCGAGCAGGAGGTTAGTTTATTATTACGAGACCTAATTCTCGCTTGACTCTGAGGTTTGGAGTCAAACGTGAGTGGGAAAGTGCATAAATGATTTACAAGCCAGGGGATTCGTATAAATATTACTGAGGAATGCCACAGTAGTCCCCCTCCTTGATTTCTCATGCTCCGCTCCAGTCTTAATCAAATAAACCTCAGAGTCTTAAAGGAGACCAAACCAATTTTGCTTTGGAAAATAAAGCGCTTTTCTGTGAACTAGTTCAAAGTGATAACTCTGATTATAGCTCAGTGTAGAGGCATTAGATACACTCTCTGTCAGTGATATTTTGATATTGACACGGGTCTTTTTTGAACCGGGGGATCGGGGTGACAAGAGCCTAGATATTAAAGACATAGCCCGAGGGTGAAAGATGGGCCCTATCTTAGGAATAAAAGGTTACAATCGCTTCCTGGCGCCGTGGACGGGAGCTGAAGGTGCCGCTCGAAAGCCGTATACACTGAGCACAACACGTCATGAATAAAAACTGCTCAACCCTGCTGACATTGTCGGTCACAATGTGTTTAGATAAACACACAAAAAAGGAAGGATTTAGCATAAGTCCATCACAGCCGTGCTCTCTGCCTGATGCTGACCGTATGTAGACTGTCAAACAATGTGGAAATACCCCCAGCATGATGAGGCTTAATCCAATTGGCATTGGAGCCAAACTTGTAAACTAATCTATGCATTAGCCCAGCTGGCACAGTGCGCCCAAACGCTCCTGTGGAACCTGGAGTTTGGAGCTGTTTGTCGCCTGCCAGCGATAAGAGCCTATGCAAGTCCTCTGAAAAAGTGGGCTTAGCTCCTATTCTTTTCAACTGGAATCACTTTAGTCCATTTATCACCCTACCTGTCTCTGAGACCTATTTAAGATTAAGGTCAGTAGGGGAAAAAAANNAAAAAAAAAAAAAGGCTCCCCTCTCTCAGTTCTTTGGATACTTTTAAAATTCATAAGTCAAGAGGCTTAGGCTTTCTCAGCGCAAGTCTTCATAACAATGAGAATTCTAATATTTTATGTAAGAATAGCTGACAGGAGATTTTTTTTTCTCCCCTCTTGCTCTATTTTGCCCTATCAAAGTATAAATACACTTGCGGTTTGACAAGAGGGGAGATGAGCACGCTCATTCCTGACTGGCGCTGATGGACACAAATCCAACCCAATCACATCACATGCATATTCCGAAGATGGAGAAAAAGAGGTGCGTTCCTCTCTCACATCTGTACTTTTGCATCTTCCAAATTAAAGAAGCAATAAACCTTTTCGATATGCGTCCAGATTCCCTGTCTGCCGGTTTCTTCGACTTTCAGCTGAAGTACTGCTCTTCTTTTTTTATCTGTTGTGCCAAGTTGTACAATCTTTGAGGTCTAACTTACAGTACAGCAGCTGCCATATCTTCTGTTGTTATTCCTAGTGTTTTTTTAACTGCTGAATTCATTATAGTTGAGCTGCTTAAGCTCACAGCACAGATACAGTGGTAAGTGGAGACTGATGCCAACATTCCTCCTTATTATGGCCCGATTCAGACTTCAAAAGTTAAGAGTGACAATTAAATGATGCCAAAACACAACACTGACTAAATGCTAATGCTAAAACTATCAGAGTTTCAATTATTTCCTTTTCACATTCTCCTATGTGATGAAATATTCAAAATATTGTCTGCTGCTCTTAAAATTGGAGAGATTTGGGAGGTTTAAAGAGACTCAAAACCAACAGAGTGAAAGGAATTAATAAAATTGCAGCTTGTTTGATCCTGAGTGGTTTGTAGAGAAACAGGGTCTAGGAGAAAACATGGATATTTCAGATTTCTTATGTGTGTCAACCATCACTGCACTATATTTAGATTTATTTACATTTGGAAAAAAAACCCAGCATACTCCACAGTCATATCATCTGGTGCGAATATGTAACGATCTACAGAAATGTCATTGTGGTTATTTTTGTTTTATCTGTGGTGCCAAAAGTTTTCAAGGTTGGCTTTTTTAGATCTGACAGTACCATTTTACAAAGAGCAAGATGTTGTTCTCACATGTAAACTGGCAAGGAAAGTGAAATGTATCTATAAAGTACTTTAAACAATCAGGTCTGTCACTAAATACTGTACAGAGAACCAACAAGATGCAAATTAAAACAAAAAAATAGACAAAAAGGATGAAAAGAGCAAGTACAACAGAAACTCTAAGGGAAATGGGGCCCTAGCTTGCGCGCCCACACACTCGTCCTGTTAATAATCTATACTGCAGTCCATTTCTATAATGCAGCGTAAATCCCAAAGCAGTTCAGCAGTGCAGTTAGCCTACAAGTAAAAGCAAATGCCTTGCAGTCTTGGCTGCTCGCCACCAGCTGGTGCTCCAGTCAGCTGTAGGTAAAGAGGAAAAAAAAAGAACATGTTTTACATAGTCTCAAAGCCAGGGGACTGGTTTTGGACTGATGTCAAATTTCTCTGAAAATTCAGGGAATCTCTGAGTGCTTCTCGCAACTTGGATGGTAGTGGATGTCTGCCACGGGGTCAGATACAGCTTGGAGTGCAGAGCAGCATTACAGTACATACTGTACTGTGGTTTGGTTGCACATTAAAAGGGTTGGTACAGTAGCTGTGTTGCAAGTTATGAAGGTATTATTGTAGCATTTTATACCAGAGATACCCCTAGACATGTAAATAGGCTTGACTGCAGGTGTTTTAGGGGGTCTTTAGGGGTCAAAAACATACATTTGTGAAAATATATTTCACCTGCATCGACCCTTCAACTTCACATGAGGGTTTAACAGTTACTATATATATTTTTTCTCAACCTGAACATTTAAAAAAAAACAAAAAACACTTTGGATATACTGTTGTATGAGAAGTGCTTCATGAATAATATGCAATTTGAACAATAAAGCTAAAGGACAATAAGTAAGTGACACTCGCACTTTACATACTGCATCTTTCCCGGGAGAATGAAAAGCAACGGGAATATGTTTATGTTAAATACCTGAGGCTGATATTGAGCCACAGGGCAGAGAGGATCCCCTTTATAAAACCACGTCGAGACCCTCCATCCCTCCTACTGTATTTGGGTCATTGTATTTGTGTGAGGGATTCGGGGGCGGTGGAAGGGGGGGGGCTTGGTGGTGGTATCTGGGAGGGGGGTAGAGGCTCAGCACGACTCACCAATAAATATGCCAAGCTGCTTTCTTTTTTTTTTAAAGGAAGAAAAGAGAGATTTACATGAGCAATATAATATTCTTGTGTGTAAGTGATATTTGGGCCGGGTGTGAAAGAAAATGCCTTTGAGATGAATTGAATAATGGACTGCCCCCTATTGAAGCTAAATAAGAAAATTGAAAGCGCAAATGTAGAAATTAATTTCTTCTCTCTGGCATTTTTTCGGCTACGAGTGGGTGGAACAGAGATTCACTGTTAAGCATTTTGTCTAATTGAATTTTGTTTTTCTAAAAGCTTATTTTAGAGTCAGGGCAGCAGAGGGGCCTTCACAGGGCAAACTTTTTCTTTCTTATACTTATTTACTTTCACTTATAAAAGCTTATTTTCTCATGACACTAATTCAAATCTTTATTTTTCCCTGTTGCAGCCATATAGTAGCCCTCTGACCGCGGGCCAAAAGTTGATATTGTGCTCCATTACGCCTGGGTACACACTTGGCAAGGAGACGTTAGGAGACGTTTGCTAAATCGTACACATCAAAGTGCTTGTGTCAAATCCCTGCAGTCCTTTATGTGAACAGTTCATCCCGAAAAATTTCTAATTTCATGTCTAATGATGCCTATTGAGGCAGCCGGCGTGCAATTTTCTTAGAACGTTGAACAACGCTCTCCCCCTCCATCCCCTAACCCCGGCTTCAGTATCTTCCCCGGTGCAGTGTGTAGGTACAGGGGCCGGCCTCATCTCATTTTCGACATATAATATGTTAATGTAATGAATGCCACTTCAATTAGCGCAATCACTTCATGTTCCAAATGGAAACGCTCGCCGGCAAATGACAGGCTAATCTCGTCCACGCTGGATTTTCCCTCCTGCCGTAGGAAAAGGGGGAGAAAAGTTCATTTGAGTACAGTAGTTAACAATACCTCCTCATCACCTTGAGGCCATATTTAAATCCGCCATTGAAAAGTAAACCCTCTTTTTTTTTTTCCTTTTTCACCCTGTCTTTCTCCCTTTCTCTTTCTCCCCCCAATCAAAATGAAACAACCTAGGCCCCGGCTAATTAAGTGTGTGAATATCTGGACCCTAATTAACATATTTGTGAGACAGGCAGACGCAGGGAGGGCCTAGCCGGAGCTCCCGTGTTTGCTCACAGCTTGAGCAGCGTCGCTCTGTCTTCAGTTAAAAAGGAAACCAAGGCGCGTTCAGGCTCCAGGTCTGCACAGGCCCCTCCAAACAGGGGGAGAAAATGCCAGTAATTGGATGACCGTCTTATTATCCCTTTGTTGGTTGCAATTCCCTGATTAGCATTTTGGAATATTTTAAATTATAATCCAGGAATTAGGGGATTTTACTGTTTTTTTTCCCCCTCTAACATCCCCCTCTCTCCAATTAGCCTTGATGCTAAGCAGGAGGATGAGTCCGCAGAGGTTTTTACACATGTAGCCAGGTAGAAACTCATGTCATTTTGTATGGAGGTGAATTAAACAGGATGAACAATGTGTCATATTTATAACTACATGATTACAGTAAAACATTTAGGGACAGCTGTGGAGTTACAGCCTGTTTTACTTTAACTCATCTACCTGCTTCTTCTCAATCTTAAAAAACAAATCAATAAAAGTCAGGCTGAGGCTTTTACCTGGATTTAACTCATCAGTGAGCTCACACAGTGCTTTTGTGTTTCACATAACAACATAGTCCACATAAAACCATTTTAAAAAGGGCTTTTTTCACATAGCCCTACAACAGCCCCACACCCTCTCCTCCATCAAATATTTACGTATTAAATTGTGCATTTCACAAAGTCTCCATTGTTGTTGAGAGCTGTGATTATCTCCACTGATTTTTGACTTTTTGGTATTTCTGGATGTTTCCTGTTTATTTAGGTCAATGGAAAGCTCTAAACGGTGACGTTTTGCAATAAACTGACTGCTCTGAAACCTTTTCTTCTGATTGTTTCAGTGGCCCCAGGCATTGTGGCTGCATGGCTGAAGTTTCATGACTAGCTTAGGTAGTTGAAGGGCGTGCATGTGTGTGTGTGTGTGTGTGCGTTCCTGTTTGGCTCACATGGATTTGTACATTTCTGGGTATGTCTGCATGTAAGGGAGAAAAAAAAATGAGTGTGTGTGTTAAGTGTATGTGTGTTTGTGGGGAACAGGGCAGCGGCCCATGTCGTCCCAGGCCTCCTTCAGTTAATTGGAAATGTAGATTGTTGAGTCAGCGTCAGGGCTCTAATCAGAGGCCTGTCTCTGAAACTAAGGGGACTTTATTGAAGTAAATTTAAATCACAGGCAACCAAAATTGTCTGTGTTTGTGAAGATCATTTAAAAGAGAGCTTGTGTGTTGTGAAGGACACATGAGTCAATTCAAGGGATGTTGTAGCGTGCTTTAAGGATATCATACAGGCAGGAAATCAGCTCTGTAAAAGACAAATCCTACAATGGCTGTGCAGTGGCTGTCAGCCTTATGGAAAGAAACTGCAGTGTCTAAAAATAGCTTCCGTGCACAAAAAGTACAATAAATTTGTTTTACCACCAGTAATGGATTAGTGAGCCAGGCACAATGCCCAACTCATGACAACATGTTTTCTACTGGAAGTGAAGTTTTTAATTTATTCAGGACCATTTAACCAGGACTCCTGAAATAAGCTGAATTAAACAGCTGCTAAACTGAATAGTTAGCCAATTTATTCATGATACTAGAAGCACAGTACATGTTGTCTCTGAACTTGCTTTTTGCAAACATCAATGCAGACATAGTACAGTACATATGATTTATGATATACATAAAACACATGCACGCTCCTATTGTTCATTCACCTATAGCAAGAAAATGTCATCCTTACACAATAAGACTCATCACCACAATGATATCCACAGTCCCTTGACAGTACTGACATGTATTGTTCAGTGTGTTAAGATGAAAGAAATGTTATGTGACATTTTAAACAATGGGAACATATTTCAGCGAGTCAACTCATCCAAGGTTAAGGCTTTTTGACACAAGGCCAAGCTATCACACCTCTGAAGGAGAGCAAAGGAAAGTGACTCTATTTTGTCTTTCAGGAACACAAAGAAGATTAATGGACAGTTCGTCCCCTTAATATTTCAACACTGTAAAAACATGTGTCTGAAAACCTACATATTTACACATATTTATGTACTTTCTCAGCTACAGTAAAATGACTGGAGAAACCACTCTACCTAGCCACTCACTAGACTCAAACTCTGCACCAGCATTCCTGTAAACCTCTTAAGACAAACAACAAGGACACATGATTCTCACATGGCGCTTACCACACGTGTGATTTATTACATTCACCTAATACAAGAAAATGTCATCCTTTTATGCGGAGACACCTCGTGACAATACCATTCACGATGCTTTGAGTCGTACGCCTTCTTTTGTCCCAATCTCAATGCCAAATTGCATTTGTTCCAAGTGTCACGTTAATGTATGAAAAGTTTAAGATGTCACTGGCTTAATCTGACAGCAGAGGTTTTAGTTAAAGCAAACGTGTCATATTGTACTTCTATTAGCAGGTCGCCATTGCACTATTAGTGACATCCCCAAGTCACTGGCGTGTCACCTTAATTTAAAGTTAAGCACTGTGACAGTTTAATATGCCAGGGAGATGAAAGCCCCCTCTGTTTCGACGCCACGTCAAACCTTTTTCAAATGGGCGATAAATAGGGCTTATTGTTTCAGCAATTGAGAGGAACTGTCTGTCTAATGTGCCTTTATTCCAACCCCCCCCTCTTCTGTCTTCTTCCACCTCCTCTCTCTCTTATGGAGATTTTGTTTTCAAGCTTGAGCGGCGCTACCTAGAGGTTGAAGATTACGCTTTGAACACAGGCTGAGTGTCTGTCAGCCAAGGGTCGGGCTGAGCTAAGTTGAGGGAAAGAGAGAGGGGGAGACGACTTTAAACGCTGAAACTAGAAGACAAATCACGGCGTTGTCTCTAAGCCTTTCCTGTCTTTCCCCCTTCTTTTCCTTCCACAACCATCAAGCCACAAACATAATCCACCCCCCTGAACTTTGACTCAATTTACAGAGGACAATGGCCAGTCATGGTAGGAAATACAGATCAGTCAGTCAAACGGGCAGACACTTCGCTCATATGAAATTGACCCGGGTTGATTATTCTGCTGCTCGGCCTGCACATGCAGGGAGCTTTAGGCGAGGAAAAACTGAGCCTCGCCTCCATCTTTTACCAACTCCTGAGAGGGTCTTGCACCTCCCTGAAGGCCACTTCCTTCCCTGTGACTACCGAACCATATATACAAATTGCCGTCAATAATTTCAGTGGTGGCAACAGACAACCTTGCCTTGTTGGAACGTAAAAACAAGGGCGCTTCGCTGTGGGTGTCCTCTGACACGTCATTAGTGATGGGGGAGGTGGAAGTGACACAGGTTGCTCGCTCAACAGAAACCAACTCCCATTAAAAGAAAACACAGAGAGGACCATCCTTGAGTCCCCCCTCCCCTTCTGTCCTCAGGCTACAGGTGGGCAATTTTGATGGCTGCACAAAAAGGAGCCTGGGGGATCCTGGCGTTGAGATAAGGAGGACTATTAGACCAGGGAAGGGTGGTGGTGGAGGTGTTGGGCAGCAGGGNNNNGGGGGGGGGTTTCACCACGTCAGGCAAGTCCGTTTGTTTTTCCACACTCCCTCCTTCCCTTCCTCCCCCCCTCTTTTATGCGGGGTGGAGGAAAAACGAGGTGCCGTGAAGCTTGAAAGAGTGCCTGACATCTGAAGTCTTCTGATAGCTCCCCGCGATGCTCGGGAAAAAATTAACTCTGACGCCCAGATCAAGCCTCAGGAGCTTAATTACATCAAAGAGAAAAGGATCCTTGTTAGATTCAATCCAAACAAAAAAAGAAAAAAATGATCAGTAGTTTTCAAGGCTTTGTTTGACATTGAGAAGACGTGAATGTAAAAATAAGAAGAGAAAGTGTGTGTATGTGTGGAGGGGATAGAAAAGGAGAGAGGAAGTTTGTCGTGCAGAGAGGCTCGGAGGAAGAGAAGAAGAGCGGGGATTATCAAAAGAAGACAAGTCATTCGAGGGTGGCATGTCAGAAAATCAGGTTTGTACATGATGCCACTGCAAGGACACATCAAGTTGAAAATAAAGTGACCTAAGTGACCAACACGAATGTCCGGAGAAGACAATACAGCACTTTTTGCACGGCTACAAAAAAAGGTACTTTCACAGGGGCCCTCCCCTCCCCCTCGGCCTCCTATTGACAGGGATGACAACGGTCCCACGACGCACCATTATCCTTGACCGTCAAGCCGACATCAAATGGACAGGGAGCTGTCCCTGTCAAGACAGAGAAAGAAAGGCCTCTCAAAAAGTACAGAGCTGCCGAGAGAGAGGAAGAAGAGACAGAGAGAACGAGAGAAGAGCTCGTTACATACGTTGCTCCCCACCTTGCTTTGTCAAAACAGGCTTATTCAGTGTGTACATAAGCCTTGAGAGATGTTCCTTTCAAAAGAGAGGGAAAGAAAGGCGAGAGACAGGATAAAGAATCAGACATACAGACATGAATCCAACAACTTGTTTTCTCTTCAAGGGAGCGACGCTGCATATGTTTACGCAAACCTTTACTTCGCACTTGAAATGGAAGAGGGAGAAAAGCAAAAAAAAAAGTGCAGTGGGTTGTGATGGGGGGGGAGCTTTGAAGCAAGATAAAACAAACCGCTCCTCTGCAACGCACGCCATCTCATCTTTGTGATGTTAAAAGCAAATTGATAAACAAGGGCTCGTGCTTTCAAGGGGTCCTGTCACAAATTCAGGGTGTAGAGGCTTCTCACTTTCATCAGCGGAGGAGTCCCACATGAGTAAACTCTCGCTTAGCTACAGCGCAACTTTCCTTGTTCTGATGCCGCTCATAATCATATAGCATTTTGTCTCAAATCAAAACCGTCTCACTGGCTCCAGGCAGGCACTTCATAGCCGTAACCAATCACCTTTCCAAATATTTGCGCTGGTTTGGAAAAGCAAGAAATTGAGGCTCTTGTCGAAAATGAGTCTCCGCGCCCCTTCAGAAAGAGATGAAAACTGAGAGGCTTACATGAGCATGATGATGTGTGTTTTGGAGACATTCAAAGTGAGGAACCTGAGGCTGCTGTAGTACGCAGGCAAGAAATTATAAAACGTGAAATAATTTGGTTTAATTTGGTGTACAAATTAAATGATTCCAACAATGTAGCCATACATTTAAATATCCTTCACAGAACTAATTAAACTCTTCTTCTGACTATATAACAAAAATAATTTGGTCAAAGGCAGACCCACCAAGAATAAGTTCACTCTTCTTATAAAGATTAAATGAATCCTTATGACTTGTATCTGTATCATATTTAATGGTCTAAAAGTGATAAAGGTTAGGGAGGATAGGCACTTTTATACAGTCTGTATAGTTCTGTTTATCTCAAACATATCTATACTTTGAAGAAATTCATTCATAGTCTCGACAGGACTCTGGTGATAAATATCATGCCAGAAGCATTCATGAGATGCCTACTTGAATAATGCTTATTTAAATTTTTAATTAGTCATCTCTAGTGGTTTGGTATAATGCGAAATTAACAACAAGATTTACCAGGTAAGATCAATGTTGAGAACCAAAGTGTCATTTTTTGATCTGAATCCAGCAAAGCCAAGTGGACATTTTGCCTTGCTTATTATGGAGTAACACACCACTACACACCCCCTTTCACCCCACTCAACCGCCCTCAGGCTGAGGCACCATTGCATTTGGGATGCATTTTTAATTTCTGTCATTGTATGGCGAGTGTTAACTCTCCTAATAGAAGATTATCCACTGCTGCAAGGTGAAAATCAATCAGACTATTACACAGGAAGAAGGGGAGAGTACAGGGGCCACTGTACATGGATTATTTTCACACAGCAACCTATTTAGTCAAATGCAGTCATGTCCAATTGTGTCAGACGGCTAAACAGCTGAGTTAGTTGTAAGAATATGAAAATAAATGCAAGCACGTCCTGAAGATTCAGAGAAGTTATTTGGAAAAAGGGTAGATTACTGATGTCTTAACTGCATTTCACAAAAGTAAATCCAAATGGCTGCTTTCAGAAAAATACATTAGCAAATGCTGGAACTTTATTTCCAAATCTCATTAAATATCAAAAGCCACATACCTAAAACAATGTGTTCTTGACCTTTTGAACTTGAACTTTTCCTGTTGTATAATCAATGATATACTGTAGGGCTACAAACACAGAGGTACCTCAAAATGGATTATAAAGAAATTATGATATGTTTCATTCATTTTCACTCTGTTTATCCCAACATTCAAGTTGAGAAATTCTGTACTAACATGTCTACAACTAATTTATATGCTGCATAAGGCCTGTATACATTGGGAGCAATGGGATATGTAAATCAGAAAAAGCTCATCTGTCAAGACTCAAACTGTGACTAATAAGAATATGGACAAACAATGCCAGTTTTAACTATTGGGCACAAGTTATATGCCAGACCTGGCTCCAAATACAATCTGAAAAGCCTCCAATTACATTTATTAAGACTGCCTGACTTGAGTCGTAATGTGTCAGAGATGCAAACCATTTGGGTATCCAGACAGCCTGAAGCAAACGCTCTGAGTAATTAAGTATTTCGATTTTAATTCGGCCCAGGGCTGAGACGACTGAAGCCGTCTGCTCCCGATCTGGACACTGAGGCCAAAACCCAGGATGAGTCAACATCACAGTTTGAAGAATGCAGCATAGATTATGATGGCGGTTCATGGCACTATTCAACTGAGGAATGTATTTCCAGTGGTGTGAAAGTGTCACCTAAATACGTGCATCACATTTTTTCCTTGATAATGATATTGCAGAATGGGAGAACACCCCAATATATTTACTTCTACTGACATAATTTTTATTGAGTTTAATTGAGATTGTTTTGTTTCAGGTGGCACCCGACCACAAAGACAGGTCACAGGCAGACTTCATCTAACAATGTAAGCAAACAGGCAGTCAAAACCACAATAAAAGCCAAGTGAAAAGATACAATTTCCAATATAAAAGCTTAAATGGACTCCATCAGCGGGACAGAATCATGAGCCAAGTCTATATATAGAGACACAGATAGCTACTTACTGAGTGAGCCTGAAGGTCTTTAACGTTAGAGTATCAAGGCTGATTCCTGTTTTTAAATTAGATATTTGGTCAAAGAATTGTATAGAAAACCTTTCTTAAAAGGAAAAAGTGACTCCCATGCACCTAACTGAGGTGCACATTCACCCACTTACAGCAACTGTCCACAGCAATGAATCAAAAGTTACAAGCAAGATTCAGAATATTTCAAGCTATCCTTACTAGTTAGAACAGCACCTACAACCAGTAACTCAGAACAAACTTAGGTCCGGTCACGTCATCTCTAGGAGTCTTTCAAACATTCAAAAATGTCAACAGTTATCTTCACTACAACATTACTACACAGAAAGGTAATTCATCTACTAAGCAGTGACGGAGCTAAAACAACCAACGTTGTAATCATTAAAGTCATAAGAATGCATTTAATTTCTTAAACAGTCAGCTGTTAAACTATAAATGATATTAAATAATGAAGGAATCAACACCAGTCTGAGACAGATATGGCTCATTTTTGAGAATGTGCTACCTATACACTGACTGCAACATATTGTACTCTGAGATTCGGTCCCCACTAACAACCTCGTTGGCATTCAGCTCTCAAACATTCATGAGTGGGCCAGTCAGACGGGCAAGTCTAATCATGAAGAAAACACCACAGGCCATCGGCCCGGCTCGCAGTTGCTGAATTCAGTGAGACGCCCATAATAGTGTGCTTAACCTTTGAACGAGACACGTGTGAGGCCAATTCCTGTCGACCCAGACGTCTCGTCAGGGTCCCGTCTAGCCGACAAGGCCTCAGTCATCGCTTGAGCTTTAACCATCAGTCGCCAGATCAACCACTGGCCCCGGGGTGCAAAAGGCACCCCTACTGGGCGTCATGCTGGACCCCCTCCTGCTGGCTGGAGCCTTCATCCCTCTACAGAGGAGGGAGGAAAGGAGCAGTGGGTTGTAGTGGCATTGGGCTAAGACGCCTTTGTCGTGACTGTTGAGATCTCTTGGGGGATTTAACAGCCCCCCCGAGCAACAGCCTCTTGTACCTACATCCAAAACATGGTGTGCTGATCCTGAAGCTCCAACACAGCAAGACTTTCATGTAAAAATAAACATACTGTACAAGTGTGAATCACAAATGAATTATCCTATCCCATTTCTAAATACTGGAACCTCTAGTATCAGATGTGGTAAGCTCTAAATTAATCTTTACTTAGGAGTGAAGTTGTGAAGTATAGAAGTTGGTGCAGTTAGCCGGCGCTCCATTCAGAGAAAGCTGGAGTCATCAAAAATCCCAGTAAGCACTGATTAGGTGATTTGCAGAGTAGGGCAGAGGGTGTCGTATGCTGTACAGATTGTAAAGCCCCTTGAGGCAAATTTGTGATTTGTGATATTGGGCTATATAGATAAAAAATCACTTTACTTGACTTGACAGACATCTAGACGCCTACGTTAAAATAGGGTTATTACTGACCAATTGGGTTGGAACATCACTAAAGATCCAGGGTACTCATAAGCACTGTTTCAACAGCGTTTAAACACCTAACGTCACACTAATCGGACTGAAAAGACTGCGTATATGGTACGCATGGTGTGAAAGACGTGTACCGGTACGCACATTCTCACCGCCGGTGGATTTTTATACATTCGGAAACCTGCGTGGAAAGTGGCATAAGTACACTTTTTGTGTGTACGCATGGTTTATACATTTGGCCCCTATAGTTCAATATGAAGCAAGTCCAAACTACATGTTGAACTATAGTCATTTAAATGCTGTTGAAACATCAGTTATATGTAAGGGGCCTAAAAACTCTCACCTTTCAACCAAATTTGGTCCATATCTTTTGACCTTACAGTAAAATCATTAGATCAAAGCTGAGGTTAGGTGAGATATTTTTGCTTTTCTTGGCCTTTTGGTTATATTTTGAGCCGTTAATTCTCAGTTCTTAAAAATTTGGGGGCTTACAAGCTGACAACTTACAAGCTGACAAGTGACCACGCCTTGTCATTTCGAGCCGGTTGTGAGAAGTTGCTTTTGTTACTTGAATTAACACCTCCCCAACCTGTGTGTTTCATGATTCACACATAATGCAAATGTGTTTAATAATGCGCCTAAAACCTTCCTCACATTACAGCACTGCTTCCAATTTTCATAAGAGATGGAAAATGAAAACTGTGTGTCAGGAAGAAAACAACATCGGGTGCCACAAAGAAATTACAGCTGAATAAGCAAGTCTGATTCAGGATCTGTGTCATCAGGTGAACTCTTTGTTCACTAAAATACAATACAAATTGCTGGAGGCCAATGACCGCATCTGTAGAGCCGTCTGTAACGACACTGTAATTTTATTGTTTTATGTCGGGGGTTAGATACTGTATTGTGTCATCTCCGGACCCCCCAAGCAAATCAATTTTTCTTACTGTAAGTGTTTAAAAAGCTGTTGTTTGCCCTTCAGCAGCCCTGACTGAAGAGTGCAGTGTCTGGCAATTACTGATGAACTTTTCAAAGTATTCATAATTGGATTGGACACAGAAGAAAGTTTCGATGGTTATTTTTGTTTTGCATATTCAAGGAACAGGCTGTGGAAAAATGATGTTTATGGCTTCTGAAGAAACATTTGGCAGCCAACGGTCATTAAGAGGAGTCCCGCCAAGTGAAAAGTTGCACTCTTTACCAAAATACACACAAAATCAAGACATAAATACTCAGAGGGGAAATGCTGCACGCTTGCCTGAACTGACTCCAGCTCTCTATCATAATTTCATTAATTGCTCCTGAAGTCTATGATATAGCAAGCAATGCACCAACTGTGAAGAGAGCAAACATATTTCCTGGGCCAAATGTGCACGGAAAAACAGTTTTATTTTAAATATATATCCATATCCATATCTGTGTCATATATTTAGTTAATGCAACCAACAGACAAATATCACTGTTATCAGACTAAAATCTCTTATTTTTCAAAGCATTCATTTAGCCAGTCCAAATTACTATGATTCAATACTGAAAAGATCCCATTAACTTTAAACAAAACCAATATAATTAAAGTCTCTTGGACTTGGATATTGTAGTTCATTATTTTAGCACTGACTATTGAAACGATTTTTAGATCTTGTTGTCAGATAATTCCTGATCTTAATCCTAATTTTTAGACATTTTAGACGTTATTTTATTCAAGCAAAGTTCTTGTACAGCTGCTTGTGTTTTGCAGAATATTAAAAACTGATGCATCTGAGAAGTTTGGCTTATTCTGTATAATGAAAAAAAGAGTTTTGGGGGTGTTCATATTCCTCAAAGTAGGGACTGAAAAAGTCGTTCTGGTACCAGTACTGAAAGGCCCGACTTTCCAAGAAAAAAAGTATTTGTCATTTGTTCAGATATCTAAAAATGTTTTCATTTACCTGACAAGGCCTGATTACTTTTGTCTATCAGAAACATGTGTGTCATATGTGTTGTTTTAGAAATCAATGACAATTTGGAGGACTTGTTGGGTGTTACACTGGAAAAAAATAACAATATTGAAAAATTACCAACAATACAGAGCTCTATATAGACTTATTCTACATCGTATGTGCTCGTTTGCAGTGTTGCATGTAGCAGAGCAGCTTTAGCTCGTCCACTCAGAAGGAGTTGGCATGATGCATGCTAGGGGACAAGGAGGATCAAACAAACAAAAGACAAGAAGAAGAAAAGTTTTTAACACAAAACCCCTGAAAATAAAGAAACAGAGACGAGCCCTGACACTGGCTCCACACTGTACCCATCCAATTTGCTTTGTTCCCAGTTACCTGCCCCTGCCATCAGAAGGGGAGCCACTGGGGGCCATATTGGGGCCATCTTCGCTCCCATGGCCCCCTTTCTCGCCACAGCCTTTAAAGTCCTGCACTGCGATGTGCATGGCCTTGATGTTTGCCTTGTACCCTACATGCAAAGCTATCATTATCCATGCCTCTTGACAATCGCAGGCCCTGTCTTTGTTACATCTGCAGCTCTTTGCCTTGGGCTATGACATGACTGTACGGTTGATCTCTTCTCTTTTACATATCGCTCCCTCTGTCTCTCTTTCTCTCTGTTATTTTCTGCACTCAGACTGTGTACCATGTTTGAATCTAACTCTGATTTGACGACTTGGAAAATCTTTTACCTCTCAGCCTGTGTGACACCTCTGTTGCTTTGATGCGTTCGGCAGTTTTCCAGATAACTCGCACTACAGTCGGGCAAAAATGTGCATTGATGGTCGACACACGTTAGCGGTCAGGTTTGCTTTGTGCAGTAGTGTTTTTCACACCATTTCTCAGGGCATTTCAGACAGTAAAAGCCTTAACATCAAGGATTCAGTGAAACAGTAAAATAAGTTATTCATTATCTGTAAAGTCAAATAAGAGAACCAGGCATTTTGGAAATTTAAAAATGTTAAAACTTGTTCTAAGAATCACTGTCAAAGTCAGAATCTGTGTTGCACTATACAAAGAAACGATATCACTGGCAAAGCCAGATTTTTGTCTTTGTACTCAGATCACTCCTTTTTGGGCTAATATGGGTCACTAGCACAGAGGAAACGAGGAAAGATGAAATGCATTACCAGGAAAAAAATGAATGTTGTTAAATCCCCTCCCCTAAAAACAGACAAATACATAAAAATGAGGAATTCCCCATTTGTGTCACACGTTGTGTTCACTAGTTTCAAAAACTAAACTTACAAGCACCGTAATGTCAAGAAAACAACAAATTTTAACATCTGAACACAATGTGTCCAGGTTGAAAACACACTGAAAAAGCAACAAAACCAGACAAATATACTCTGAAAACAACATTATCTAAATGGACTACAAGAATTCAGTGCATCATTTGCAGATGGAACCATCTGGAAGTCTGTTGTATCACAAGCTTGCTGTACTACTGCAGCTTTGTTGGGTTGGAAGATTTCAATTTTATCCTCTATTCAGGCATCCAATTTCCAAACAGACTGGAAATCAGCAGCTCTTTAGAAGATTATTGTTATGGTTAGTACCTCAATATTTCTATTTCAGCAATAATATTTGATAGAACAGGCTCCAGTACAAAGACTGTTACAGTGCTGGATTATGTTGGTTGCTAAATGCATAATGGCAAACTTCACTGTAATGCCTTGAAATTCCACGAAAGTCAACTAAACACAGAAGAAACAGAGAAACACACTAGTAACACAATACTATCATAATCTGCTACATTTTGAATGAAGCACATGTCTGGTTTGCTGCTCTATCACATGTTTGAACTAACACAGCACTGACCAACCTATAAAACAATAAGCCTTTTACGTTTTCTTTACTCGTGTTTGCTCTCTGGTACCTTGAAATATCTTTGAGCATACAGTAAGTGATGTAGAAGAAGAAAAGAGAAGTAGTAGTAGTAGTAGAAGAGTTTGGTCTTCATCATGAACAGCTGTGCCAAAAAACTCAAAATTGTGTTTGACTGAAAGGTTTGATTGATTGACACTGAAGCAACTGGCACTTAACTTATGAAATGAAGACTGGATAAATAAAACGAGGATGTTAGTTTGCTGATTATCACTTTAGAGAATTGTTGTTTTCTCTATTATGGAAGTCCTAGGGTGCACCATGTACTACAAAGTCAAGTCCAATCAATTATAGACATCTCCAAAATCTAAATGTACCCCAGTGTGCAGTCATTTACATTTGTATTTCAGTCCAAACTCAAGAGCTTTTAATTAGTTTAGCCTACAGTCTGCCAAAGCTGGCTTGACCTTCGCTCTCCTCCTCTGCTTGACGTCTGGTTTGCATTTTTGTTCCTTAAAATTTCTCAAAACACACACACACACGATTACATGCAGACACCCAGTCTTACCATAGTTTTTAAAATTAATTCTTCTTTTAGCTAAGTATTGTGTGGCGCATAAACCACTTTTTAACTGTTTTTTTTCATTAATAATCTGTTTTGATGCCTTCGCTGTTACTACCTTTTGCACCAAAAGACAACCTCCACCCCCCACTATCTCCCACCCCCAAGGATCACAGAGAAACACCACTTGGGAAGTCAACAGCTCTCTTCTCGTCGACCACAGAAGGTAGCCGCTGGCGGTGTTTCACAAGCCCACCACTGATCTTCAGACGCAGGACCTGCAGCTCGCCAGAGTCTGCAGCGCTGTCAAAAACCAGAGCAGGACTCAAAGGCCTCACCCCTGCTCTGCTCTCACCAAGAGGGGTAGAAAGTGATGGCAAGTGTACTTGATCATCAATTTCACCTAAAACCGATGTCTGCAGAAGTGCTGAAAATATGTCAGTGCTCCAGTATGACTTTACTGATATGTTTTTACAATCAAAGAGAATACAGCACTTTAGGACATCACTCCAACTACAAATTTTAGAAGATCAACCATCTTTATAGATTTAATCATTCCTACGTCAAGACCTACTTTGAGCAGAATAATTAACAACTCGAACCACTTGACCAGGCTTAAAGTTTTTAGACATCAAGAAAAATAATTCATGGCTATGATTGATATTATGATATTTTCTTAAATTAAAAAGAAGTCCAATTACAAAAGGAATAAAAAGGAAACTTGCCAAACAACACTTTATCAAACCTGCATTAACTGATTTTTTGGCCACTTTTGGGCAGCAGAAAGACGCTGTGAACAAAACAGCTTATCACCTTTTAAGTTGATATGGCAGTTGCCTATTTACACCTCTAGCAGAAACAGGGTAACATTAGTATTCATTCGAAGTTGTGTTTGTGTCCACCTGATGAATCTAAGTCCAACATTCACTCTCCTTTTAGCTGTTTTGCTCTCCACCAACTCCTGAGATAAAGATCAGGCTCTTTAGCTGCTCAATGCTCCATATTAGTACTGTAGTGTGTGCAGTGGGATTGTCAGAGCTTTTTCACAGAAAACAGGTGCCTGCTGTATCAGGAAACAACGCTGATGAAGCGATGAGAGTGAACCAAAACAGTAAAGTCGCAGGCCGTAAAAAACAACCGTAGAGTTGAGAGGAACTGCAGAGCCCGTAATTAACTCGGCAGTACAAGCGGCCCCTTTCATATTCATTTCATCTACTGTTTATATACAAATACTGATGATAGCGGCTTTAAGTGTATGACATCAACTGTTATCATTAAAGACCATCAGCTAGTTGAGGAGTCTCATTCATCTACAATAAATCTATTTCAAATAACTGATACATACTCTTTCCAAACAATTCAAGAGTATTTCACAGATTACAAATCACAATCCACATTTTTTCACACTGTCTTTGAGGACGTATCATCGGTATAAGATGAATGTCGGGAATAAAAACCTGAATTTATCTATTTATATGCTTTCGATTACTTAAAGTCAGCTCTGCTGCTGAAAGGTGGCCTTGCTGTTGAAAGACGGCATCAAGAAAAGAAGGTTTTAGGTTAACAGCAGCAGGAGAGGACAGACATGAAACAGAACATGCAGCTTCACATGGAGATGAGAGAGAGTTTTTTGGCAGGCTGCACATCCAAAGCTGCAGAGAGAGAAAGGCAGAGAAAGGGAACACAGTCGCATGCAAAGTGCGTTGATTAACTTGCATTGTGTTTCAGTATTGCTTTGCTAACTCTGTGCACTGCATTCAAATGAAGTCCAAGACAGCGAGGGAGAGTCGACGCCAGAGAGCCTCTAATTCAACCTCACAGCTCTGACACTCACTCTCTCTCTATGTCCAATGTCTATTTCAAGACCCCCAACCCCCAACCCGGGAAATTAATAATGAATGCATCCTGTCCGATTTAATTCGGCGCTAATTAGGTCAGGAAAGTTTGGGAGCGAAAGGTACGGTCCAGGCCACGTGGTCGGGTCTCTCAGCGGGCAGTCACTTTCATGTGGCGAGAAAAAGTTGAGCGTTGAACAGAGGGATGGCAGGGGCAAGGCCGGTGCCAACAGCGCCAGCACAGGCACGAAGGGCCAGGGCTGGAGACAAAGATAATAAAACCAAGAAGTGGCAGCTTCAGAAAGCCACTGAAAAAAAAAGCCAACAGGGAGATATCAACTGTGGGCCTTCGCCGAATGGAAAAAAAAAAGAAGAGAGCTGTCAGTCTGTTTGTTTGGACTGCGACCGCTGAGAAATAATTATTCCCTTTTAATTACAATTTGGAGAAAAGAAATGCAGCGCTCAGGCTTAGGAGGCCTCCTCTGTCTCCAGACGGGGAAGCTGGTGTGGGGCAAACGGCGCTGCCCAGACCGCAGAGCAAAGCGCCGGAGGACACGCACAGCAATGTTATCACCTTTCGCACGCTGCCGAGCCAAAGAATAAACGACTTTGATCCGACTGTGAGTGCACTTTGGCCAACTTGGGTGGCACTGTGCGGTTTAAGCAGAAACTCTCTGGCAGGAAGAGTTCAGAGAACTGGGAAGAGGAGGAGGAGGAGAGGGGGGACAGATGAAGGTGACAGCTATAGAGGTTAACCTCGATTTGAAGTCCCAGCGGGGTTGAAAAATCCCACAAGGCTAGATATGGCTCTGATCTTTCACATCTAGCTCACAGATATTGTACCAGACAGTGCCAATAATATCTCCTCAGGATAGACTGACAGACCTAAAATGTACTTCAAAGGTCCCCCAATATTCACTTCTTGACTCTGTTTTCATACATTTCCCTCAAAGTTAGAACAATGTGCTTCACTTCTGATGTATTTTAGGTAATAAAATAAGTCTTGAATAAATTTGAATAACGTATGAAGATTGGCAGACGGTAGCAGCTCCCCTGATTCAAATGATGCCAACCTGCTTAGTGGAGGCGATCCAGATGGAGTATCAGTTCAAGTACTGTAAATCTGCCTGATTGGAAGGGCTCAGACATTTGTTGGAGAGGGACAACTCAAAATCAAGTCCAGCTGTGATGCATTACCTGCCTGTAAAAATGATTCTTTCTTTGGAAATCAAAATTAGTACGTCCAAGGTAGAAGTCTCCTTCCACACATATTTCCTGTTGCTCTCTAAAAAAGACAACAAATCATCTGTGTGCAAACTAACTTGAGATTTTAGATGTAGTTGTTGTAAACAATTGAAGCTATCTAGCAGAGTTTCAGGAGCAGGACCACCACACCTCAACCACGCTACTTCCGGCATACCTATAAATACACACCTAACCCTCTCCTCCTCTCCCGCCTTCGCTCTCACGTTCTGCACCCCTCCCCCCCCCACCCTGTTTCTTCCTCTCCTACCTCCTTTCAGTAGGGCCCTAAGGGGGTTCGTCGTGCCCAGGTGCTACGACTCCCTACCAAAGCTTCCCCACAACGCAGCCAGCAAACGGAAGAAGTACAAGCAAGCTTCAAGCCTCGCACTCCAATCAGTTTTCTCCATAATAAATCGTTCAAACGCATATTGTTGATGGTGTGGTCCTTGCTAGTGAACTAATCTGTAATTCAGGTAGACAGCAACCTATTTGCTTTTTTTTTTTTGTATGATTTTGAGGGACACATTCACTAGGTGGGGCCTCCTTCGATACCCGCTCATTTACTTTATTTAACCAGTGCGAGAAAGAGGAAAGAGAGAGACAGCTGAGGCTTCATCAAATTCACTGGACCTATCAAGAGCAGCAGATGGAAATTCATATTTTCTGCATTCATCCAGGAAGGCTGGGCATTGCTAATATATTACCCTGCTTATATTAAAACAAAAAACACATTACAGCTACTGTAGCTGGCTTGCTGTAACAAATAAAGGAAATAATATACAAGGAAAGGCTGATGTAAACTGATAACCAACACATTGCCATTACCTTTTATGCCACTTTATGAATGTTGACATTCATAACAAGCTACAAGGGTGTGTTCATCCTGGGCACGCCAGCTAGGAGATCAGGAAAACTTACCGCACACCAACACTGAATTATGATCACTAGTAAGTCCTCTTTTATTCCCTTTATACCCAACTTCTGAAAACAGACCCAGGTTTCATTTGATGTCCTGCACATCGGACGAAGACACATTTTATGATAGACAAGATATGAACTGAAGAGGATTCATCTACATTAAGAAAAAACAAATATAAGGAGCTAAAAGGTTGCAGACAATGATAATGAGTGACAGACGCAGTGTATGAGAGGAAACAAGACGAGAATAAAGTAGGTAAAAGGAAGAGTCAGGAATGTGTATTAATGTCCTGCTTTGATATCCTGCCAGCATAAAAGGAACCGGATGTGATTTCCCACTAAGCAGCAGAATATCAGTCAGTGCCTGGGAAACCTCTCCCTTCACTGCCAGCCAAACAACACTTCTGTTTACTGTTGCACTAAAATAGACGGAAACTGAGGAGGTAAGCAATACGTACAGTGAGGAGAAGATAAAATCCAAATCTGCATGACAAACTCTGTTTTTTTATCTGATAAAATGTGCTGCACTTGTTTATACTTTTCACTGTAAAAATGTTTTCGGCTTCTGGAAAAAAAACAAAACTAAATATTCCTTGATATACAAAAGTGTTGATACTCATCTGTATTTTCCTCCCAAGTCAAATGAACCCTTTGTGAATTAATTTAAACAAGAGCCAACAGGAAACTGACCTCTTTGGGAGAGCAATTTTGAATGAATGAATCCAGTTTCAATCAAGTGTAGAGTAAAAAATAAGCAGGAAATGGTTTTAAGAGTTGTCGCACGAAACAAAGTTGACAGTTCAACCTTTTCCTTTTACTTTCTGGAGTTATTCAGGCCCAAACCTGCTCACAGGATTTTAATACCACTAGACCTTTCCCCATCCTTTGGGAGCAGAAAAAGTAGAAAGATATAATCCTTTTCCCTGTAGAAAATGCCTGCAGGAGAGAAGACTAGCACCGAATCAAATTATTCTCATAAGATGGTATGACCTTAGCTACACTTTATTCAAGGCTTCTTACCTCCACAATTTAACTGGTGTTCTTTTTTTCCCTTGACAACTTCTTGCCATGCATGAATCACAGGTTAAATGCATTCCTTTCAACGGCTGCGCACCCCGGCGACGGAAATATAATTATGTTTTACAAGTCGACTCTTATCTGTAGCCTCCTTCATTTCCCCGCCGACTCTCGGCGTATTTTGAGGGCTTTTCAGAAGTACTTTACGGTGTGTCAGGTTGCTGTTCCTCCGTGTAAATGCACTATTGTATCACTCAAAAGGTCTCTACTCTCCATATCAGGGAGGGAAAAAAACATGGTGTAAATAACCTCTATGGTGCACTTTACTTCTTTGTAAGTGTAACATACACAGTATGAACTAACTGCTACATAATAGAATCTAAGTGGTTTTCTCGCTTTTCTACACACAGCTCCTGGGTTCAAATCCACAATAATATTCTCTATGAAAAAACACAGAAAACTAGAGTTAAACTGCAGTTTTTCTGCATATTGTAGTTAAACGACTTTGTGGAAGTTTGGCCACTTAGCCAATCTAGCCAACATGCAACGAGAGGATTGGCATCAAAATCAAGATACGGCTTTCTGATCTGAATGTTAACATTTAGCATAAAGTATGTTAACGGAGCACTAGCGTTATCGAAAGTATGAGGCTAAACACTAATAATCCAAATCTAATGCCGGTTTTATTTCGTGGCCAGACGGACAGAAATCTCGGTCTTCATTACTAGTCCAGAAGATCTAAAAGGCATCATGGATGGACTGGATTATGAAATAACACCCTCATTCATGGCACACCGCACTAGTTTTCATTTGCTTGCTGGTTTTTTGACAGTTCTGATTCCAGTTGTAAAAATCTTTCAGTGATTTTTTACAAGATTGACTGGCAGAAACTGGACAGAGCATCAGTTGATTGACATAAGTAAAATGACAATTTCAATAACCAATTACCATTTATCAAGCAAAAAACGCCACTGTTCTCTTTCTCAAATGTGAACACGTGCAGCTCTTCTCAGATTTTCATCTCTTTGGGAACTTGATGGGGATTTGTCATTATTCTGTGACATTGTAAAGCCTTCTTGATCGATTAAAGGAGTTCATTAAAAATAATTGCTAGATTGATCTTTCATCTTTACTTGCACCCGTAACTGGATCAGGAGGCCAAACATTAGAATCATAATCATCTTCCAACTCTCAGCACCAGTTGGCCCAAACTGGAACAGACTCTGGACACTAAAGCTAAAATCTGCATTCCTAAAAAAACAATTAATGTAATGTCCACCACAGGGTATAAGTAAATAAACAGCTGTGTGTTGACGTGTCACATCAATAATAATCACGCCCATAAATCCTGTCGAACTACCCAGGATCTGCTTACATACGACCACTTCCTCACAGTCATAGTGTTTTTTTGGTGTCACTGCTCACGCAGGTTGTGCTGTTTGTCTTTACAGGGCTGCATTTTCTTCTTCCAGAGCACAGCGTTGTCCCTGTCAAACATGTCAATAAATTGCTGGCTTTTTGGTGATAGATTGAATGCTCCCAAATTTCTCCAGTCCGGTTCCCAGTGGCCGGCAGCAGAGGGCTGTGGTTGTACTGGGCGGCTCCCAGGTGTAAATACTGAAGCAATATGAATGTGAAAGAGAAAAGAGACCTCTTCTGGATGAATAAAGATTTAAAAACGAGACGGGGTACGTTTGAGTGAGATAATTCCAGACTGTATGTGACACGCAGAGAAATAAAATACTTGTGGATTGATTTTGACATGTATTCCAGTGACACAAACATTATTCATTTTCAGAGTCGGAATAAAAAATACTTGTTTTACTGCATCATTGCATGCAGCAGAGCTGTGACTGTGTTCTGACTGCTCATGAAAACGCAGAAAAATAAGAATAATTTATATAGAATCATGATTAACTGCAACAAAGCTGCCAAATACAAAAAAGCACCTCTAAGAGACAAAGGATGTGATGACTTAGCTACAATTATAACAATTATGCTCCAAGTACTTTCTTCTCTCTGTGTGGTAAAAGACAGAGGACAGGTGTCTTCAGGTAGAGAAACCCCGACTGTGAGCTCTCCGCTAAGCTTTATCAGCCTGTCTTTGTCTAATCAGCTTCTATTGTTAATACTGTTGTATTCCTCATTAGCTGCCATTGTTAACAAGCACGTTTAATTATGCTAGTTACAAGACCATTGGCGGAGCTAAAAACAAAATAATAATAAAATCCTCCTTCAACCCCTCTTATTAAAATGGGAGGAAGAGAGAAGGGCAAGAAAGACAGAAATGCAGGAAAAAAAACAAAGAAAGAATGCGGAAAGGAGGAAATAAGACAGAAAGAATGAAAGGAAATTCTGATACAAACAAACAAACAGGAATACTAAGTGAAAAAAGCTGCCATTAAAACAGAGAAAAATAAAAGAAGAAAGAAACAAAGATAGACAGACAAAAATAGTCCATGTGAAACAAAACAAACACTCTTTGTGTGGTGAAATACCTGCCGGGCTGCTGCCACTGCCGCAGTTAGTTACCGTTGATCCCCGGAGAGGGACTCTCCTGGGTTTCCTAAAACATGACAGCAAAGGAAGGAAACAAAACACGGGCGTCAGGAGTCTCAAAGCACAAAACAAATTATCCCCCAACTGTTACATAACCTTTTCAAAAGGCTCACAAACAAGGTGAGGAGAATATTACACAAATGTCAATGTCTTTCAAGTCTTTCTGTTACTATTTTAGTCATAGACAGATTTAGAATCATGGCTGGCTGAGTTCATCCTTAATGAAGCACGCTAAAAAGCAACTATTTATTGGCATTTTACTCTGACATCAGATAAACTTTCAGTAAGAAAGACAAAGGGAAAGCTGATAATATGAAGCTCAGCATTTTGGCTACTAAAGGCCTCTCAACACTGTGCAGTAACAGCAATGTTACAGATTCACTGCACTGCACACTGTGCAGGAATAAACAACAAATAAACAATCTCGGTCACAGTCTGTGTCAGACAATGTGCAATATCAATTTGGGGACATGTCTGATTGGGCCAGGTGAATCTTACCATTACGATATAAACCAGGGGAAAAAAGTAATCCACTTCCGTCATCCAAAGCAAAAAGGCTTTGGCCATAGTGCTGGCACTACATGCTGTAATCTGATTGGTTGGTTTGTAGACTTGGGTCGTAGCAGGTCCAACATTTTCAGACACTGTCTGAATTTTGAAGCAGGCTATCTTTGTGTTGCCAAAGCTCTGAATTGGCCATTGGTGGACGTGTCTCCCAGTGTGATCTAGGAACACAGCTCTAGATTTTCACAAAGTTTTCTCTAACGAACTTCAACTTCTGTCTTTAACAGCCCAAAATTGCACAAAAAAACTTGATCTAATACAACATCCTTGTTCAAACTACCCATATTAGCTGGCCAAGGAAGTTCTGCTGATCTTCCAGCATGATGTGAATACTTCACTTACTGCCACTTGTTTTTTCACTTGCCCAGAGCTGCTCATTTTTCATTAAAGTTAGCAACTTACTTCTGAAAAACTGCTTCTTTAACTGACCTGGTGGGCGAGTCATTGAGATGGCAAATATTTCAGGCTGCATTTTGGGGAAAGGTGTATAAAATTATGCACAAGACATCTAGAATATTTCCATTTAATTAAATGGTTAAATGGTGCAACCATAACATTTCACTCAATGTGAACATGATGTAGCTTCAATGAAGAGCTGGAACAAGCTGATACATAAACATACTGTCAAACAGCATGGAATAAGATCATTTTAGCAACCTTAAAGTTACTTAAGAAGAAATAAGATGGGTTTAGTTTAACTAATAAGAGACAAAGCTGCTCTAAAGCCACATAAAGACATACTATTAGTTGAATTAATTGTTAATACATGATAGATCTATCAGTTTGAACTGTGCTTCCTTCACTCTTACATCACTGGGCTTCAGTCTAAGGTTATGAGGACTGCTTCTCAAGCTCCACCCACTGAGGTTTACCTCAACCAATGAGTTTATTCCTTCCTCTGAGAAATATTTTAAAAACTGCATGTCCAATATGTGAGCGTGTTCCCTGTTCCTGCAGGGACAGGACATTGTTTGTTGGGGGGGTGCAGAGAGTAGGTGTGAATTATGCAAATAAATTCTGTGACACAAACTTGGACGGGGATTCGGTGAAGGAGGAATTGGCTGAAGGAGGAATCGTTCATACGGTAGCAGTGGTGGTGGTGGTGGTGGTGGTGGTGGTGGTGGCAGCCCCCCCCCCACACTCTTGCTCTTTACCTTGAGGCAGGAGCTTATCTTATTTGCCGCTTTTTTAAAGAAGTGTCAGGATTAACATAAGCACCTCCGCCATTGTGCTCCCACTCAAAATAATTTTATCTGCCTGCGCTCTCGGGGGAGACAATCGTCGTTTTATCAGGTAAGCGAATACCTCCCTCAACCCCCCGATACCGTATGAAATGTGCTTTTGAGGACCGCCGCCACAGTCCCTCTGTTTGCCAGTTTATATTTAGCAGCACACCACTTCATTTTCCCATCTCCAGAAAGGAGGGAGGATGACACAGAAAAGGCCTCGGGAGGGTGGAGGGGGGGCAGGGACGGTGTTTTCCACATAAATACCAGCTGGTTGAAAAGGTACAAGTGAGGATGAAAGGCAACTCTTTTCGGATTATTTCGCTGCAGTGAAAATGAAACTGCTCATGTGCACCTGCGAGATAGAAATACTGTGTTTGGCCTTTCCTTTTTTTTTTACCTTTGACTTTTTTTTCACCGGATGCCCACTCACTCTCATCGCTGCCCTGTTCCCATCACCGACATTATTTGTTTCCTCAGTATAAAGAAGTTTTAAACACTCCCTCTTGGTTTACCCCCTTTGCTCTGTGGAAATTGCCCATTAAGGGGATTTTTTTTCCTCTCTCTTTTGGCAGCTGAGGTTGACAGGAAACAGAACAGGAAATGATATAATGGTTGCAGACTGGAGTGCTTCTCCCATGCCCAGCTGCTCCTCGTATGACCTCTGCGACTGAGAACTGGGAGGAGGAGGAGCTGGCATGCCTGGCATCACTGTATACTCTTAGTATGAGAGGGTTAAATACTTTACTGTCATTTCTTTGGCTGAGGCAGGGCGCTCTGTGTGAGTGACTGTTAGTGCATGTAATGTGTCAGTATAACTGCACCGAGTGTAGGAATGAGAGTTTGTGTATTTAAATGAATGGCTGTGCTGGGTGGTAAGCCTTTTACAGTACATCACTATAAAGTCCAAATTTATTTTTCCCATTTCTTATTACTGATTAATTACTTTGCTGACAGCCAATACATATTACCAAAACGTTCACATTAGCAGCAGAATTTATGTGAATACTATAAAGACAGCACCTACAGTAGTTAATTCTGATTTTCTGATACTTTGAAGATCTGATTATTATTATGAACAAAGTGGTTTAAGATGGACAAAGAGGTTAAAGAATGAAACAAATGCTCAGTTTGAATGTACAATAATTACAGATTTTGGAACAGTAATGCCTAACTTCCCTATAACAGTAAAAAGTTATTATCAGAGACGCATTACATCCAACACTGTACCATGCATGCCAAAAGTGTCTGTGTGTGTGTCTTCGTATGCATGCAGGGGAGTTTTTCCCTCTGCCTGGACTAAAAATATCCAGTCGGAAACACAGGAAGTGGCTTTTTTTTTCCTTCAAAGCAAAGTTACACACCCTGTACAACACAGAAAGAGATGTTTAATGTCTTTTAAATCCTGAAATATAGAGGAATTTTGTTGTTCTTTTTGTTGTTGCTCTTGAACTTTAATATTTGGTGATGATCACTGTAATTGTGTTACAGTTTAGACCTCAGTAAACCAGCCTCATACCCTAATTTCTCCAGCTTATTAGACTATAAAGATAAAATGATTCATTTGCACTTAAGATTTTCATTACTTGAGTTTGTGTAATGTCAAATATTTTGTGTGCATTGTCAAATTAGAACAACTTGCTTTGTCCTGAACCCTGTGGAGACATAAAACGACAGAGGAGCTGATGCTGCGTTCATGTCAGCGTCCTACAGGTTATTGTATATTAATGAGCTGAAAATAAAATGGTTTCAAATCACGTCAGTGTTTTCTGCTTAAAATTAAAACACTTTCCAAAACACCTCAGCTAAACAACATGATAACTTATGCCATTTAAACACAAACACAAAGGCGAGTGGCTCGAAGCCATGTAGAGAAAAAGTGTTTTTAAAAAAGTAAAAAAAATAATTTGCTCTCCGTGACTTTTCCGCTCACATTTTACTAACACGTGATAAATATTATGTGGATTCTCTCCTGTGTTTGGATGTGAGGGATGGACGATATTTTCGAAGAGTTCCTCAGCTAATTAGGCGCACAGTTTGCCATCTCATCCAAATTTCTCTTGACTGGGGCAATGAGAGAGAAACCTCTGAGCCAAAGTATAATATGAAAGTTTTGCCCCCCTCCATCTGGTAAATTTGTGCGCTGCAGCTTAATTGGGGCCAAATCTTGTCAAAGCCTCTTCTAGTGAACATCCACTATTAGTTTGGAGCATGTTAACGGGAGATCACCATAAGGATCCAAACTTTTCACAAACTATTGCTTAGTTTCTTTCTGTTTTTGAAATAATTCAAAGCCTTAATAACACCTCTCGGTGTAATATGAAATCCAACAGCACCACAAGCTCCATCCTCCAAAATGACCATAAAATTTAATGAACACCGCCATAAAACATTTTCAACAAAAACCTTTAACCTTCAGTAGGGTAGAATTTATTGCACGGCTGTTGTTTTATACTGAATTATTTTTACTTGGGTGAATCTAATAAACTGGCAACTGAATATGTATTATGGGCAGGCCATGTTTACCTGTTGTCTTAATACAATAATGTACATTTACACAGCATTATGGTACAACAATCAAGTAATTCCACACCATTATCAATGAAATTTAACAATTCCTGCATAATGTTTCACAGAGAAGAGAGCCCTTTCCTGGCAGGCTTTTAATGTGAAACATCTGCAGGAAGTGAGTTTTATTAACAATAGCTTAACACCAAAAAAAAAAAGGCAAATTAGAACTTTATGTTGTAATTAGTGAATAACAACTGTATATTTGTTAAAAAGGAAAAGAGCAGATTGGTGAGTATGACATGACAGTTCTAGCCTTTATTTGAGAATAATAATATAGATGTCGTAAAATGAAAAGGGAACAAATCACTATACAGAAACCATCTTTTAAAGCCCCGGTCAAACAGGATCAACTTTCAGGAGAATGCTTGTAACATTAAGGTTTACTTATCTCTAATGTTCAAGGCAAATTCGCAATCAATGTCCAAACTTACAAAAGGTGGGGGCGTTTACTGTCATCACATGAAAAATGCAATTTTGTGTTTAAAGACTGTGATTTATACTGACATGGACTTAAGTTCTAAAGACACTGGTGCTATCCTTTCACCTTCCCTAATAAACACTTATTCCATTTCAGCAGGGCTTGTAAAAAAAAATGTAAAAACTGGTATTTGGATTTGTTTTACTCAGCGGACTCAGTAATGCATTTTGTTTTGTTCGGAGCGACTCTCAGCTGTCAGTGTTTGAAACGTGTCCTCCTGGGGTTCAGCAACACTTACACGCTCACCATGATAGCTGTGCATTAATGTCACTCACTCACTGCCTTCTGCTCACACACACACACACACACACACTCACCATGCCTGTATGTGCTCCAACATGCACACACAAACAGACAAATGTAGTGCAGACTATTTTTGTCACACAAACAAACAGCAAACACACAGGAAGCTATAGGAAGCACACACACTCCCACGTACCATACATTTGTTCATGCGTGTGCACTTACGCACACAGCTCCACGCAGTGCACATACATGGCTATCTGCACACTAATGGCCACACACACACTTAACACTTGACATCTTTACATTTGCATGTATGCACGCACACATATGACTCACACACAGACATTCATACAAAGTACACACACGGCTGACTTCACACCCTCAGCCACACACAAACCCTCTCACACGCATATTTGCACATACTCAACACCACACACACTTGGTCATAGTACACACGTGCTCAAAAACACACACATACATTTATTCAAATGATTCACACTCTGCATGCATACACACATTTGTTTGTCTATTGCAGTTTGTCTGTGCATACACATACAAATGCACTTTTTCCAGACACACATCCATATTTGTACCTATTCAGACACACAACACGTACACACGCACAAAGGTTGTTTTTTTTTTTTAAAGCATCATATTTACGTCTGCGATGTTGCCGTGTCAGTCGGCAGCGTTATAATCTCAGACACATTTACATAACATATATTACCCTGCTGTGTTGACGGCCAAGTAAGTACTCAAGCTCATCCCGGTCCCTTTTCATATTTACGGCGTGACTGATTTAAGATGGACTGATTGTGGGGATTTAATTACGGGGGACACAATGGCCACACAATTCTGTTTTCTTCTCTTCCCTTCTTGCGAGGCGCTGACACGCCGCACACTCGGCTGCACACTGCCGAGGAATGTTTTACACTCCAAATGAGCTGTGCTTGCAGAAGAATTTAATTTGATCTGCCGCTGTAATTGTGCTCTCAAAAA
>NTHP01000051.1:1357635-1398224 GCA_003416845.1 Oplegnathus fasciatus
ACTTCTTTCAAATACAGATGCTTAATTATGCTAAATAATCACACATTCTAACTTCAGTAATGATTAACCAACTTTTCAGTGGTTAATATCTCCTCAAAGCCTTGTATGTTGGATTCAGGTGTGCAGTGTCCTATTTTATTGTAATGTGCAACAAAAACTTCTTTTCTTTTTCTTTTATTTATTGACTTTTGTGAGAGTCAGTGCTGTAAATAGCTGTTGTGCAGGCCTCCTTTCCCTCTTATCTTAGATTCGGAGACAAAGCATCTTAAGTGTTCATTAATGCCTCATATATCTTCTTCATAAATTAGATTTGGCATCTCAATGGCATCTGAAATGATTAAACTAAAGGGTATAAATCACAATTTCTAAGAATGCTGATCCTGCATTGTTGTAATGCTGGCCTCCAGGCTGTGTACACTGTGTCTCAGCTACTGTATAACCACATTGACTGTATGACACACACAGTAAACTTCACTTTGCACCGGTTTCCACAAGAGTGCCACAATAAGGAACAAAAGAGGCATCTGCAGAGCAAAACACAGTCATTGTCCGGGCTCTGGATTGAGCAGTTTGTTGAAACAGTACTGAGCTGAGAGGTGAACACCACTGAACCATGAAGTGGAGGGATGCTATAGGAAGCGGACGGGGGGAGGGGTTGTGCCAATCTCAGAGAAAAATAGAAAAATACTGTAAAATGATGTAAGATTGAGTTTTGTCACCTTTAAAATATGCAGCACTGCACATCTGTCTGCGGACGCTTCGGGGGAATCTGCTCAACTTTGACGTGACAATGTGAAAATACAATTACACAATCTCAAGGGAAGCCCTGGCCTGTCACATTATATTTACCTTGGGTCAAAGTGAATGTGTACTCGCTTCTCTGTCTATCCATCCACCTATCCATCCATCTATCCAACATCTTCTCTGAGTGGATGAGGTCATTTTTCACACAAAAGACGGAGCGTCTGTTTTGGGTGCTGCTTTTGACTCTGAAGCAGTAAGACCAGATGTCTTTAAATGACTCTCTGGTCTTGTTTATGGCATGAACCTGTTTTCAGATATCCAAAGCAAATCAAGCCTGCATTTCAGCAAGCTTGGGCCCCGGTGGGAATCATATGGTAGTATGACCCAGGTCTGCGTGGATGGATGTGAGGTGACAGCATTGTTCTGCAATGCTGAAGCCAGCTACAGCCAGTTTCAGATCCTGCATAATACCCAACCAGCAGGGCAAAACGTGCACTTTTACTGATAATGATATAGCTAACAGGCTCATGGCTTTCGATCTCTTCATGTTTTTTCTTTGTCTTTTGTTACGTTCTTCAGTGTGGCTCTTGTTTTTCAGTAATGTGTAGAGCTGCAACGATTAATCAATTAATCGTTTAGTTGTCAACTATTAAATTAATCGCCAACTATTTTGATCATCGATTAATCGTTTTGAGTCATTTTTTAAGAAAAAGTGTCCAAATTTTCTGGTTTCTTTAGTCCTCTGTGACAGTAAACTGAATATCTTTGGGTTGTGGACAAAACAAGACATTTGAGGACATCACCTTGGGCTTTGGGAAACAATGATCAACATTTTTCACCATTTTCTGACATTTTNTGGACCAAACAACTAATCGATTAATCGAGAAAATAATCGACAGATTAATCGATAATGAAAATCATCGTTAGTTGCAGCCCCAGTAATGTGTCTCTAAATGCCTTTTTTCCTCTGTCAAGGAAACAATTCAGGAACAAACACTAACTCCTTCCAACTTTTGGTTGTGGTCATATGAAAATAAACAGCGTACTATAACAGCTACCAAAAACCGCTGTTTCAAGATCCATATCATCTGTACATCTGAGATACTGACGTGGAATATTGGATAGTGATGAAGCCCCCAAAGTGGATATTTTTTGAATGACACCCTGCAAAATAGTCTCTCTCTTGGGAGTCAAGTACATTCAAAACACATTCCCATTCATCCCACCCATTCCTACAATAAACCCTCATTAACAAACTGAGTTTCAGCCATCAAGGCCCAAAGGTCACGGTGGGTTACTGAAGGCTGTGACCCCTAAACAACCTCTGGCATCCAGACGTATTCCGGATCAAATTGCAGTCGTGGAGGGGTCAGAAGTTTAGGCAAAAATCTCGCTTCTGTTGCAACCACCATTCACTGACCAAGACAGGGAGGAAAGCTGTTCCGGGTCAGCGAGGAGTTCTCTCTCAACGCCTCTCTGATTTGTTTCTAATTAATGATCTCAAACAAACAAAGCGATAAAAAGTAGGGGAAATAATTGATTGGAATTTTAAAGGCATCTGTGATTAGCAAATGGGAAACATTGAAGCGCCTGGGGGACACGTGGAAAAGTTGGGGTGATGACCACAACTGTCAACAAGCTCATGCCCTTTATAAAATATACCAGACAGCAGCAGCAGCAGTTAGTCTGCTGCTACTTTATAAAACCCAATCAATTTGTTAATACATGTTCCCAGTGGGAATTTAGCTGGTTTATGGCGACTACAGCCAATAATCAAGTCCACTATTAAGCTTATTTCTCTTTTCTAGAGCATACATGCTTAGAAGTATTACTGGAATAAAAAACTAAGGAGTAGTGTGATATGGTGTTGAGTACAACAGTATGTTACTACAGTATGTGAGTTTCAAACTTAAAACCAACAGGGAAAAGAAGATAAATAAATAACTGAGTTTTGGCCTAACTCTTACAAACTAAATCCAAAGCAAAATGAGGAACGATATCAGTTGTGCTCAATAAGAAATGCCTGTCTGTATTTAACAATTAAAAATACATATATCACTCTATTTCCTCAATCTTATTTCCGGAGTTAATCCACATCTTGATGGAATCAGCGAGTCCGTAAATCAGGCCACTTTGAGTCATAGACGCAGAGTCATCGTCGCCGCTGCTGGTGCTTCTCCCCATTTTGGTTTTTAGCAAAAAGGAAGCTGATGAGTCCCTTCAGATAAGGATGGGAGCCCTTCGCTTAAAGCTCCATGCTAATAAATGAATATGTTCTCCATCACGCCAACCGCTTATTGTATTTCACAGGGGCAAAATGCAATTTGTATCATTTCTGTACCGCACATCAAAAGGAAGTGGGCCGTGCGCGATGACTCACTGCACCGAAAACGCTCTGTTTCCAATCGAAGAAAATCAGATCTGTACTCTGTTTGTTCATTTCTTTTTACATCCCCATTTGTTTGATAAGGCTGTGAGCAGTGACGGTAAATGGGTGGATAAGTCGAGGCAAAAACAGTGACATGGTCCTTCTGTTGGCGGATAGGCCGTCAGCTTATCAATAAATGACATCATCTGCCCCCCAGACGTCTCTCTGCCTGTCACATCGACGGCACTTGAACTAAAAAAAAAAAGACAAAAAGGAAGAAAAAAAGAAATGTCTATTTTTCCCATTAGGGCTGTCTGGATGGATGCTGGATTCAGAGACACTGGGGACAGTTTGTCTGTCTGTGGAGACAGAAACTTCAAAATGTACTGACTGCACAGTCCAACTACTGACAACACACACACTGTTCTCAGTGTACAGTTAGAAAAGAATAAATCACAATAGAAAAGAAGAGAGGAGAACTAACTGCATTCCAATAAACTTGACAATGACACCCATTTTAATGTGCCTGACTTCAAATTGTAGTAGACTTGAGTAGAGAAGAGCAGTTACAGCAGACATGGAAAGAGAATAGTAAATTAGGATAGAACAGATTAAACTCTGAAAGTCATGATGTAAATTAAAGTTGCAAAAGTTACACTAAACTTTAATTGACAGTCACTTCACTCAACAGAATAACAAAAGGATAAATAGACTGGAGTAGCTATACTACTACTACAACTTTGCAAAACATGAAAGAGTGGCTAAAAAGAGTGAAAAAAAGTCTTTAGAATTAGACAATAACAGAAAAAATTCAAGTTAGCCATGCGTCTCACTATTTTGTGTTTCTGAATTGTCTCTATCTCGTTTTTATGGTGTATTAACAAACTAAAGTAAACTGCAAACCGAATAGTGTGTCTCTTGTGCTCTGTCCCAGTACAACCAGCCGCCTGTTATCATTGGCCTCGTTTTATGGCTGATAAAACCGTCCCCATGACCAACCACTTGCCAGGGCAGGAGTGCTGGGAAAGTCCCACTCCACCAACAAAGATACTCTTGTGTGTCATGGTTGGATTTGGCAATTGGGTTGAAATCTGTCTTTGCTATTATTTGAGGAGCATCAACGATATTCCAGGATCATTCTGGAAAGTCTGAGAGGCGATTTTGCCATGCTGTTATGTGATCTGGACCAACTGTAAACCTCAAAAAAATCAGAGGTTCTTAAAAATGTTTGCATGCAAAGAGCTCCTTTGTTAAACCAATGCAAACAGAAATGCAGATTACAAGCTACAGACACATTTTATTAGTTAAGTTTGAGCAACTAAAAGTTTGATTAACATCTCTCACATTAGAACACTTGTGAGGATTTGGAAATTGAAGCTGGGTCATCAGATTTAAGGGAAATAGTCTCCACAGATTCAATTTCAATGTCAAAACACTTCCTCTTTCAACTTTCCTATTAGCCTGCTCTAATCCTGTACTGGCAGCAAAATGCATCTCCCACTTTTCATGAATGACTCGCCCTTTTCATGATTTGCATTAAAGACAACATGATTTCTTAAGACTGAAGCCGTCCCATTCTTTGCAACTGTATGCAATTACCTTAAGTTGCAAAAAGTGTCAGTTGCACTGAGCTGAAATGTAGAGCCAGTGCAGCTACACAACCTCTTTTTCTGAGACATGGTGATGATGGCTGTGCTCATTAGCTGTCAGCTGTTAGCCTGTAAGGCCATGTGTATGTGCGCTCTTTCTAATGTATTTCTGAAAACAGCAGGGGTATATGACTCTGAGCAAACCTGTAGCAAATCACACAGTGGGAGGTTTTTCTTCTGACTGTGACAAACTTGTGCGGTTTTTTTTGTTGTTTTTTTTACACTAGTGCGTTGTTATCCCTTGAATTAAATAAATCAAATATAGTGAACTAATTATGGCCAACAGGTGTAATCAGATTGGAATTTCCTGCAAAAGTTGAAGATAAACTTGCAGAATTTGTTGCCCAAAATGCAGATAAAGTTTTCTGCCAGCCTATTAATGTTTTGAGACTGAACTGTTGACAGTGAACTGGGAGGATGTTATAACAAAACAAAGGCATGACATGTTTTAAATAGACGTAAGAACATTTTTCTGACTTGTAAGCTTTTCTACCCACAAAACAAACAAAAGAAGTTAAAAAGAACTTCTTTTTAAGGTATGACTGATCTAAAACTGGAACGATATGAATCTTGAGCAGCGGGTCTCTCTGGAAGTACCACCTCCTTCCTTCCGTGGTCTCTAAAATCTATAGTTCACTCTCCGTGGCCTCTCCTGATCAGCGTCATCAATCACTCAGTCGCAGCTTGCGGCTCGATGAGGGCATCTGAGACTGAAAGAGACTGAAAGGAAACTTCAAAGGCAGATCGGGCTCGACCTGTGACGCTGTCAGGGTGGCACGGCCGAAACAGTATTGTGTTTTCACAACAATGGAGAGCCATTACAGTGGAGACTGTTATCAGCCAAAGGCTACCAGGGACAGTTCCTGCCTCATTGTGAGCCATCGGAGTAGATTGTGTTCAGGAGCGAGTTCAGACTAAACATATTAGGGCGTAAGAAGACACACCTGAGGCTTATCTGATGGGAAATGGAACCGGCTACAATGTCCTGAAAAAATGCATCCTGCCGAGTTGTTATATTGGAAGATGGTGTTTTTATATGCGTGTGTGTTTGCGTCAGTGTTTTTCCTATTTATGTGCATGTTTAGACCTGACTTTATGTGTCAAAATGTCAAGTGTTAGTGCATCTTCTGCAATTTGTCCGCATGTGATCACATAAGCTGTGCGTTTAGGTGTGTGTCAGCATGCACATGTATACCAATTATGTGTGTGTGTTCGTCACTGTTGTGTGTGTTTCAGTGAGTGTGTCAGTATGTGTGTGCATGTGCCTTTTTTTTTTTCTTTACAAGACTGAACACAACATGTGGACCAAAATCCAAGAGTATCTTTCATGAAAAGTCAGTGTGACATCTTTTAATGATAAAGCCGCGGATGAATTGTTTGTGGTGCTTTTACGGGTGTGTATTTCTGTGTGTGTCTTTGTGTATGTGTGTGTTGGGGGGGTAGCTGGAGTGAATAATTCAGAGAAAAAAGCCGTTTGTTTTCAGGGGGCGAAGGCAAAGACACATCTGAAACATATGGGAGGAAATCACATTGAAAGCAGTGAGCAGTAAATTAATGGTAACAGATGCCAAGATGTCTGGCTAGTGCTTTTTTCTCCTCCTTGCTTGCTTTTGTTTTCTCTGGGAGCTCTTGCATTCTTAATGCTGGAAAATAATACAATTAAGACTTCCTTTTCTCATGTGAAGTTCAACGCTGTCGGTGCTTCGCCACGGCAGTGTCGCAAAGAATCTGTTTGGAAAAATCGGTCCTACCTGGCTCAGGAGTTACTTTTCCGCGCCATCGTTTAATTGATTTTAATTCACTGTGGTAATAGGTTTTCAGCTGCACATGACGGCTCGACAATGACGCCATAAATTATTTATGTTACCTTGATGATGCAGCCTGTTCCACTGATGAGATAAAACAGAACCGTTGTCTCTGTTTTCTCCGTTTCCCCCCCCCCTAGGAGAATATCTTGGCATATTAGAAATATGTCTAAGCTTCAACAGTGTGTGTATGTGTGTGTGTGTGTATCTGTGTGTAGGTGGGGTTGGCCTATGTCCAAGCATGAGCTGCAACAAAGACAACCTTGCTCTTAATGGCACATATCTGGAAGATGGAGGAGCCCGATACATGAAAGCGCTGTGATCATTACACTGATAGCAATTATCCTTCAGGAGGCTCTAATGGCGGCGGCCTCTCTTGCGCACACACACACACACACACACCGACAAGCTTGCAATCAAGGGTGGCGGGCAATTAAATGCAATGCTTTTTGGTGAACCTCTAACGGCGAACAAAGCCTGATGACAAGGACCGACAAGGAGATTTAATAAAGAAAAAGGCGTCATTTTGGAGAACAAAAGGAAAAAAAAATCAGGACAAGAGAGGGACAAAGGGGAAAAAAAGATATTAATGTTGTTTATTAATCGATTCTTAATGTGTTGCAGTGGACTGAGGGGGAAGGAGGGGGTGTAAGAGGGGTCTCTGGAGTGGAGCCGTGGCTTTGGCAGCAGTATGATTGAGTGCAGGGGCCAGTGTGACGGAGGGACAAAAACAACAAGGTAATTAAAGCTTAAAGCGTGCAGTTTACGCTCTGCCATCCGTGACAGCGTAAGGTGTCTTCCATCCAACCCCCATCACCCCCTCCCCAAATGAAAAATAAGTCAGGTAATTGTCATTGCGCACTGCATGTCATTATTTATTAAAAGGGTAATTCATCTTCGTGGAGAAAGCAGAGGAAAGCAGGTAGGGCTGGTTTATTAGTCATAATCCAGCGGGCGGCTCACGTTTATCAAATCAGGCTTTTACAGGAGAAAAGACAAACATACAAACATAAACAGAAAGAAATGATCTTCACTATTATGCTGTCTTGAGGGTGTGTGTGTCTGTGTGTGTGTGTGTGGTGATGGAGAGAGTGGAAAGTCACCACATGGAGAGAAATCTTTGAGTTAAAGTTTTCGAAGGCATCAGCATCACCCCCCTCACCACACACACACACACACACACACACACACACACAAAAACACACACTCCTTTTCTACAGTATATTTTTTTCAAAGTGCGACGGGTTGACAAAAGAGATCGCTCCCCGTTGTTTTTCCTTGCGCGGTTACAAAGAGGCGCGTAAAAAGTTACAAGGTTGTCCCCCGTGGGGTTAGATTTCAAACAGCACCTGTCAAAGCAGATGGGGCATTTAAATAAGAGTCTTTAAGAGGTATTTGTTACAGCGGAGCTCAGGAGTACCTGCTGTGCTCGCCGATGCTTTTCACGGCTGTCGTTGCTCTCACAGAATCTGTTTGCTGTGTTTGCAGGGATAAACATCACATTAAAAAAAAAAAAACACAAGAAACCCACTGAGGCCACAAATTACAACGGAGAGGACTGCATTTATGTAACTGCTGAGGCAAGTGAAGCCAAGTCTGCCTGTATGACTCTGTGCACGTATGTGTATATGAAGATGTACTGCATGTGTTTACTTGTACGTATGCATGCTTACATAATGCTGCTAGAAAGGTAAAATCAGTTTTGGAAGAGATGTTAGAAGAGAGAGACCCTTTCAAAACAATTCAAAATCAATTAAATTACATTTTTGGTCGTAACATTTTGGAAAATGTTGACTTTTTTTTTTCACCTGACAACAATATGCTTGCATACATGCAACTACATACAACTGTGCATGCAGTGAGTCACCAGTAAATCACAAACTTTCCAGGAATGAAGAAAAGCAGTCTTGTAAGCTGCTTGATGACAAGAACTAAACATCAAGGACATTTCTAAACGCAAAGTTAAAGCTGAAAAATGACCTCAACGTGTATGTCTGCAAACTCCACTTGCATCACATAACACCCTGGTCTCTCCTCTCTCACTGTACCCTCCAAACTCAAAACAACATGCTGGTTCGAAGACGCGCACCGCAGCGTCCTGAAGGCACTCGGGGCCTCAGCCTCAGTGTGAGCCCACACCTGGGAATTCAGACAGAGACTGTGACTAAACATCACCCTGGACAGATGTGTCCACACAGCCAAATGTGTGCTCAAGACAAGCAAACACAACCACCTATAAGACTCTTGGACTCCTTGGAGACTAGCCTTGAGCTAAAGGAGATCCAAATAAGCAAATAAACACATCAATCCACAGCCTTTTTAGGTTAGGAAGGCCAGAGGTAAGGCCACGCATATACCAGGCCTTTCATTAATGTGAAATTCAGCCTATGCATTGTATTGTGTAGAGTCCAAGGTGACATATTCAGTCTAAAACCCCCAAATAATCAACATGCAATGATATAAAAGGACAAAAAAGTTAATCCTTATATTTCAGAAGCTGGAACCAGTACTCATTTGGCATTTATGTTTGATAAATTAAAATGTATCCATTACCAAAATTGTTGTGTTTTATGTCAATTCCTGAATTAACCAACTGTTTTAGCGCTAATCAGCAGCTAAACCATCATCCAGTTCTCAGACCTCTCACCCCGGCAGTCCTACTGTACGCCCTTATTTGACAAAATTGATGACAAGATCAGGGAACAGACAAGGAGGTGGTGTCGAAGCTGTGGCTGACAGGCCAGGAGTCGCCATGTTTGAGGCTGATCCCCTCTTGAGATGACTTCACTGTCACTTTGGCAGCCTGCGTGTTTCATCACTCTGCGCCCGGCGTTTTCCCGGTGCTGCAACCACCAGGGGACCGGGGGCACGTGCTGGAGGTCAGCGCACGATGCTCGGGCCCCTCCCTTACCTCCCCACCTATCGCCACAGCACCAGGCTTTCACAATGACAGAAAAGAGACTTCTTTAATACGCTGGTGGGTTCTGCAACCGTCTCCCTTCTGTCATTTCCATCTCTCTCTCTCTGCGTGTCTCTGCGGCCCTTCCCATCTTTCCATCAGCAAGAAAATAAATAAAAAATAGGATGCCCTCTTGTTCTTCACATGCTAAACTTCATTTGGATTGTCAGACACTTAAGAACTGACAAAACGCTTTCTCCGACTCCCCGTCATTCCCTCTGCTGTCAGAGGAGATAATAAATAAAAATGACTCCTGCGTGGGCGGAGGGAGAAGGGCCGAGACACAGAACATCAAGAGATGGACAAAGTGTTTCCAGAAGCCTGTAGGGAAACTCGGGTTAAAACCACAAACCAACACACACGTTGATGTATACACACATACACTTAGGATGCAGGCGGGCGGCCCCCTGCTCCCCAAAGGCTTATAATGGGAATAGGCAATGTGACAAAGAGTTAAAGGCATGGCAGGCCAGTGTCCCAGATAATAGGACAAGCTGTCCAGAGTTCCCGCTTCTTGCTTTGGTGCGGTCAAACAAGGCCTAATGTGGTGACTTTGCAACCAACTGGGGTTTGAGAGAGGGTTGGGTGAGTAGATAAACTAAATACAGCTTCACCAGACAGGCCTCACCAGACACTGGCTGTATATAAACCTCTGCACTCTGGCATGATGGGAAAACATAAGCTTTACAAAGGCAACAAACTCAGATAATTCAGTGAAAGTCATCCACAAAAGAGCAGGAATAAAGTAAATAAAAGGTAAAAACAAGCGCAAAAGTAGAAATCACTGGTAAATCCAGCAACATCAACAGCCAGATGAAAGAGACACAAACAACAGAATGCCCTTGCTTTGTGGGGGTTTGCAATACTTTGCGAGTGAAGGACAATTGGTCCTCGGTGTAAAGTAAGCGCTTGGCTTTTAACGGACCTCTGCATGCCAAGTCCTCGGCAGGCGAGGCTGGGGACGCTACCTTCGCTGTCATTCAGCCCCATCTCGTCGACTAATCTTCTTGGTGCAATGAAAGAGCTTAACAGCTTTGCAACACTATCCCTCCCCAAATGTCATTATCACAATGTACTGCGCCGACCAACCGTCTCAACCGGCTCCCTGCTTATCATTTTCTTCATGGGAAGTTGAAGGCAGGCGTCCGCTGACATTCACCAAGCTCTCGCTGCAGCTCTCGTCCTCAGCGTGTCAGACAAACACAGTCGTAGAACGTTATTCAGAACTCTGTTCTGTACTTTTGAGTTTATTGCTTGTGTGTCTGTCTTCGGCATTTGTTGCACATTGAGCTGAGTGTTGATGTGTTGTGTCAGGTCTGAAAGAAACATGACGTCAGTGATGGAAATACTGATCTGAGTCAAGACGCTTATCATGAAACATTTGGAGAGTGGCCATCAGTGGTGAGAGGGAACACGCCTCCATGTTGGAAAGATCTTTTCATACATTGTTGTAGTGCAGCGGGCACTAAAAGTCTAACGGTGTGATCCGTAGATGACTCTAAGAAATGCTGATATGTTATCAGGCTCATTTGTACTGTTTAACAGTGGTGGCTTTGAACTAATCATTTTACATGAAACAGAAAAAATATGGATCATAAAGCTTTAAAATTGAATTCTAAAGCATTTAACTTTTAAATATAACTTAAATATATGGAGGGTCAGTGATAAATACGGTATAAATCCAATAAAATGTATGTGCACATTACAGTATGTGCACATAAATAAATACGTAACAAATATTCCATGGCATAATATGAGCAGTTAGTCTATAAAACACTACATTTGTGCTTTACAAACACCCAGTGTTTATGTCCCATAAACATAAAGCGCACTTTATACTGCAGAAATGGACATTTCTGTCTGGTTGACAGAAGTGGAGTTTTAGAAGAAGGACTGAGCACCGGACAGGAAGACGGGGGTGGTCATGTGACAATCTCTCCCATGTTTGCACCCACACTGCCAAACATCCCTAACTCCCAGGATTTTTAACTTTCTATACTCTGTGATTAAAGGACATTATAAGTGAAATTGCACTTACAAATTGTCCTGATTTGATCTATAAGAATAAAGAAAATTCTATTTGGCCCATTTCAACTCATTCATAATAGCTCACTGAGTGTTTATAATGTATTTCAGTACGAGCCAACTGATGTAACTGAGTATATAAACCACACAAAGAGTGATCAATATTTATAATACACTGCAAACATAATGGATTTCTGGAGCATAAAACTTAAAAGTCTAAGAGTCAGATTCTAATAATACAGATTACAATATTTCTGGACATATTGGGGATGTATCTTAGAATATATCAATCATTTCATAGCGTATTATAACCAGCTAATTAAATTTAAGCTTTATAATCACTTAAAAGACCCCTCTCTGTAAACACACAGTATATATAAGTCAAAATTCATATTTCTGTGCATTTGTATCGAGTTTTACAATATGGACGATGATTATGTGACAGTCTGCTCCATGTTTTCACCCATCCAGCATCGCTGTAACCTAGCATAGCGTTATCCTCCAATGAGCTTTTTACAACAGGCCTCTAGCCGACGCTGAATCGTCATGATCGTGGAAGGCCTTCATACACATGGCGTACAGCACATACACAGTGTACATCTCTCTCTCAACATGTCTGGATGTGCATCACGTGTGTGGTAAGACGTCTCGCATATTTCAATCTGATGAGACTTTCTTTTTCCACCAACGGGGGCCCAGCTGGGAGCCACGGATCTGCGGCTCGGTCATGATCTCCGAACTCTTTCTCCCCCCTTGCCTCACTCTTTGTTTACTCTCACACAGAGTTGGTGATGGGCGCCCAGCCCCTCCTCCTCCCCCATCTACCCACCCACCCACCACCTCATTACCTCCTCTACCTGATGGGCCCACTCCTCTTTCCTCCCCCTCTCTCCCTCTCCACTTTTATTTATATATTTATCTATTTTACCCCGGCTTTGCGGGTTACCGTTTTTAATATCATCGGTGAAACATGATTATTACCTCTTAATGCCGAAATTACGGGGGCATTCTTTTTGTCATCCTCGCCGTTGCATTTTTCCCGCGTAGCACCCCGTGGCAGGAACATCTTTATCTCCCCATGTGCTCCTAGTTTTAAAACCTTTACCCCCGCTGTTTGAAAAATATTTCTCATTTTCCTCCCCCATGGCGTGGAGAAATCCCCATAGGCAAACCATTAGTGATCTTTCTGCCTTTCCCAAACACTTATTACTATCACCCGCACTCCTTGAGCTGCCTCATTGGCTTTTGGTAAATTATGCAAATAAGGTGATGTTCGAACATATAGTTTTTCTGTTTTTCTGCAACTGCGCAAGTTTGCACAGCCTTCCACCGAGCAGCCGCGGCACCATTAAAGTGACTGAGCACGTCAGCAAGATTTATGCATCAGTGACAAATTATAATGCTTTGTCGCTAATTTCCCCGCTGCTTCTTCTTCGCACAGGTTTAGTTATGTGTTTGCCTTTTGGGGAGGCCTTTGGTTGTGAGTTTTAGTGTTTAGTGTTTTTTTTTTTCCTCCCTGCATATCAATGTGTCACTTCACTTCACATCTGCAGAGACAGGAGGCTGCAACCCAAGCGAGTCAACTCTGGTGTTTGACTCATTACAGACGATATAAAATCTATTTTGGAGTTTCACTTTTCTTGAAGAGAATTGTCGGAGTGACTTTGAAGCCGACAGATGGAAGGACAGGGGAGGTGAAATGTTTCATCTGAAGACCATACATGATAGAGTACCTGCACTCTGGTGGCAAATTTACATGTAATATGTAAATGACAATATATTTACATAGTAATAAAAATAACAGTTAACTCCCTTTGCCTGGTCTCATAGGTGGCAGGATGTATGTAGCTGTAAGCTCTGTTTGCAGATGAATTGTTAAACTTACCTCTCAACTTTTGATGCAAACTCTTGCAATGTCTTCAATATTAATTTAGTTGGTACGTACTAATGCAAGTGTATTTTTAACACATGCATAGCACATAAACATGTTCTGACTCCCTCAACTCACATTTTAAAAGTCTGAGTGGTTTGAAAAAAAGTTTTAAAACCACATTAAGGATAGATGAACACTATCAGAGGGGATCCAGCATTGATACCTCCTCCACACTGAGCCAGCGGCGTCCCACCTTGCATTGCTTCCTCTTCACGCACTGTATAATTGTTTTTCATTTACTTTGAGCACGGCTAGCTGAAAAGATGGGCCGTTTCAATGAACAGATTAGGGCCTGCGAGCACAAACAAATGACAAATCCCTCTTAACCCTGTGAGCCTCTCGCTCTACGCCCCCCACAAACACACCTCACCCCGTCAAACATTTGGCTCTAGCAATGTTATTAAACACAACTTTGTAGATTTACTTCCTTCAAAAGTGCCATTTAACCAGGCAGCAGGCAGGAAGGAAGGAGCGCTGCGAGGGGAATTACAGGTTGCCAGCGTTTCGTCTTTGCGGAGGAGTGACAGGGCCGTCATTTTGCCGGCGGGGCCACCTCCCGTGTTGTTGTGACAACCGGTCATTATACATCGCCGAGATGCTCTCAGCTGCAGGTTTCAGCCCAGATGCAAATGGACGCAAATGGGCTCCGACCGCGACCAAGCTAATAACGTCCTTTTCATCAGCTTTGCTTCCTTTTTGTTTTTTCTTTTTACTCTGCTCTGTGTTTCCCCCCTTCTTCTCATGGCTTTTTTTTCTCTACACTTCCCCTTAAGGTGGACAGTTGAGAGCGCAGTTTCAAGAGCGAGTTTGGGTTTTTGATAAGCTTGCAGTTGTTTTATCGGAGGTTATTTCCACCGTGGTTAAACTTTAAGTGACAGACAGGATGAAAATAAGGCAGAAAGAAACCACTAATTCCTGCATGAGGTAGAAAAAAGCATTAAAATCATCTGATGTCAAACTAATATCTACTGTAGATGATTAATTATTACAAATTTAACACCTACACTGATACTAAGCTTAATGAGAAAGATGGAGTGATGATAGTTTTATCTTCTGTGGCTTTTTTTTAATACAGATCTTTCGGTGTTTTTTCATTTGTACAACCAAAAAACTACACATTTGAATTCTTTCTCGTTAAGTAAAACAAGAGAAGACACTACTATTCACATTGAAGGTCTGAACAAACTTGCGAAATTAAAAGCTTAAAGGATAAAAAAATGTAGTTTTATTGGGTCCCTCTTCTCTCCTGCTACATTTAAAAGTGTGCCCTAAATTTTTAATACCTTTAGTAACATATATTTTTACTGTACACTTACATTTACAGCAGCAAAAACAACACATTTTAGGGAAGGTTAAGGGTCAAAACCAAAGTGGAAGAGGACCTACAACTATGGCTTTATGTTTGGACAAAATGCTACGATGTGTGAAAGATTGGCTTAAATGAATGCTCATACTGAAGCAAGACAGTATCTTGTTAGTAAGAGAAAATAAAATAAATTCTTTAGTCTGATTTTAATTCAAATAATTATTTAAATGACTGTTCTTGTCTGTCACAATATCCCCTGTATCTATCCAGGTATGTTTCGACACACCTCCATTCCCACTTTGATTAAAGTCAATGATGCAGTGCTGAAGGTCCCTGCATGCACAATGCTGGTTTAGGTTCCTCCATCAGAGGTGAGGTATGCTGATGATGGATGAGCTTATTAACACTGCAGCTCAGTTAGTATCCACATGGTTTCAGTGATTCACCTCAGTAAACTACCAGGCGGCAGCTCCGTCTACGCTGCTCGTTCTACCTGCTGATCAGTGAGCTGCTTCGCTAAACTGGTTTTAAAACCCTCCACTCGACACTCTCCTCCCTTCACTGACAGTGTGCTGAAGATGCTGGGATACATTTTTTTTACCTGTTTTATTACATTTCTTTCCTAAATAGTGACTTCCACCACAGCTTGCAGGTTTATGACAGGGATGCAGACAGAAATCCTTTATCTAGAAGAATAACGTGCAAAAGAAATCCTAAAATAAATAAAAGTATAGTTGAAATTACAAAGTTTGTTTCACAGGATTATTATTAGGACGATGTCTTTATAAACTGAACTAGAAATGTGCATGTTATAAAGATTTGCAGGGATGAAAATCATTCTGTTAATGCAACAAATCACTGCACACCACCTGGCAAGATTAGTCGCATTAGAAAGGACTAAAATCACAAGGAATCTGTGTAAAGTATGTGACTGGTAAGTACTTACATTCTTTTTAGATGCCACCTGGTACAGCGTACAGTAAGGTTTACATTTACCAAGAATTTAGATGTAAAACCTCACTAATACTTAATGCATAAATGTGTTTTTTATTCCAAAAACTGCTTTTAACATTTTTCATTTAATAATAGGCTACTCTTAAATACATGGTAGTAAAGCACACCCAGGCAACCGAATGTTTCTATCAGTACAATCCACCTTAAAGGATTCGAATGTCCTCTAGTTCGAGGGCGTTTCATCAACATCTCTTTGTTTTGTCCTTATCCTCTTGGTCCTTAAAAATAAAAAGATTTCATCAAATGGAGGCCGGCTTTGTGCTGCAATTTAGCAAGAGAGAGAAAAAAAAAATGAATTATCATATTGTTTTTGGTAATGCTTGCTCTCATTCTAGGGGTCAGATTTGATTTGAGTCCCAGTCCATTAGCAGAAGTAAAACGCCAGTGTTTTGGATAAACAGTAGCAGCAGGGGACTGCTTTATGCAGACAGGAACTGTCTCTCTTCCGCAGGTCTTTTGGCTTTAATAGGATAAAATGTGACAGGTACACACAAACCAGTGGCCACTCAGTGAGGCTGGGCTGTAAAGCTAATTCACAGTGGATCCCAAAGCCTAGAAGGCAACACTACAAATCCCACAGTGTCAATAAGTCTTTAAGTGATGATTAGTTTGGATTGAAAGGTGTCCGCTCATAGAGCTGATGTGTATCTGTGGCGACGGCACTACACGATCTACAGGGTTCAATAAGGTGATGGTTGTGGACTAAACAGGCAAAATGCTCCCTTGTGTTGGATCTACTAATGTTGATTTGTTATACTCTCACTTATAAAATAAATACTGATATTGATATGATGATTTTGCTATGAAAGTTGTGTTTCTAAAGGTTCAGACTTTATGTCTTAAGGATTGAAGATAAAAAATTATATTTTATGGAGGGGAAAGATCTCTTTTTTAGCTTTGGGTTAAAAAACACATGCACGTGCAGTCTGGACTCGACATATTATGTTTAAATTAGTTCCCTTGAGGTAAAATATTTATACAGAGGTAATAAGAATTTTCTTTAGACTTTCACTAAACTACATTTTAGAGCTAAATATTGTACTTTTTACTTAATCTGCTAGACTTTCTAATTATTTTGGAATATTATATACATAACATATAAGTTATAAGGTAGGATGCATTTCTTGTTGGCATTCAGTACTGCAAATCCTACTTTTTTGTGGTACATAAAATAATTGTCATTATGTATTTGGTGATGGACCTAATTTTTTTTCTCTCTCTTATTTGAAGGTTAAAAAAACCAGCAGGATTAATCAATTACAATATCAAAGCATTTGTCAAATAAGCCTAATTTACATTGAGAACACATTTATTCATAATTCTACTTAGTAAGCTCTGTAATTCTTACCATTGTTGTATTCATGCTTTGCTTTAGTGGAGAATTTGAGCGCCTAATACAGAACACAATGTTTCTTTTGAACTCCCCTAGAAATATGTAAACGTAACAAGGTAGATTGTAGCCAAAGCGTTAATAAAAAAGTTTTAAGGACAACAGAAAAAAATGCAGACGCAGTTAAATAACTGCCAAATGGCTCCATTACAGAGAAAAAAATCTGCTATATGGTGTCATACCTGAAAACCCATGTTTTCTGCCCTCTAGCACAGAGTTATTATTATATCAATGATTGGATTCTGCTGGCCCTTAGGAATAACATACGTTAACTTTTAAAATTGTCTGGCACTTGATATGACGGCTCCAACCATCAAGCCGTTTTGAGCCATCAGTCCCATTAATCCTCAGTATTAGATGAATCGTGATCCAAAAAAAGGACATCCGTCAGAGAGAGGGGCTTCCCCTCAAGGGTCTTATCCTAAGTCAGCCCAACACGAGAGGCGCGGAATTAAAGAGCACTGATTACCATTGTGAATTATCTTTTTCATAGCAGGGATGCGCGAGCCGCTTTGAAACGCACAGTGAGAAAAATCCCCAGCAAGAAACAGTCTCCAAACATGGATAATACCATTTAAGAAATCGTCTCATTGGTCTTGGAGAAGTCCGAGCTTTATCTTAGCACATAACAAGCCGAGTGTTCATAAATTGCAGCTTCAATTGGATAATTGGATCACTTGCTGGAAGATTAATTGCGGCTGCGTGTTATTACACTTTATACTTCATGTGGACTGGACTGCCACACAAACCGTCACCAGTGGAAGAGTGCTAGCCAGTTCTATTTTTCCCAGCGTCTTCAAAATGTTTATTCTTGTAGTGAAAGTTTAATGTCCAAGAGGAAGGCAGATGCATTGTAAAAAGCTGCCAATAATGTTTCTGTAGTTAAGAAAAAGACTCATGTAGAACTTTTACGTTAAAGATATCTATTCTGACATTTGTTTTATTATTTAGTGTTTGTGTTTTTACAGGAATCCACATCTGAAAGGTTAAATTGGCCAATACAGACCAAAGCATAACAAACTCCATTATGTCAATGTCCTTGAGAAGATGAAGACACGTTACTGTAAGGGGAAGAGAGAAAATAGGATTTAGGATGTCTGGGCCAGAATTTATACTTCCTTGTTCTGCGATAGAGTGCTCTATAATCTGGAAATAGAGTTTTCTTTAAAATATTACGTTTGAAGGCAGAGGATAGAGGGGGGAGAAAAAGCAGAGCTCAAAGCAGGCCTCATAATCTAATAAATTGATTTGCAATATCCTCTGAAACTGTGAACTGATAAATGTAGCTTCTCATGTCGCCCCGCCTCGTCTCCAGCTCTCTGCTTAATGTGCTTCGGCGCATTGAAAAGACAAAAGGACGGCCCCGGTAGTTTTGAAAACTATTCCAGTCGCCTTAATGTAAGCGCTCATCTGGGCCTCGCCAGTGGTCACCCAAGGATTAGGGGCTGCTGTATTCCTAAGCTCGCTTTCTCTCTTCTCTCTCTGTAACCCTCCCTCTTTTTTTCACCAGTTCTATTCTTTGACCAAAAGCCAGGATACACCCGAGACAAGGCATTAAACATCGCCGGCAAGTGGGGAAAAAAAACAGATTATCCTTGGATACGAACTCCCATGTTCTTGGGATTGCTGGACAGCTGTAGCCAAAACGAACAATAAGCGGTTGACTTGGGGTCTGTAGCCAGTATCATCTGCACTGGCAGATTGCAGCAAAACAGAAAATAAGATCCGGTGACTTCACAGGGCCGTCACAACACCATACTGCCCTAACATGTAAAAAATAGAACTAATCTGAGGCCCCTGAGGAGACCTCGACTCATTTTTGACTGCCGCATTTCTAGCAGGGAAGATTTACCACCCATGATTCCACTGGGCGGGTATGGAAGATGCCACCCTACTCTACCCCCTCGCCAAAACATTGCAGCACACAAAGGAGGAGAGAAAAATAACTAAATGTGATTTGCACCCAAATCCTCTCAAGTCCTCAGAGTGTGGCATGAAACGTCTCTTTGGAAGAGCTGAATGGATCTCCCAGAGGTATTGTGTCTTCTAATGGCTTATTTATCATTGCCGTCAGCCACATGCGTTATCAGACGCTTTGTTCGCTCGCAAGGTGTACCTGAGTCTCATGCAGGCCTGCGAGGGATTACCGGAAATCTGGACCGGCGTCAAAACCGGCAAGAAGAAGCGACTAAGACGGGGAGAAAGACAGCAGCTCTGGGTTTGGCACTCCTGCTTGGACCACACAGATCACCGGGGACACTCACATGAAAACATTCTCCTCTTCGTGTATTTAATAAATGCCACTTGACATTGGGAGAGGCTTTAGCAGTGTCCCCCCGCTTTGGAGGAATGAGGACTTGCTCTGGATTTGGGCAGTTGGCGGGGCCTATCTCCACACTGGCAGGAAGCATCAGGGATTTCATGGCTGTTTGCCCGCCCTGGTGCTTTTCCTCTGCCTCACGCCCCACTTGGGCAGACAGTATTTTTCTTCTGTAGTCTGAGTTGCCTTCATTTGGTTCACAAAGACATTTGCATATTTCCCAGCCTGCTTACATGTGACCTCTGTACATGAGGAAAAAACCCAACTTTTTACATTTCACAAGATCTATTAATTAACTTTATAGCTGCAGTTTGAGCGCTTTATTAACCATAAAATATCAAAAAATAAACAGAAAAGTATCTTATCAGCCCGTGTTGATTTCTGACCCCGTGCACATGTCTAACTGAGCACCAATGACATTCAGTGCATGTAGGGTCTCAGTCGATTAACCGATTAGTTTATTGACGGAAAATTAATCACTTCAGTTGATTTCAAGCAAAAATGCCAAATATTCACTGGTTTCAGCTTGTCAAATGTGAGGGTTTGTTGCTTTTCTTTGTCATGTATGATAGTAAACTGAATATCTTTGGGTTTGTGACTGACAAACAAACAAGACATCATTTTGGGTTCTCAGAAATTGTGAAGGGCATTTTTCACACTTTGATAATGCATAGCTAAACAATTCATCATTAAGTAAATAATTAATCAATGAAAATAATTGTTAGTTACAGCCCTACGTACAATTTCCTGTGGCTGTGTCATACAGCTGTGGGCAGCAGCAGACCGGGTGAGGCTGTCAAGGTGGGGCCGGTGACTGTAGAGCAGGAGGTCACAGCAAAAACAAGCTGTAAGCAGAGAAGCTAAGTGTTCACGAACATAAACATCAGTCAGACTTTCTAAGGAGGATGCAGAGAAGAGCTGGTGACAGCTCACCAAGATGACGCACAGATGTTAGAGAGGGTGACTAACCAAATAAGATAGAGGAGGGTCCGACAGTTCACTTCCTGTCTTACAGAGTTGAATTTGCATTGTTGCATAATTGAGCCTCAACACCAAATACTGTGTTTTCCAGAGAACAGAACGTCATGTACATCCCTCTGTTGTCCAACAGCAGTTTGAAACAACAGTGTGTGTGCGTGTATGTACATATGTGTGAGTGCATCCCTTCCAGACGGCTGTGACTGAGCAGGATGGGAGATGAATCAGGGCGGGGGCGGGGTTAAGAGGTAGCTGCAGGGTCCCAACATCTGCATGGCCCCAGAGCATCCAGCCCGCTCGACCAGCCAGCAGCTGTGGCCGCCTCTGCATGGCCTTTGGGCAGTTGTGCATCGGTTTTGGCTTGTTTTTTTTTCCTTGTTGTTCTTGTAGCTCCATGTTTCTCCTTCTTAGTATAACTTTGAATGTTCCTGTGTGTGTGTGTTTGATTGTGTGTGTTTTTGTCGGTGAAAAGAATAAATAACCAGGGCTCTGCTATGGCTATGTGATTACGTCTCAGCGCACCGCAGACTGGATGGAAAATCCAAAATAGTCACAAACCTGCGTTCTCACATGAAGAACAGCTGGGGTGTGTCAAAGCCCACAGCACCACTAATGTAATGTTTGACTGCCAAACAATACTGAGCCTACACACACACACACACTATTACACACAGGGAATATTGAGTCTCATCTCTCCAAGGAAGGATGATATCACCCACTCAGCTTTTCCACCTTTTCACACACAATTACCAAACAGCAAAGGACTCTCTTCCCCTCTCTCTCTCTGAACTGGAATAGTAAAGTCTATAATTACAGCAATCAGCAGTGTTGACTTCACAACACCCCAACACAAACTACACTTCTGCTCACACACTGTGGACATCGATTCACACCCTGAGCCGGGTCGCCTCGGCGCGGAAGATAGGGACTGTCGTGATGGATGGGCGTACGCTTTCCAGGCCGCTGGTCATCATCAGCTTGGCGCTGAGGAACCCCCATTTCCTGCTTCACACTGACCCCTTCCTGCCCCCATCAGCCCCGGGACAGGTCCAGGCATTCAGTCACACGGGGGGAGGACGGGTAGGAGGCCGGATCACAGCTCACACAGTAGAGTGCAGCAGATTAATGTGGGTAAACACTCCAGGAATTGTCACTTTTCCTGAGGTTACTTAAGCGCAAAGTAAATAAGAATAGTCACAATAATAATACATTTTTATTGGTACAGCAGTTTTCACAGCAGAGATAAAGTGCTTAGACAAGCCTAATAACAAATAAGCCAGACACAAATTAATAACAGGGCTACAGAAGAAGAAAATAGGACAGCCCCGTACACAGCTCAGGGTAGGTAAACACTACAGGATGTCTTTGCATTTCCTTGACATAAGCAAACAAAGCCAATGTTTAAAACATTTATGAGGAAGTTCCCAAACAAAAAGCCCACAAGGTGTCTGGTACTGTAGCTGAATATTCATGATAGGGGTGAGAAAAATCATGATGCAAGATTTCCACTCAGATTACCCTACAAAAATCAGCAGAAGATAGGTACAGCCGGCGCCATTTCCTCAAAGAAATCACAGGAATATTACGACAAATAACAACTTGATCAAATTATAGAAACACATATGTAATATGTGTTAAAAGATTTAAATGAGAGTTGATTTTTTAAAATATTTCTGTTGGATCAGTTATCCCCATCATTTCATGCTGGCTGTTATTTCCCCCCAGAGATCTCACAACCACAACACCAGTGTGGCATTTATTACTAATACCCCTGTTATTACTACAGTGTGAACACTATGTGGGTCTACTCTTATTTGTCTGGTTTTGAGGGCAGACAAGAAAAATACCATGAGAGAAAAATTATGATATTCATTTCAATTAGGACGATTCTTCCTTGCTGTAATCTATCATAGTCACCGTTCGTTTCCTCTGTAAAATGAAACATGAGCTCTTAACTTCATGTTGTATAATCTTGTGCGGCCTCCAGATGAACCCTGCCCGAAGATAGTAAAAAATGGATGTGAACAAAAAATGAAAGGGGATTTTAAAAAAGAAAAAAGAAAGCTCATTTGGCACAAACGTCTCATAATCTTTCGAAGCAGTTATGGATCTAACGGCTACTCTACGTATAAAAAAAAATAAATATCTGACCGCTATTATTTTTTACTGGGAACTACACTCTTTCATGCTCCCATCCTTCCATCCAGCTTTCTACTCAGTGCGAGACGTGTAATTTGTGTACATGGCCTCTGGTGTTGTTTTAGGCCGCACTCCAAAGCCACTCTAAAAAGGTATGTGGCTTTGGCGGGGAGAATAAACAGCCACCTCATTTCATTCTCCCACGTCTCGGACGGTCGTCTCTGCTCCTCTCGACCCTGCCAGCTCCCCGATTCCAAAGAAAAGCACACATAAAACACAGCACTTTGGGGAAATCAAGAGGCAGGAGAGGGAGGGAAGGGCTGAATGGCTAAAAAAGGTTACAGCACGGATCCCAGAGTCGTTTAAACAGACCACAACACTGAAAAAAATGCAGATACATGCCTGCCTACACATTTGTCTCAGATATAAAACATTTATTTTGTCTTTATCAACAGTTATCAAGAGTCTTAACTCATTCCGCAACCTTACAACTCCAGCCAGACTAAAATCACAAAGTGATGCTGCAACCGAAGAGCATCCCATTCCCACGAGATCCTGCAGCTTCACCCTGTTTGCCAGTATTATTTTCTCAAGTCAAGTATGGACTCTAATCACAATTTAAAGAGTGCAATCCAAACAGCAAAATATGCGACCTCCATCCAAAATAAACTTTTCTTTCTCTCTTATGACACTGGCTTCTGTTAGTTTAGAGCATCAAAGAGCAGCTGTATTGGTAAACATTACTATGCAGTTTGCTGAAGTTACTACTATTTCTAGGTTTTCAAGTTGACATTTTAAGAGACCTCCTGCAGCTGGGAGGGTTTACAAACATGCGTAGCTGCCTAACATAGCTTTATGATACACCAAGGTGGATTTGTAACATAAACAACACTACAAATGAATAAATATTGGAAGTATTACAGCAGTTATGGGAGGGTCTCGTTTTCAAACTGCAGGAGTCAATTGCTTTCAAGGAAGTCGTTGAGGAAGTCTTTATTATTCTACTTGTCATTTATGAAGTGCATTTCCGCCACCATGAATTCACTGTGCAGTTAAAAATAACAATGCACACCAAAGGCTATGCAAAGAAATATGTCTTTTAGAGGATACACAACATTGGCAGCAACTCAAAATCTAAATATTGTCATCAGTTAGGAACATTACGACACAACCGAAGCGCAGGTTCAGCCGAAGCAAAAATGATTGAGTGGAAAACTGAACTACCCTGAAGATATATTATCTACAAAGCTATCATGACCATTAAACAACACGATTAAAGGATGTGCAGCTGAAAATGAGCCTACTTCATCTATCAGAACCTCCTCTGACTACACATACTGTTGTAGCAGTATGGCTCTATCATACCATCCTGTGCTATTTTGCTTGTGAAGGTGATCCACCTAGACAGCAATAAATTAACTCTTCAAGAGACTATCTCTTGTTTGGACAGCACAGAGGAGACAAATGACCGTCAATGTGCGTCTGACTAAGTGCAGACTTCAACGAAACTGCAGCTATACCTCTGCTGGCGCCTAAGAGGCGATGAGTGAAGGCCTGACAAATCAGCGCTGACAGGTCCACCTCTACCTGGCCCCTTCTCGCTCCCATCAACGTCGACGGTGTCTCAGACCTGACGGGTAACGGCCCATGGCGCTGTAGTGAGGTCCGAGATTTCACAGCGAAAATGCCAAACACAATCGACGCAAACACACAAAGCCCTTCTCCTGTCATGAAGAGGATGTGGAGGTTGTAAGGGGAGGTCGTCCGTGTCTCACCTGGTTAAGAGACGCTTAAGACAGTTGGCAGGCTCGTTGGCGAGACGTTTGTAAGCACAGCGGCAAGTGGAGGAGGTGATATAGCCTCCAGGTTGACGCTGACCTCAGAGGACGAAGATGAGACAGACAAGGATGGGCCTTTTTACTTCAAACAAATGGCTGTGTAGTTATCTAGCAGACCTGAGCCAAACATAAAGGGTATTAGGGTTAAAATAACATTTTTTAGCTCTTAAATTAAAATCAGACATCTGAAATGTCATCATTTGTAGTTATTAGGAATGGTGCTCCTTGACCACAGCTACAGAAAAAAACTGACATGATATCTTATTTTCTTGGCACTTAATTTTTCTCTTTAAGAATCATTTTGGGAAAGTAATTCTTCATTTTAAAAGGCATTAAAGTACCCTAGCGGGTCACCTGCCCTGAAGTGCAGCTAAATCTAAAAGAAATGTATTCATCTGGGTTCAAAAGAGAGTTTTGTTGCCACATAATATTATAATACACCCATAAATTTCTCACACAGCCTTATAAAAGCCTACTGCTCTTCTTAGTCGACAACCATTTTCCCTGGTTTTCCTTGGTCCCTGATGTATCGTTGACTATACATCATGTGACAGTGAGTCTATTTGTGTCACAGCAGGTTGGGGAAAATGTCAGAAATGAACATGTCTCCAGCTCCTCCACACATCTGCTAAACAAGAGGCAGGAAGCTTTTCTCTCCACAGCGCTGATGACTAGCTTCATGCAAATAGATTGCACCGACAGAAGTCACATTTTCTCATCAAGATGTTTAACCTTAAAGTTGGTTTGTCATCAGCACGGGGAAGAATTGCACGTCATTTCAAAACTGCTTTTACTGCACCCTAAGACATGGATTCATATTAGTGCACCTGTCATTCATAACTGTAAAGAAACGGTTATATATCTCAAAATGTAGATGCCAAAAGGCCCAGGTGTGTGTCCCTTAGGGCCCCGACAAAGTATCCTAGGAACCATTAGTACCTATTGTGTCTCTATTTGTAACTGTTAAGTATAATAAATATGCAGGAATTTGTCTAGATAGGAGATGTGAGAAGCACTTAATTCCCATCTCGTAAGTCGTGTGTCCTCTCTTGAAGCTGCCAGCCACACCGTAAATCAAGCACGCCTCGTGCTGTTCAAACATCAGAAACCACACTCAAACACATTTTCCCCAACGTTCGTTATCCAGCCACGGCAGGAGGAAACAAGGTGTGCAGCCTAATATGAAGATGCAAAGCAATCATGCAACAGCATATGGAAGGAGACGGAAACACTAAAAGCCTTTTATAAACCCCTAACAGATTCAACTCATTGTTCTCCAGATGCCAGTTAACGAAGCCAATTGAGATTTTAAGCATTTCTGAACAACACGAGGTATTTAACACCAGCTTTCCACACACACACCGCTTCACTTATTGTTTTTCCTTTGATGGAATTTTCTTCAAAGCACGCCTCTTAACGTTGGCGGATCATCCGGCTCGGCCCCCTCGTTTTCAGATCCCTCATTTTTTCAGCTCAACTCCTCATTTGCGTGCCGAGGTGCTTTACCTTTAGGAAAAGAAATATCAGGGTTTATTAACGGCAAGAAAAAAAAACAGGAGGATCTCTTAGACTCTCACACAGAGTATTCCTCTCCCCGGGAGACTAAACAGAACAAGAAATAACATGAGCGGTATGTATTAATGTATGCCCTTTGATGTCTGGCTTGCAGAGTCCTGTAGCACCATTAACAATTTAACTGAAACATCACATTTGTCAAAACTAAATTGTGCATCTAAGACTGGAGGTTGAGAGAAGACGAACGTGTCTTTCGCAGAGTTGGAGGAGAGCAAAAAGGCCCAATTAGAATTGTTTTTTGAACTGGAGCAGAAAAACCAAAGTATGTGTGTCGACGTTTGTGTGAAAGAGAGAGAGAGTGTCAGTGAGCTCGGGAAGGCCTGCTGCAAACGCTCACATCATACATTAGCTTAGCTCCCTCTAGTGTATAATTAGAGCACTGGTGCATTTTCAAAATCCAACCATACAACCAGAAACTACACAGAAAAATGTACAATTTTTCTACAGTACAACATGTTTTCATTGTCGTTATTAAATAAGACAAATGTGGACATGTTGTAGGGGTTGGGGACTTTAAACAATTTATTATTTGAAATATGTTGCTTATACAATTAATAGGATCTAATAGAATTGAGTGGAAGAGCCTGATGTCCTGCGATAGCAAGGTTTTTTCTAAAATACTGCATGCTATTGCTTTATAGAGTCTAAAAGTGATTTGATCCAATGTGTCCATTTTTCATGTCTGTCTTTTTTTAATCATTTATCACTGGGTAGTTGACACATCCCCAGTGATGTTTTCTATGATTTATTTTCTTTTATTCTAAAGTTTATCTACTTTTGCACTGGAGTGCAACTTCGCTGGTCAAACAGTGAGAAGCGCTGGAGAAAATGCGAAATCTATTCACGGTAGCTAGCGGTTGAAAAATTCCGGTTTTGTGATTCAATTTTAAATATCTAACGGACAATTAATGCCAGCGTTACAGAGCTATTTTTAAACATGTACAATTAAAGCCCAAGTAAGATGAAGCCCTTAAGGAGTGTTTTCGCTGTTCCATGAGATCAAATGTCATCAAACTAGAAGGAGAAACTGTGACTGACAACTGAATCTATGGTGCACTACAGATCTAAAAAGGACAACGGCAACATATAGCCTTCTATCATTTGTAGCTAAAATTAAAACCCATGACGTTCAGGATCTGAAGAGAAAGTGACAAAATCTATCTTAATGTGTCAGTATGATAATTAACAAAAGACGTTAACTGTCCAGCCGTTAAGCTACAGACTAATGTCTTCTTTAACACAACATAAAACTGCATTACAACTAGAACAGAAATTAATGCTATAATACCTAAATCTCTGCTCTATCAGACACTCAGCCTGAATCATCTCAAAATGTGGATCCATCTAAATGAAGAGAGAAAATACTGTCAAAACATAATGCCGCTCCCCGTTTTCAGTCCAGGAAATGAAAATATCCTCCAGTCTTCATCTTCAATATAAAAAAATGTCAAAATGTACGTGGAGCTGCCCTCAGACATGCCAGCAAACATTAAATAAATCTATTCAGCCCTCCGCAAACAAAACCCAAAACGTAATCATTAACCAATCACGCTCACAGGCAAAGTAGCACTTGAATGGGAACACAGGCCGTGTTCAGTGGGTAATATCTGGCAATTAATCACTTGATTAATATGCCCTTAAACACACAAAGTGACAGTGACAAATTCTGTTCGCACGTTTGCGATCCCGAAAACGATAATTGTCCAATGAAAGTCTCATTTGTCAAACAGAGAGAGAGGCAGCACTTCCAGTTCAGTCTATAATATAACACAGTTGTTTTTATTTGTAACACTGTTTTTTTTTTATATATATATAGCAGCTTCAGAGGTCAATTCTTAAAATATTTAGTCATTCCCGGAGAAACGGTTAACTTTTTAAGCAAATACGTTGATACCTCAAGAACTTTTAAGTCATCCCTTCAGAAACTTTAAGGTTGTTTCATAAAAACAAGTTGATTCCACAAAACAAGTCGTCCAAAAACATTATTTTTCAGTAAATTAACATCAGTCCTCAAAAAGCTACTTTCTAATTTTGCTTTTAACTTTCATCCTGGTTTATTTTAGATGTTCTGATTCTGTTTTGAAAACACAGTTCACAGCTGAGTGTTTGTTGACCTTTAACAATATAACGAAGACAATCTTTAAGAAACTTTAGTTCTGTAAAATAAACTCCAGAACTGGATGTTTTAGATAATTATTGGATCTTTGTTTTCTCACCCCTGCCCCCTGCTATTACTGGATGCTTTCATATATCAGCAAGCCTATATGTTCCGATCAATAATCTATGTTTCAGTCTCTCTTGCAAGGCACAGATTAGGCATGTCACAGTAATTTAAAGAAGCTGTTTCGTGTCTTGGTTTGTTTGCTAGTTTCTAGTTCATGTTGTCCTTAAGTTGGATTATTAAAAAGACTGCTACAACTATAACTACTATTTTCTTTCACACCACTGATCTCGAGTGTGGTTTTAGCCTCAAATGTCCACTAACAGCTCCCAACTGGGCGACCCGGAAACGTACTGCAGGGAAAAAACTGAATAAGAAAACTCTGTTCATATTTCTCTTTGTTGAGCTCATGAATATCCAAATGTGACACAGTTTCATCGTGCTTGTCGCAGCCAATGGTATCGCATGACATCACAAAATGACAATGACGATCTGTATCAGGCACGATCTGACGATCTGGCTCATGAGATGGATAAGAAAACAACTGGTATCAGTATACAGCGATAAAATTTCACTGGTTTCATTCTGTGCTGCATTACTCCTTTAAAATATTATCATGTGAACATGCTGTAGTGTTGAATTTGTCGGCTGCATGTTTCTATTCACTGTTTTGTCTGTTCGTGTCTTGTTTTTCTTGTTTTAGCCAATGCTGTGGTGACCTAATTACCTCACATCCCTTTGTCGTCACATTTGCAAAAAATCGTTGAAATTAAATGATAAAAATAACCACTTGTCTCTCCATCCACAAACATCAGCTGCAGCCCTAAAGAATATTTTTATGAGGCTGCAACAGAAACTCTGGTGTGGACACAAATAATGCAAAAAAACATCTATTTCCCCAGTTAAAGACTTCTGTCGCAGGAGAAACTGGACATTTAGACCTGACAGATGGTGACGTTGGATAAAAGTTAAAATCTTACACAACTTCAACATTTATATTGATTCATGGGAAGGATTTTTTGTCCAGGTAAAAAAAATGATTCTCTGAAAATGAAAACTTCCCTGCACCCTAACACCACGCTCTTACTTTCTAGTGTAAACTATTTCCTGTTTTAGTTATTACTCCAGCACCAAAACTTTCTGCCACATTGCTGAAGCAATTACCCGATTAATCGATTAGTCAATTGGCCCGAGATAATTAATCTTAAACCATTTTGATGATTAATTACTTCCTTCAGTCATTTGCCAAGTATAAATTCCTAATATTCTCTGATTTCAGCTTCTTAAATGTGGGAACGTTGTGCTCTTCTCTGTTTTGTATCATTGTAAATTGACCATTTTGGGGTTTTAGACCGTTGGTGGGACAAAGAGTCACCTTCAGCTCTGGGGAACTGAAGTGCATCCCTCACAATCTTCTTACATTTTTTGACATAAAAATGCCAGATAAATAGGTCAATGAAAATAATATTTAGTTGCCACCCTAATACATATTGTTTCAATTTTAAAACACCTTGCTCATTGCTCAGAATTGCCTAGATTTTTCTTCTGAAACACTGCACAAAAACCAGCCAGAATCTGCACTACAAACAAGCCTGACGCTGGTGTGAAGTGCACCCGTCACCCAGCATATGACAGCATATTGCCACTGTGCTGTGCACAAGCCTTCAGTGTGATGTGTGCAGATGAAGGGCTGCGGCTGAGGGCTCGGCCAGGCGGCGCGGCGGCCCGGAGAGGAGCGCTGGGAGCTGGGGGTTGCAGCAGCCGAGCTCCCCTGGTACTCCCCTAATGAGCTCCACTACTGCTTCCAACATGAGCCCTCGCTCCTCCACAACATCACACACTCGCAGACAGAGCAGGCGAGAGAGCAGTAGCACATATAAACACACACTCTGCACAGCTGCAGCATGTAGCAAGAACATTACACACTCAGAGAGTAGGAATATGCATGTTTAAACATACAGACACAGTCCGAGACTAACAAGTATACACACAGTCATGTGTACATGGATGCAAAAATAGTCCCTCCACTCACACACAGCTCACAGCTGTTGCATAGCCCACTCCAATAGGGAGAGAGAGAGTATTCATTAGAGCGAGAGGGTGAGACAGCAAGTGAGAGATGCAAAATGCATGCATAAACACACTTATAAGTGCTACACACACACACAATCTTGCTAGCATGGACTGTGATGGACTGTAACTTAAAGAACATTACACACCCCAGAGTGAAAACATGTGTAGATAGCCGTGTAGAAACTTGGGTGTACACATGCTCACACACACAAACAGCAAGCAACATCAAGCATGCAGTGTCATTAGGGTTGGGTTTCGAGAACCGGCTCTGAATTGGAACAGATTCAAGATATATATGGACTGAGAACCTCTTAAGCTTGGTTTTAAAATTCCACTTATCAATTATTTCTGAAAATGACATTTCAGTCGCAAGTTTTGGAGTCTTCATGGGTCTGATCCAAAACTGTCCCGAAAAAAACCTGACAAACCTGATGTGCATAAATTAATCTTCGAAATAAAAGATCCAAAAGGGACCTGAGGACAGTCAAACCTGGACCACATGGACCCAAGGATGATTGGACTGATCCAAAAATGTTGTCGACACAAATAGATCCAAGTAGAAACACAACACAGCATGATGTGATGGAAAAGAGCATTTTTTATCTGCCCTTCACAGTTCATATTCTCCGATACACAGACCTGAGACCCGCGGCAATAGAACTGGACCCAACCTGGACTTGATTTCAACAAATATAAAATGGACCCGCCCCAACTCGAGCCCCAGGTCAGATCTCTGTTACGAGGAACCGAGAGGACCTTTGAACATCTCTACTCTGCAGCAGCGGTTACTAAAGTTGCAACAATTAACTGATTAGTCGACAGAAAATTCATCAACTATTTTGACAGTCAATTGTCTTTTTTTTTCTACCCGACCAGTTACACATGCATCTTGCACCAGCGCAATCTCTAAGAATGTGGCTAAGCTTAGCAATACAGTGACAATCCAGAGAAATGTAATCACAAAGCCTGACATAAGAGTGCAATGTTGTCAGTGACAGTCATAATCACCCGGAATCAGCCAACATTACCATGTACCAACACATAACACATCTAACTTCTGCATCAAAAGAGAGAAAATATTTAGATACTTTTTTAATTTTAACTTTTGAGCCAAAAAGTATCATTACATAACGGTTAAAAAACGGTCCATGGCAGAACTAAACCGGATGAAAATAGAGGTGTTTTTTGCTGTCAACATAGGCCTATTTTGGTTTCTTTCCATACTTGGATTATATGGCAAGAATCGAAGAGAGGATATGATAAGAACTGGAATCAATTATAAAAATGGGATAAGAATCAGGCCTGATACATCTAAACCACAGCCAATGCACATCTATCTCAGGCATGTGGCTCACCCCACACAGGGCATCTCTAACCATCTCGATGGTCTCCTTATCCACGACAGCGGTGAATAAGACTTCCAACAATTACCAACACTTACACAGAGATGCCCGATAATGTCTTCCCGAGAAGCAAACAAATTGAATTCGTTTTTATTCCAGTCAAAGAAATCAACTTCCAGTAATTACGCCACATGGCAAAAAAAAAAAACAGAAAGAAAAAGAGAAAGGAAGAAAGAAGAAGAAAGAAATTTGCAAACTATATCATTTTTTTGCCGACCATTTCAACTAATGATATTGTAATAAGATGCCTCGCAATGGAGAGGGAATGGAAAACGTAATTACATGCATTAGTTTATCTAAGCGCTTGTACCGTCGCAGATCCATCAGTTTTTCAGAGCTCATCTGGAAGCCCATGCATCACTGTCAGGAGCCGTTTGATGGGGGGAAAACGTGTTCATTTGTTAGCCTCGTTTAAAAGATGGCGCCTCAGATTCACTTAGGCCCAGACGGAGCAGAGCGGTTATGACAGCGCCATTACAAAAACACACACAAAAAAGAGAAAAGGTCTGAGACAGAGCACTCTGCGCCTTGGCAACTTCATCAGCTTTTTGCATTAAGGTGATTACAGTCAATGAGAGGAGCCTGAGCAGTGTCGTGTATGTTAATGATGAGATGATGATACGGTAACAGCTACTCCACCTGGACTGGTGTTAGCTGGTGAGGCTGTGTGCAGCTCAGAGGGGAGAGCAAGAGCTGACACAAAGACTTGCATACCTGCACTTTATCTTACCCAGAAATGCTCTTTAGTCGGCTTTATATTTGGCATGGGTCTCATTCTTACATGTATTTATTTAATAGAGTATCGTAGTAGTGTTTCTATCTTTGGCTTGACCTGGTGCGGCTTTTTTATTCTTTAAAAAAGCTAAAAGTTAATTCTTTTTTATATTTTTTTATTTTTTTAATAAATATACTTTATAGGGCTTTTACATCTTTGATGACAATCAGGAGCAGCAATCTGTAGGCAGTGTGTTCCTGTGACCTCTTTAACGCCAGCCTTGAAACCAAATTTCCTTCGGTTGAAGTCAAGATACCAAAACTGCAAAGTTACCGGTTGTTATAACGTTTGATTAATATGCGATGACTTGGGCCAATGACGGTGGCCGTTTATTATTCTAATACTTCTAGTTTTATGTAAAAAAAAAACTATGAGCTGTCTTGTCAACAGAGCATTTAAACCACTTTCCATTCAATCCAAGAATAATCTACAAAAACAAAAAAGTAGATCTACCGTTCCACATAAACCTCATACAGCCTGTGGTGAAACGTGTTGTTCACACAGCTGCACTTGTCATTTAATAAACGTGCTATTGAATAATACTTATACAAGCAACCTGACACGCAATAATGAAATTAATTTTTTAAAGTAAGGTGATGCTCCAACACTGAAGAGTAGAAGAAATTCTTTGATCTATTACTCAAATATATCATTAATTATTTTAATTAATACTTTAGTTCAGCATCCTGTCAGGGTTTTTCTTCTCTGTTTCAATAAATGCATTCTCAGATGATCTAGCATCAGATCAGAGTTAGACGAAACTCACTCGGTTGTATCTGATATTCAATAAAAGGTTGCCATCAGCTTCACTTTATTGCCCAGAAGTTGAATTCCCTGTGGAGCTCTCTGAACAGAGCAAAGAACCAACACTGTCAAGGTTATGGGCTGAATTCCCGAAGGGGCCACCAATACTAGAAAAAAAAAAGAAAGTAGTCTTTGTACTGCATTCATGATACGCTGAAAACCTTGTATGTATTAAAGCTTTATCATCCAAAGAATTGTTCCTCTTTAACAACCCATAAGTTTCCACCTAATCCGCAAATTCAGAACTTCAACTAACTTCACATAAAAAGTTAATTAGTTTACACCCAGTAACGACAATAAATCTACATATTATCTTAACTGTTTGATAAGTTTACCAGGACTAATATCTGTCCACCTATGACTTTTGTAGTGTTTCTAGTGATAAAATCACCATGAAAAAGTCTCAGAAGTCAGAAGTTGCACTGTGAGTAACTGTGTTTGTGTTATCTTTATGAGAACAGACTCCCTCTCCTCCTCGTCAGTGAATGCTGAGCACTTTAATGGGCCTGGGAGAGAAGCAGCTTCAGGTTTTTTTCTCACCTCTGACCTCTTGCACTTGTTCCATAGACTTAGACAAAATTGTCTTTTTTTTTGGCCATTAAACAATCTGACGATCAGTTATCAAGGTCAGACAAACATTAAACTTAAACCTTTTTTGTGGTGGTTTGACACCCAAATTACAGCAAATCATCTCTGATCAACATTTTTATTCTGGCTATCATCGAATCCTTGTCATTTTCTGCATTAGTTCGGCGTGAAAATGATCAAATTAATGTCACTGGAAATTGTTTGCTTTACGCAGCACCACCTTCACAATACAAACATTTACTTGAAATACAGGCTATATAATTTAACTTCCCCTCCAGTGTGAGATGCAGGTCACTTGTTTGGGCATTTGAAAGGGCATTTTACTAAAGTTATCAATCCTACCTAAACAATTATCTTGTTTTTTTTGAGCAAAATCCACTTAATTATTAAGTGAATAACCCTGAAAAAGCTAAGCGGATGTTGTGTAATTGATGATACAATTAACGAGTCAAGGTTTTTCAGTAAATTGTCCTTTTAAAAGTCTGTAACAGGAGAAAAAAAACACAGGATTATGCTACAGGACACCATTACATTCCTCAGTCACCGTCTCTCAACTCTTAATGGACATTAAACACGGAGCTGAAGAAATACACAAGCACAATTGAGTTAGCGGGCACTTACAGGGGAGAAGCCTTGCCCCATACATTTGCGTAAGACCACATAACTGTCACAAAATTACATGTCATTATTGAGCAGATCGTATGGATTCCACTTATTGTTGCTTAATGGCCTCTTTTTAAAAAAAATGTGGTTAGCCCGGTGTTTAAAGATAATGCCGAGGAGGATGCTTGGGTGTCGCCTTGCCCACCCTCCTGTCCTCCCTCCTCTCCCTCCTTTCAGTGAAAGCAAGAATCTGCTTATTCAGTTACATTTCAAACCTCAATTTCCGTTTGCAATCAGCTCGTTAGGGCTGACAGCTTGAAAGGCAGCCATTAATGACACACACACACACACATACACTGCGGCTCCATGTCCAAGAAAGGCCTGTTTCTACTGCAGCCAGGACAGGATCTGAGTGTGGAGACGACAGCAGCTCAGAAGTAGAGGGAAGCCGCCCCCTGCTGGCCTTTAGAAGGAAAGCACCAACACAGAAGAAGTGGATCCAATCACCATAAGCTTGTTCTCTCACTGTAACTGAGTAGCTTCTTAGAGTACTTGTATTTTTCTCAGTCATTTTGACATCAGTGATGCATATTTAGCTCACTACATCTGAAGTCACGTCCTTCAGACAGAACAGAATCTGTATCAGAGGAAGTGGAGCCATTAGCAGCGAGCAGTCACTCACGAAAGAAGATAACACTCATCTGTATTTATTTTTTGAGGCCCCGCAGTCAGTTTTATACATTTAAAATAACATAATGCACGTACAAAACAAAGAGGAGACAAATCAGTTGGTGTGGTGTAGAGGAGGAAGCTCACCTCAGAAATAAATCCATATCAGGAGTAATGTCTGTAAATGTGCTAAATTTGAAGTTTTCCAAGTTTAAGTAGATTTGACTAAGAGGCCAACAAAGCTGCAAATTCACGGGGAGAAATGGGTAATTATGACAACCTCTTTACGCACGTCTGAAGAGAGATTTGTACAGAAAGCGAGGAAAAATCACACATTCTTACATGGTGAAATATTTTGGCAGTAATGTCTGTGTCTGCATTATTTCTTTTCTCTTTGGTGATGATAGCTGGTATTTTGTGTAGATGTTTAGTACCTTTATACTTGACAATTGTCATGCAGAAGACAACAACCATTCAAATTAACACCCCAGAATGTCCTTTTTGTTAGGGTGAAAAAGCCCCTGGTAAAGCATTAAGACCATTGTGGGACAGTAAAACCCAGACTAATGAAAATCCTTTAAAGGTTAGCAGCTATTTTAATTAGTATAATGGAAACTCTGGGATACATTGTTCCCTGCTTCTAATTATTTTTTTTAGTATTTATCTGCTTTGGTGTCTGCGAAGTATCTGGTGATGAACCTCTCTTTTATAAAGACCACATAAAGTAAATCTTAGTGTATCACACAGGTGAATTAAAAGCCCATCAGTTTCAGACCGTCATCATAGAAAGAGTGTATATGAACTGAAGCTCATCATTTAATTTAAATCCAGTGATTTGAGCCTCTAGTCGTATTTGCATTGCATCCACCAAGGACTTGAGTAACCACATGTGATTGTTTTAAGTCCCTTCATCTGTTTAATTTTGTATCAGAGCAGGTGTAACATTTTATTCCCAAAATGGGAGCTATCTCATTTTGAAATGGAAATCTTTGAGCATTAATTTTTTGGCAGCTTCTCTTGCATGATTCATGAAAGGCCGGTAGAGGGCTAATTGTTCAAATTAATTTGTGTAAACGACTAAGCAAGAGATAACAGAATTACATCTGCACTTCCCTGGCACGAGTTCAACAGTGACGGGCCTCGACAGGCAGCTGCATCAAGACGGCATCCTTGCCAGAAATTAAAAGCCACAAAACATTAATTAATAGACTTTTTGTTACGTTAATCTGCACCAAAAGGTTTAAGGAGAGCAGGGTGGGGGGAGCTGGGTGTTGGGGAACACAGCACAGAAGTAGGCGGTGTGCATAATTAGAATAAATTAGTTTGATGAAACATTTTGGAAAAAGGTTTTTGGAAAAAGTGGCTGTGGGTTAAATAAAAATAAAAATCAAGGAGGGAGAGGCACCGGTGTTGGAGTTTTTGACAACTTCATTAATCACCATGTTAATGGAGCCGTTACAGTTGGAGCATATTTGGCCTTCTGTCTGAAAGCAGTCGAGTCGGACGGTGGCGGTTTGTCCGCGCGAGCAGCCGCATGGCCGGCGAACAACCAGGCTGAGCCACAGGACTTCTGGGAGAGCGAAAGCGGAGCCGAGAGGATGTAGGACCATCAATCTCCTGGGCTTCAGCTCCTCCTCCTCCTGTTCTCCCCAAATTGAAGGAGCAGCCCATACTTTGCACTTGTCAATTTGGAGCTTTATCTACATGCTAGAGGCTAATGAGCCATCTCAAACTCTTGATGGCCAGGATGTAAATGATCTTAACTAGCTCTCTGTCTGCTGTCACGAGTTATAGGGCCACAATGGGGAGGAGAAGGATCCTCCAACACCCTCATATGAGTCACTCTCTATTGCTGGAAAGGCCATTTTTGGGGTCACAGGATGAACCAATTGTGCTCAATGGTTAGAGCAAGACCACAAACCTGCGGGGGCGGTTTCACTCCAAAACATACCAGCAATGCCTACCATGTAATACATTTAACATGCAGTAAGGTGCTTTCAATTAGTGTCCTTTAACCATCACTGTGTACAGTTTATCACTATACAGGAACTGTATGCACATCACATATGAAATAATCAATTCAATGGGCTGTTTTCCACAGATATGCAAACAAAAAAAATAACATCAGTATCTTGGTTTAATGACAGTTTGCTGGGAATCATGGATTTGAATAAGAGAAGTTTGGAAACTGCAAAAAGATCTATTACATCTCTGGATATATGAGACATTGCTGTAAAGTGTGACAAGCTAATTAAAGGTAAAATGAAAATATATACTCAGGAAATTGCTACTGTGATACTGTCTAACCACACAATATGAAGAGCAGGATCTAGTGTTACAGAACATTTATTTATAGTTACAGACAGGAGAGGTGTGTACATTCAGGTGACTGTTGTGCATTGTGTGGGCTGCTCACAACAAGATAAACCTACATGTTTTATCACCTAACGGCTTCTACTAGAGTTTCGATCAACTTGAAAGGGATGAAGATATGAATCATCCTCTACTGCACTTTTAACATCTTTGTCTTTTTCTTTAGAAAATGTCTGCAGTTACATAAGCTCATCAATAGTAGGCGAGTAAGTAATCTGCAATTTTAAAGCACATTTGAAAACAGCACTTACAATGCGCTTTACAAAGCAGAAGAAACAGACTAGACCATGCATACAAACATGGACACAAACTTTGCATTTTTGTGTGAGGCCCAAAAATTCTTAAAAAATGCACCTAAGCTGGTACTGTGGCCGCACTGCCAGCATACAAACATAAAGTCAGCAGTAGTAACAACATGGCATCCACGACAGCCCATGCTGGGAAGAATGAGAGCAGCAAACGGGGCCTCTGAGTGTTTGAATTTACTTGAGCAATGCCTCTAATGAAGGCTAAAGCTCACTGAAACTGTGAACAACCTCGGATGAATCACCTTTTCCAATCAGCCCGAGGAGATACAGCTTCCCCCCTACAGCGCTTAAAGTCCTGTTCCACACACCCCCCCCATCATATAGGCAATGTAAACATGCTGCGAGGAGGCCTATTTCTCATCTGCTTCTTTTCCCCCCACCATTTCAAGGGATATTATTACCATAAATTACGGCTGTAACGCGAGGTGGGAGGCAGATAAAAAGTGGAGTCTGGGCATCCATTTAGCTCTGGTAAACTTCCCCGTTGCTGCCAGTTCATGATCACCCATCCAAACGGACTATTTTATGCCCGACTTGTCTGATGCATGAGAAGGAGAGTGCGCCGCCATTTTTTATCCCTTTTCTTCCCTCCTCTCCCCTGAAAGAGAAAATCGATGGGAGGACACGAAGAGGCCATCGGTTATGTTTGCTTTAGCGGGAAACAAGCTTGCGTCTGCACGCAGCACGACTCACCTGGGCCCCGTTCATCTCTGCTCCATGGAGCCCCTGAGGGCCCTGAATGCACCACCCACACTGGTAGTATCGACTCTACGCCTACACATCACTTCAGACAGAGCCAGGATCTAACTGTCACAGCAGGTGTGTGTTTTGTAGTATTCTTATATGTAATCTTTGCTGCTGAAATGAGCCATGCATCTGATGTCCAGAGGCTCATCGTCTGTATGCATGAGGTAGGAATCGATTAAATCCAACACAGACACCAGTGTTTAAAGATTTTCAGCCATTATATGTTGAAATCTTGCCCATTTCCATGCCAAAACATTTCTCTCAACTGTCATAAGGTTTATTTCTATCTTTTGTTGCATTTATTATATATTTCTATGACATTCTTGGCATTTTTGTCTTACGTTTTTGTGTACAAAAAGAGGTTTTTCTTGAAGTTTATTATGAACAGCGCTCGTTATCATCACTGTCCTGTACAAACGGAAATGAATATATAAATCTTATCATTTTACCTACCTATTTGAGACTAAGACCATAAAAACTGCGACTGAATTTCATTAACCGTTCACAAAGTAGACACCCCACAATTACTGGTGTTTTTCAGTTGTTACGATGTTCATTAAGAGTTTGGTCTTTCAAAAGAACTGTCGTCGTCACTTCCAAGCGATATGGTGGATGGATTTTATTGTAGATGCTCACATTAAATTAGAAAATACTCAGATTTATGAGGCTTTATGAATTTGAGTGCAGCCTTGGTAGTTTATGTTTATAAATGAAGGATTTTAACAAAATTATGCACTCTCCAACACTGAGATGTATGTATACGATACTCAAAACTCCAATCAACTTGAAAATATTAGCTTTGCTCTCTTTGATTTCTTAATCATTTTTTTCTTCCATCTCTCCCCATCACCATTTTTCCACCACTGACATCCAGACAGTTGGTGCTGCCATGTTGCTTACAGCCTCATTTTTCTTCTTCTTCTCTTATTCTGCTAATATATTCAGGCTCTTCTTCTTCTCCTGATACATATTCGCTCTTGATTGTGGCTGCCAATTAGCCGGCGAGGCTGTGGCAGTTCATCCATCTGACTTAAAGGTTCCTTGCCACTAATTTTGACGGTCGGGTCAAGTAGCGGAGGGGCCCATTAATTGGAATAATGAAGTCTTCAGTGAGTGATCATCAATGACTTCAGAGTGCTATTAATCCTTTAAAGAAATCATCTCTTTATTTTTAATGTTTAGCTTTATCGTCCAGCCAGCTGCTGCAACATCTCATTTATCCAGGACTTAATAAACATCATGCATATATGATTTCTCTTTCTCGCTCTGCTTTTTTTACTACGATGTCATTTACTTTCATTTCTTTCCTACGTCTCTCTCTACACCATTAAATTTGTTCTTAGCCCTCTCTCCCTCCTCTTCATGCCTTTTTTGCTCTTCTGCCTTTGTTTTGATGCTTTTTTCTTCTCTTTCCACCTCAACCCTCTTTTATTCTCTTCTTTCCTCTATCCCACACTCTCCTCCTTCTTCTTCTCATCTCTCCTTTCTGCCACTTCAACCTTTTTCTCTGCTTCATGATCACACTCTCCCCTTCGTTTCTTCCTGCACCATCCTCCTTTAACTCTCATTTCCCTTTTCCCCATTACTCTCAACTTAATCAATCGCTCCCTCTTTTTTCTTCATTCCATCTTTCTCTTTCAGCCTCACACCACTATTCCCAGGTCTCTGCACCGACTTCCAGTTTTCCAAAGAATAGAGATTAAAGTGCTGCTGCTCGTCTCCATATCTCTCAATATTTTAGGGCCATGCAGGACCATAGGAGAATGCATATCTGCAGTCTGCAAACTGTTCCCAGACTCAAAACTAAACATTGTGTAGCAGCATTTAGTTATTATGAACCCCAGAGCTGAAACAAACATCCAGAAGACACAACACTTGCCTGGATTGCCTGGTTAAAAACTTCTATTTTAATCCCCGACCTTGACTGAGCCCTAAGCACTCGGCATTATCCACCTTGTTTTCAATCTAACCTGTATTTATACTTCATGTTTTTATCATTTTAATTCTTTGAATTTGTGTGTTTAATGCTTTATGCTGTATGT
>NTHP01000051.1:1398328-1413901 GCA_003416845.1 Oplegnathus fasciatus
ATGTGCTCTCCCTCGATGCCATTTATCTCTTCCTCATTTTCTTCCTCCTCGCTCTCCAAAAAGCCTCCTTCTGTCCTCTTCCATCCTTCCTCCTTCTTTCTTCCTGTTTTCCCGCCTCACCCTCTGCTTTTCCTCCCCACTTTTCCACTCCCTCTCTTCTCATCTCCCGTTCCCTACCATCCTCACACGTTCCTTCCATATCTCACTCCACTCATGCTTTGCCACTTCAGGTCTATATTTGCTGCTTGACTGGACAAATAGAGGATCTATCTGTGCACAATTTTCTTCCCATTCATTCTGTTGTCAGGCGGCAGACAGTTTTAATAACCAATGTAACAAATAAACTGCGCGTTACCATGTTTCACATGGAAACCCAAGCCATAGATGCAACCATCGACCCACAGGCAGGTGAGAAGAACAGGCATGATATTAGGACTGGTCAGTTATTCATCATATTGTTTTCGTTATAGGAATTGATGCTCCCCAAATTAATAATTCCCAGCAAAATGTAATGAATACCTGAACCTACTGTACCGTCAGTGATTTACTTTTGTTAAAAATGTCTTTTCAAGTTTACCGGCCTGTGATAAAATTCAAAGAATCGGGGGAAACAATCAAGTTGTACAGAGCAATAACCTACAATTTCACACTTACTGACTCCTGTTATTTTTCTATACATCTAAGCATCAAACCTCCCAAATTCAAATGCCTCTGCAACTTTGTTTTCTGCATTATCTTCAAAATACAATTTGGCTACAAACACACAAGTCAAGTTTGAACGAATTAGAGCAAACAAAATTCATTCAAATGCAACATATAGCATAATGCTATTTTGACTTTTTGACAGGTCATTACAGTTCGAATATTTAATTTTTTCCAGTGTTTGAACAAAAAATCGAATGAAAGTTGAGACACATTCATATCTCTTTTCACAGGATTAAGGGACTGTGCCTGGTGCACATTAAAGCTGAAGTAGGTAAGATTGAGAAGAGAGTGGACTTCGCTTGTGTACAACTTCCAGGTCCCTCCCTCCCTCTCTCCGCTGCGCTCCAGCTCGCCTCCAAAGCCCCTCCCCGCAGAGTCACTGGGTCTAATTCTTCTTCTGTTTACTTGTATTTGTCGTGTAAGCTGTTGTTGACAAAGGAGGGATGGGTTTTCTCATTGCTTGGTTGTTCGGTGGTTGTTTACAAGTCCGCCATTGCGTCTGCTCCAAGTTCACGCATGCTCGGGGGAGGAGAGCTGCCCGCAGCGTGTGCAGGATACGCGTCAGATACTCCTCCTGTTACGATTGGTTGTTTTGACTAGGGAGCGGAGAACTCTTGCAAATGGCCTTAGGGGCAGCAGGTCGAGCCAGAGGGGCCTGATTTTTTCCACAGATTATCTGTCTAATGTACTGCTCCCAGGACAAAGTGACAGTTTTAGCACATATGACTAAAAGTTATTTTTATACAAGTTACCAACTTCAGCTTTGACTGAAACAAGATTGATTGATTGATTAAATATACTTACAAGTGAAATGTTGAGGCAATAACCTGCACAGGTCTGTTCGCTCAGTCAGTACTTTCATTGGAGTGATGGATCAAACCATAAACCGGAAAGCACAAATAACAAAGAGAAGAAATATGGAGGCCCAGCAAAAGAAAGAACTGGAAGCCATAAACCACAATACCAAAGACTTTCGTTGTCAGGTCAAGTCTTTTGTCCAGGAGGACAATTTGACAAAGCTGATGAGAGAAAATGCTCTTTTAAGAGATCAGCTGGATGACTCTCAATTCAAGCAGCACCTGTCTGATTGTAGACTAGCAGCTGCAAAGAAGACCATCACAGCATTGAAGACCCAGCTAGAGAAGGCACGCTGTGACCTGGTCAACTCTGTCAGTGCTGCAAATCTTCATCTCAAACTGAAAACAGAAGCTGATATGGCAAAGTGCAAACACTGCTGCTAATGCTTGCGCTGCCAATCAGTGTGCAAAGGCTTCACAGACTACAGACAGAGATATCTCTGAGTTGAGTCTGCAGCTGCAGAAGGCTCATGAAGATTTAGAGAAGTGCCCCTGCCAAACCCCAGTAGTATGTAGACGATACTGAGGTTGCTGAACAAGAGCAGCATGAGAGGGTTCGTGCTTTGAAAAAGGGCATCATGGATCTCAGTGTAAAACTGCAACAGGAGCAAGTTAACTTTGATGAAGAAGGCCATCAAGCTTGCTCCCTGCCACACTGAAGATGAATGCACCAGCCAGAGGACCCAGTCTGCACAGGCGGAAGAGGTGGAGAAGGTGAACCTCCAGCTGCAGAAGCTTCATATGGAGCTGCTGCTACAGACAGAGCGGCAGGGTATAGATGCTGCTGTTTCAGAGCCAACTCAACAGATCAACAGGATCTTGGGGCTGCCAAAAATCAGACAGACAAAGAAGTTCTTCTATAGCAGCTCAAAGAAAAACTGAAAAAATTAGACAATGGCCGTGGAACTAGAGGTTGAGCTTTGAGAAAAGAACTTTGCAGTGGAAGAGGCACAATTAAAAGTAGGTTGGCAAGGGGAAGATCTACTGAGGATGAAAGAGGACAGCTCGGGAGAAGACAGAAAAAACACGGGCTTCCTACGTGGCTCAACTGGACCACCTGAAAAAGGTGAAGGACGAAGTCGCAGCTGCCCAAAAGAAAGCAGAGGAGCAGCTGCAGATCCATCTGAAACAGTGGCAGGACGAGAGGGCCTCTCTCCAGAGAGCCGTTGAAAGGCTCCAGCAAACGCTGAAGGAGAAGCAACAGGAGTGGTCTGAGAGAGAGAGCGACATGAGCTCAAGGACGGATGATCTTGAGAGCAGAATGACAGAAATGTTGGACAAAAAGGCAAAAAAGAAAAAAGGCTGGCTGGCCAGGCCCTTCGCACGCTCTGGTTCCAAATGAAGGGCAACTGTCCCGTGGAGGGGGATCTCCCCTGTCATACGTGATTTCTGTCTTGCAAGTTTATTGTGCATATTGTGCATAAAAACACCTAATTTCTGTTTTGTTTTCCATTTCTGTAAAGAATTACAAGTTCAGTCAATATGTCAGTAAACCAGCTTTAGCGAGATAATGTTTGAAGGATCCCATCGTGCATGAAAGGTGTGGCGGTGATGCCTGTTTTTGTAGAGACAAAATCTACATTTTGTAGAGGTGTTTTTTCAGCAGTCTCACTTCTGCTGATGATTTTTCCAGCGTTGTAACGAAGAATTATTGGTACTTTGAGTATGCGAGTTTTACTCTGACTCTACTACATTTCAGGTGGAAATACTGCACTTTGCAAACTCCGCTGGATTCAACTGATTGCTAGTCAGTAGTTGTTTTGGTGACTTTAGTAACTATCAATTCACCTAATTAAGGGTTGCCCTGGGAATGCAAAATGGTTTTGCAGCAACTCTCAGAAGTAATACACTATTATCGTCATAAAACGCACCATATGTAATTATTAATAAAATCTACCTCACGTCTTCTGTACAGCAAAGACATGTGGGACATGACGAAGCAATCTACTGTAGATCTGATCTTTGACCCCGCGATTTTACAGCTATGGTCTAGGAACTGTGGTCTGTCTTAGTCCTTCCTAAGAGTAAACTTAACACCGATATGGACACAGAGCCGGGCTAAGAATTATGTTAAAAGATTGTATATGCGCACGCAACATATTTCATCCCATACTCAGTCCAATGAACATGTCATGAGCAGTTTTAACACATTCATCTCCAAGACTGACATTTTTTAACTTCAAACAAGGTTTGTTTTCTGTCAGGATGACAGTGTCTCAAAGAACGAATCAATGGATTTGTTTGATTGTTCAATCCCCATAGCATTCATCTACTTCAAACATAATATTACTTAATCTATCTGAAATGTTTATTCGTTCACCTACAGTATGTATGTATCTACCCATCAGTCTTTTCATATATCAATCTATCCATGCAGTTATAAGCTACACTACAGTATGTAGCCATTACTCACAGTGACAGTGAAGAAGTGACTGCCAATAATCCCAACAGTGAATACATGTCAAAGACAACCTACACAGAGCTCACTCTGACACTGCTGGATTTCAGACATGAAAGATGGACTTGATTCGGCCGTCTGACAGCAAGTGTAAAGCCTCTGTGCTTTAGTGGCGTGGCCCGAGTCAAATTGTTCATTTTACCTCTAATCATGCCATTTATCAAAATGCTGCTCAGCCGCGTCAGTAAGTGCAGTTATGCTAACTAGATCTGAGCGAGGCCACGGAGAGGACTCGCCATCGCTCAGCTTTGGGGGGGTCCAAAACAGATGTTAGCTACAGTAGGTACCAATATGTTCGGTGCCAGTTCCAGTTTTGAAATGTCACTTTTTGCATTTAAAGGATAAAAGCAGATTTTACTGTTTTGAGGGTTCAACCAGGTTGATTATGACAAGCACAGGTGCCTTTAACTGCAAGATTATGCCTTGTGTAGGCAAGAACACACCCTGCTGAAGTGCCCTTAAGCCAGATGCTGAAAACTTTTCAACTTTGCTGATGTGTAGCTGACCCTGACCTCTGACCTTTGTATGATCAGTGTGGGACAGTAGTAAAAGGACAAATATCTTCTCAAGGAGAGCAGCAATACAGTATCAGAAAATATGTTAGATTTAGTATTTATAAATTTAGTACTAGATATAAATTTCCCTCAAGACCAGGGCTTGACTGTGGCTTACCTGACCTTTGATGAAAACACCTAATTCAGCTTTGATATTTAAGCTTTGCTGGGCATACAGCCCACTTAACCCAACATGTTCTAAAAGCAATCTCGGTCGAAATAAATGTTTGAGTTTATTAAAATGGCCGTGTTCATGTGTTTTCATAAATGTATGTTATTACTGTCTGTTTTATTTACTTTTCTGACGTAGGAAGCTACGTCTTGCTAAAAAGCACTCAAAGAAAACTTTGACCCCTCGAACTACAGCAAAACATCTACAAAAGCTTTTAACTCACATGGCCGAGCAATCATTTACTACAAATAAAAGATGCCAAGACTGCCACCCGACAGAACTATGATTTTCTTTCAAAAAACACTCAAGCTGGGTTATGTGACTGTAAGAACCCACTGCAGAGCACCACAACACAAACACCAGTCAATTTACCCATTTTGCATCCAATTCTCGTGGATGATTATGAGCCGCGTTGCTGCATTTGATAGAGAGATTAATCTTGCTTTGATAGAAATATGTCAGTTTCTGCAGGCTGTGATGGATGTGATTTATCATTCCGGACAAATCTGTGCCTGAACGTCCCTCCTCCTGACAGCTCTATCGTGGCAAGAATGTCCCAAAATGTCACCTGTTGTACGCCAAGTGACCTTCTAATTTTCTAATTCAATTTCAAGAACTCCCCTCCCCGCGACTGAGCCCATATCATGAACCAGTAATAACAATTACACACCGTGACTGGCTCCAAACCTGCAATTCCCCCACTTTAAATCAAAACCCAAGTAGTCTTTTATTAGGCTGCCCGGTTAAATCAATCTAAATCTAAGCATAATAACTCTCTAATCAGGTGCTGGGGAGAATAATAGGTTGTCACGCTCGAGGAAAAATAGGCAATCATGGAATGTTTTCTTTAATTAGGCCGGCTAAAGTAGAAGGGCACGGCGGGAGTGCGGGACACATTCATCATAGCCAAGGTGGGAAATTACTTCAATTACTCAGGAAGGGGAGAGTGAACAGAATTACAGAAGTCAGAGAAGCAGAAGAGAGGAGACCGTGATCTGCAAGGAAGTCCAAATGACACCGGGGGCAGAGGAGGCGAGGACAGAGGAGAGAAGGAGTGAGGAAACAAGGGTGGGAGCAGAGAAGAAAGGTGGAAAGGAGGCAAAAAAGTGAAGGAAACGGCCCCGTTCCACAATTAAGCTCATAAAGATGTAGATATGCACCAAGAAAGGAAGGATCAAAGGTTGTGAGGAAACAAAAAGTTGATTATCTTAAGCTGATCATTTTTGCAGTGCTCTGTATGTTTTATGCGTCTCTTTTTCTGTGATTTTGTTTGTATTTATAAGTATTCATTTTCTTTATAATGTATTTTTGTATCTTTAATTTGGAGGAGGTCCAACATATACGAGTACAGCTTCTGGACTTCTATCATTTTTGTTTTGTCTCTCTTCTCCATTTGATGAGCAAAAAAAATCTCAACTCAAGGTCCAATTACTGTCTTTTTTCAGAGCGAGTGAAAACGTTTTTCTTTATTTCTACGCTGTTTATATAAGTCATAAAATGATAACAATTTAAAAAGAGAAAGGAGATAAATGAAAGAAGTTAAATCTAAGGGACAGTAATAGCAACTTTTGTGTTGGTTGCAAAGTATATTTTCACAATTTGTTGCGTTATTGAAAGAATGTAAATTTTTCTTTTGACTTGTGAATTAATACGTTAAGGATGCAGAGTTTAAAAGAAGTTTATAAGAACAGGCTACCACAGGGACAAATACCAAATACAGACAGAGGGACATGAAAGAGGAAACAAAGGTGAAGAAGGACAGATGGTCATAAGAAAAGGAAGGAAGAAAAGGATGATGGATAAATTGAGAAAAAGAGGGAGGACAGGTGACAGGAGGGAGGAAAAAAGGGGGTGGAGGAAGTTAAGGAGAAGGTAAAGGACTGAATGAATTTAAGTTGGAAAGAAAGCAAGCTAAAAAGAAGTGGACAAGGAAGAATAAGGAAGGAAGAAAACAGGGAAAGAAGGAAGAATGAAAGGATATGGAGAAGATGAATCAATGAGGAATAGGAAGAAGAAGGAAGTATACTGCTGTGAAGTGGGTGAAGGAGGTGAAACGAGGCCAAACAGATTGAAGGAAAGAAGTAAGGAAAAGACGGCAAGCGAAACCTCTCAGATTTCCCGATTTGCCAGCCGCCTCTTGCCATGGCTGTAAAACAATCCTCCATCACTCATCCTCAAAATTGGACCCGTACCTAGACAACCAACAAACGTCCACCACAGAGCTCCCAGTGTCTGTCAGCTTTCCCAGAATGCAACTAGAGAGTGACTGAGCGAGCCTGGCTGTAATTCCTCCCGAGATGACGAGATAAACGGCCTCTTACTGTAACTGGATCTATTGATTCGGACGATGCTTTGGCAGTGTCGTGGATCCAGTTCGTTCTGTGACTGAAGACATGCCAGCTCGGCTACCGGCCAGATAAATACAGAGATTATGACTTTTGATAACTGCGACACACTGGCTGGCTGAGCGCTCAGCTGAGATGAAGTAGCTGTTGTGACGGTGACGAGGAAAAGCTCTGAGATGGACTGAGGCACTTTCACTCCGCCACTACCGTTTATTAAGTACTTTGACAAATTAACAGCCAAAAGAAATGTCTCTCCCTGAGCTTTAGAAGGAAGGAAATTGCTTCAGTACCATTTATGGACAGAGAGTCATGAGTCAAACTTTTCAAGGGGGGTTTTGTTAGATTATTTTACAAACAAAAGTACCTGACAGGCTGTATCCAGGGCCTGACTGTGTGGAAAAGTGGCTACAGCATTTTCATTTTATTCTTCCATTGATAAAAAGATAAACAACAAAAAAATATACAAAAAAAGAAAAACAAAGATTTAGAAAATCACACATTCAACTGGCGAAAGCGAGGACTTTTTTGACCGCATCTCCTGCTTTTGTCCTTAAATCATTTTAAATATTTGCAAACTATTCACCTGGCATTTACTCTGGTGACAGGACACTGGCTGTTGGACTGGTCTTGATTTTGAGCCATCTATGGCAACCAGTTATAATTATTTAAATTTATAAATTATCCAAGAAGAACTCTTTATTTTCTCATCAACCAGCTAAAGTAACAAATTCAGGGTGTTGTTAGTGGAGAGCAGGACTGTCATGTTACTTACATATAAGTCACAAGATCGATCTTCATGCCAGGAAAGACTCCATCCATCACTTCTGTCCATTAACAGCCATGCAGCCCAAAATCCTGTGGATGAACACGTCCATTTAATTTCTACAAAATAAGTTAATCCAAAACTGAACAGGCTTGTCCACTGTTTGATTTATTTATTTATTTTGTTAGACAAGAGCCTCAGTGATCATCTGCCAAAATGGCTGCTACACAATACATCCAACAGCACAGTTTGATGGCAGACATGACAAAAAGAACTGCAAGGACTACTCTCACAATGGGATTTGTTGATAAATTTGTTCATAACAGATTCACTGTTCTGTTCTGAAAGCTACCGTAAGTTATGCATACACTATGTACATTTAGATTCTTTCATTCTTAAAGAAAAATGCATCCCAAAGTGACCAGATGATGACATTACACATGCTGTTTACCAGTATCTCGTATTTAGATGTTTCCAACCCTTACAATACACATTTCCAGGGTTACAAAATGAATCTCTCTATTGCTCTAATTGTTCGAGGTATTGTGGTCCTTTCTTTGTTTTTTTCTGTTTGTAGCTCCTTTCCCACTGCTGTAGCTTAGAAGCTTTCCCCAACCAGTCAAAATGCAAGTCTTTTTTAACATGCAGGATGTATCTTTTTTTTTACCGATGCAGTGGTTTGTGTGTGACCACATTTTGTCCTGTTGCTGTCTGTGAAAAGCAAATATTTTCCACAGCTTAAGGCCGCCAACTCAGTTGATTTCTGATCAGAAATACTACATTTTTCCTCACCTAGAGTAAACACGAAATGCCACTGACTCGGGCAGAAAACACAGGACAGAACAACTTAAGTGAAATAAGAAATTGCTGGGGTATTTCAATTCCCAAATGTTTAATGACCTTTAAAAAATAGGACTTAAAATGTATTCAAATTTAAAGGATTTAGCATTTATGATGCTGGACGCTGCTTTGTTTCCAGTAACAATACAGGAGGAAGGCAAGGCGAGGCAGAATCATGTGAAAGTACAACTGACAGCTTTAAAAAGCACAAGCTTGTACGTACATGAGCAAAATTAAGTTAGCCAATGACTGTTAATGTTGATGCCCGTGCATTTTCAGTTTACCACCCAGCTTGAACCCCAAACCTCATCCAGAACGGTCCTAGAGGACACGCTCTGATAGCAGAAGATGAAGAGGCCTCTGTCAGTATCACAGCAAGGTGGTAATCAGGCAGGGATCTGTGTCTCACTGAAGCGATCAATAAAGGGATTGCAGTGTGTTCACATCTTGCAACTGTGCAGGATTATCAGGTTGAGGCGATCCATCATGACTTGAAAGGTGGTCAATGGCAGAGCAGCCGGAACTAAATAAGTGGAAGAGGTATAATGTAGCTCGTGGCCGTCTGCTTTTCAAAGGATCTTGCTACTGGAGAAGTCTGTGTGTTGTTTGTCTGTCGGTGGAAAAACACTGGAACAATTTCAAGCCAAGTGTGCAGGAAAAGCCAAGCTAAAGAAAATAAAACTGACATGCCAAAGAGTTATTTTGCTGTAATCGAGTCCTTGAAAGAAAAGGAGAAAAGTATTCCAGCCTGTCTCTAATATGATCAACTTGTATTAAGTTCTAAAACCACATTTATTTGTTCTTGATTCTGTTGCAGCAACCTGCCTTAAGGACAAAACACCCACACCCATTGTTTTATATGTGTAAGCCCCCACACCAGAGGTACTTTGATGCACGTCAACCCGCGATCACATGTGTCATCTCTCCAGAAAAGCTGCAATTAAAATCAAACTCACAGCTTGCCTGGTACGTTCCAGCTCCTGTACCTTCACTACTTTGTCTGTCTGACCATCTGGTTTGCGACGACAGCGTCAAATGAGGTGCTGCAGTTGCACTGTATTCTATCTTGTTGCAAGTTAAATACGCTCTTTTCTAACAAATTGTGATTACTATTGGAAACAGGTTGAAATATTCTCACTGCACTGACAGTTTTTCACATTTTAAGGAAACAAAGACTGCATTTTAGACAGACACGACTTGTTAAGATGGAGATTGTCATTAAAAATGGGAGAATTAAGGAACAGTAAGATGCCATACTGTACAGGCGTGTACAGCTTTCCGTACCTCTAAACCTTATATAATTATTTTCCTAAGTTTTCTTTGCTTTTTCTTCTTTCTTTCATCTTTCTCTAACCCTCCTCCTCTCCTTTCTCCCTCCTCTTAGTTCACACTCCTCCCTCTTTCTCTCCTGTTCCTCATTTTCTTCCTTCCCTCTTATCCCTGTCTCTTTCTTGCTCTCTTCCCTTCTCCTTACCCTTCCTTTTCATTTTTCTTCTTTTTCTCCATCCTTCCTCTTTGAATCCTTCCTCTTTTCATCCAGCTGTTTCTCCTTTCATCTTTTATTGTTACACCTTTACTTTTAACTCTTCCTTCTCCATCACTTTAACCCCCTTCTTCCTCCTCCTTCCTCCCTCCTTCTCCTTTCTTGCTCCCCTTCCCTTCCTGTCTGTACCCTCACTTTAACCTCTTCTTTCCTTTTTTCCCCTGCCCTCATCTTTTTTTAATCTACCTCCCTCTTTTCCATCTCTTCTTTCTGCTTGACTGACCGGAGAGCTCCACCATCACTGCAGGGCCAGCCCAATTTTTGTTGTAAAGGCAATAAATCATTTCAGCTTTCATCTATTGCTACTGATGAATGACCAATTATTTGTCATCTAATACGCTGAAAAACGATGACCCAGGGAGACGTATCAACTTCTTTTTTTTTCTTCCTCCACTGGCTGATGTGACACAGGACAGCAGTGATGGATTGTATCCTTAAACTGTTATTACATGTATAATGTGGCGCTCAAAATCCAACATCTCACTTAGTCCGGGTTTCCCCCCCTTAAACAAATAGATATTGTCTCAGTTACATTATAGAATAACAAAGAGAAGATGATGGAAACTTGCAGCCTTGAGATCAAGAAATCATTGTTAACAAGAGATAAATTCAAGCCAGGTAGGGTGTACTCATCCCTCCTCTATTCGTGTACAACAGTAGGGGTGATTGATTCATTATTTCCACATCAAAACTGGGATTTGAAAAAGTGCAATGTGATTTTAATCGCTCCTTACAATATTTATAATGTCCTCTTGACAGGTTTTAACACACAGTTGGATGAGTCATTGGACGAGAAGAAGAAGTTCAAGTTCTTTTCATGTTAGAATAACTCCTGAAACTATAGTAGGCCATTCAAGGAAGTTAAAATGTTCAAAACATTCACACAATTCTGTAAAATACTGATGTTATGGTGAGCTTTTTCATAGTTGAGCACAAATTCAGTGAGCAAAAATTACTTTTTGTCTTGACCCTGTTGTAAAAAAGTCAGACTTTTTCATTCCCTGTGCTTGACTGAAGGTTTTTCCTTCTACTTATCAGTAAATATAAATAATTGCCCTTTTTTGCCAAACTAAAAATAGTTCTCAAGTAGTATTTATGATCATTTTAAGAAAAATTATAGTTATACCAGGAATTTGTCTGACTTGCCTAAGCATCTGCTTGCCTGGATAAACTGTGTTGTAAAGCATTTCTAGTGAGGTTGCCTGAACAATTAAGTTCAAATAGATACGAAGGTTAAACCATGATTACATATAATATATACATTTGAAAAATAAATATATAATCTGATATGATTAATCCTGTAAATTTAATTTAATTTGTGTTTTTGCACAATCTAGAGGAGATACTTTTCATAACAACAACTTTATTTTCACTTGAAGATGACACACTGCTGTATTTTTCTAACAAAGTGTAACTGGTTGAACATGTCAGCAGGTCTGGGGTTTACCTGTTCCCTCTTCTTCTGTGGAGTTGGTCCGTGCGCTGGAGCGTGGCTGCAACACGTCAGATCCCACTTCCACAAGAATAAAACTGCAAAATAAGAGAGAGAGGGAGACAAATTGAGAGATCAACTTCCATATGAGATGCTCAGTGACTTTCCTCCACATCCCATCAATCACTGGCCTTGTTGCGACTTTTACACAAGATACGTCTATTCAGCTTTCAGTTATCAAGGAGCTCAAATATCCAACTACTGAAAAATACAACTGCAAAGATGGCAGTACCGTAAAATATCATGTTCAAGTCAAATTAGGTCACTGTATGTTAAAACTTTTAGAGGACTGTAAAGGCAAAGAGCAGAACAAACCCTTCATCCCATTAGGACATTTTCAGAGTGCATGTTTCAGTTTGGTGGTATCTTGCTGCAATTCTTAAGCCCGACCAAAGTCCAACAATTTCCAACAAATAACAAACTTACAAATCCGTAGTACACTATCAACTTCCTTAAAGTGACAGCTAACAGCTGCTCTATGTACTGTATATTTACACAATATGTATCTTGACTGTTTGCAGATTAAAATGTAGCCTTTTCCCAAAGGAATTTCTTTTTTCATGCCACAATTAAGAAAATGTAGTAAAATTTAATCTTGTTTTCATAAAACAACAATGACTCAAGCTCTTAACCGCAGTCGTGAAAAGTAATTAAGTACAATTACTCAAAAAACTTACAGGTGAGATACTTCTACTTCTACTCCACTACATTATAGAGAGAAACATTGTATTTATCACTCCACCACCTTTACTGTGTTTGACAGCTTACGTTAACATTACTTTGCAGATTCAGATTTTACACACAAAACATATTGAGCTTATAAAATAGGCATTTTTAATCGATTAAACCTCTAAAGTATATAAAGTAGTTCAAATTAGCTCTTAAAATTAGCAACTTCACCAGCTAACTTAAAGCTACTTAAAGCTCCATTAATAATAAAATGGCAAAATATATTAAACGTAACACAGACTGGACCCATTCTGCTGCATAAGGAGTTCTTTTACTTTCGTTATTTTAAGTACATTTCGCTGATGACAAAGTGCAAGTACCTTGGCCGACTTTAACTTTAGTAATATTTCAAATGCAGGACTTTTACTTGTAACTTAGGGGAGACCGGGGATGGTTGTAACACTTTTTGTCTCTGCACCTATAGCTTTTTATTTTAGAGCTCTCAATATTTGACACAAAGCACCCTTATTTGTCTACTACAAATATCAATGTTTCCAACTTCTCCAACTATATCACAGAATTGATTAATCGATACAACCTGCCCCACTACCGGGGTAAGTTGTAACAATAAGAGTGAAGAATTAAAAATTGAGAGCACAAAATATGCAAGCTAGTTGCCTCTGCACTTCTCATGGACATGTTAGGATGCCTTTTCATGAAGCCTGAGAGCCAATCAGGACCTGCCATGTTCTCATCCCATGACTGGGGGTGTTTGATGATGTACTCCACTGTAAGAATCTTCCTGACCTAAAACAAAGTAAAAATAGTACCTGAATACATACACATAAAAAACTCAAATACACTCGTAACCAATTCCTACTTTGGTCTAACTCGCTAACCTGTACCTCACCAGGAGTGAGTCCAAACTACAAGTCTGCTGCCTCAGTCAAGAAACCAGTCAAGACATCCTGTTGCTGCACATTGAAGACTTTCTGCTGCTGTGATAGCCCACACAGGGAAACTGTCTTTATCCTTGTTCTCCGAGGTTTTGTTATTTCTTGCAGTATCTGCTCAATGTCACATGGCAGACAGAGTATTCTTTGGTGACAGACCTAACTGTCTTTGTCTCACTTCATCGGATGCAGACTTGAGTATGTGTGCAGGTACACCCACAGAGCTCTAGACTGCGACCAAAATGCGATCGTTTTTTGAGTTGGTGCGAGTTAAAATTTTACGCGGTCACATTCGTGCCAGTGGCAACGCCGTCAAATCTGCCAAATACCAAAAATCTGGCAACAATCCACTTAGCTGTTAGCGTGTTCCCAAAATGAAGCGGTCTGTAGCAGATTATATTAAAGCAACTACACGTAACTTTCATTTTGTGTTGATTTTGTTGGTCCCTGTGGACTAAAGCAGTAGCGTTTGGCCACCACCTCGTGTCCACTGTCTTGGCGTGCTGAAAAACGGAGGCTAGAGAAACGTGTCATTACAGGGTTATTTGCCACACTTTTTAAAAAGGTGTTACAACCATCCCCACCCCCGTCAGCCACTGTTTAGCTAGCTGTAACAGCTTGGTGGTTTGAAACTAGCATCGATGAAATGCCTCAGACCACTCTCTAATCTAATACAAGTTCCATAATTCTAACTTCAACTGTATCAGCACTAATCAAAATGTAGACTTGGTCCAAAAAAACACTTTCTTAGCTGAAAATCAGTGTTTTGGCTGTAAAATCTGCACAGGCTACTTCTTCACAGAGAAATTTCACATGCAAGGTCATGAAGGAAGTGACCATACATGAAAATGATCTCAGTGATGGTGCTGTTACAACCATCCCTTTGTTACAACCATCCCCGGTCTCCCCTGATGGAGTATTTATACACTTTGGTACTGCTAACTACTTCCATCACTGCTCGACTGTGAATAATTGTTGTATTTTAGTTATTAAACGATGAAGGTTAGGGTGGTGCTAAATCGAATTGTGAATGAGTGCGATGTTTGGAAGTGGTGGAAAGTAACTGAGTACATTTACTCAAGTACTGTACTTCAGTAAAACTTTGAGCTACTTGTACTTTACTTGAGTATTTCCATTTTCTACCACTTTATACTTCTTCTCCACTACAGTTAAGAGGGAAATATTTTTTACTGCATTTATCTGATAACTTTAGTTACTTTGCAGATTCAGATTAATATTTCAAAATATAATCACTGAAATAAACTGGGATAAAGATGAGACTTTACCTTCACCAGCTGCAACATTAAAGTAATTAATATATTAATGCATCAATAATTATTAGAATGCAATATTATAATATATATTATTCTAAAATGGGCCATTCTGCATAATGAGTAATGTACTTTTTGGTATTTCTACACTGTGGTGTTGCTACTCTTACTTAAGTAAAAGTTTTGAGTACTTCTTCTTCTTCCACCACTCATGTTTGGGGAAAGTTAGCCAGAGTTTAGCACGTCAGGTGTCCACTTTGTGAATAAGCTAGTTAATATTCAGCATGTTGTTGATATAAAACAACTCACCGAGCTCCAGGTGGTGTCTGACTCCATAAAGAGGCTCCTCTTCGAGATGACGGACTTCATTAAATGGACACAAACATGATTCAGGTAAGAAATACTTCCCGTCACGTTTGACAGCTGCTAATTGTCACGTCGGCACACCTGTGAAGCCTCCACGCGCACCGGCGGTGCACGTGACCAAACGTTGAGTTCACTGACTGCTCAATAAAAACAAACATGGCAGCAATGTGTTCACCACATGCTGTTATTCGCCTGCTGTTTCACAAGACAAATGATGGAAACATAAACACACATGTTAAAATTAAAGGTTAATTCAAATTCTCACCCAAAAATGTTTTTACTCAGTGGTGGAAGAAGTTTTCAGATACTTTACTCAAGTAAAAGTACCAGTACAACAATGTAAAAACACAAAATATGTACTTAAAGTATCAGAAGCAGCAGTAAAATGCCCCCTGTGGCTGATATATAATTATATCTGACATTATTACATTATTAACACTGATGTTAAAGTTCTGTTTTCATATTTTTTCTGTACTTTTCTAATGTTTGCTTTTTTGTAAAACATTTAAACATCATCTCAATGAGGTCATAAGAGCCGCCTAGTTTAATCTTTAACATTTTTTTAATGTAAAATGTTGATCTGTA
>NTHP01000051.1:1414295-1436775 GCA_003416845.1 Oplegnathus fasciatus
GTCTCTGAAATGTAATCGAATAGAAGTATAAGGCATCATAAAATGGAAATACTCAAGTAAAGTACAAGTACCTTTAAACTGTACTTAAGTTAAGTACTTGAGTAAATGTACTTAGTTACTTTCCACCACTGCTTTTACAATACAGGGAAGTTTGGCTAATCAATTAAAATACAGCAAAGTGTAACTATTACATCAATTGGGCCGATCAGGACCCTACTCAAGGAATCAATGACTGCTCGAGATGTGTTCATATCACTGTTTTGAAGTGTTTTAAGGTGTTTTTCCTCCTTAAAGGTGAGTTGACTTGGGTTTTTTCTTTGTCCAACATTAATTTCCACAGAAACAGACGCCGATACTGTAAATCACAAAAGGTGATATTTGTGCAGCTTCCCTTAAAAAATCTGTTTATCTTTTCTACCCACCTCAGCTTTAGTTTGACTCATATCCATCACCACTCAACTGCTGGTCATATTAAATTTGGCCACTAGGTGCTGATATTTCATCACACAGATTATTTCCTACATTTGAAAGTGGTGCATTATTTTAGAATATAGTGTATTTATTGCTGCATAAATTAAGAAAATCTTGTACTCCAGCTGTTATTTTATCCGTAAGGACAGTTGATGTTATGTTTTGTGTTATATTGATGTTACAGTGGATGTATCTGAGCAGTAGCATGTATTCATTTTCAGCCTGCTTGGTGTTTAGTTGTAGTTGAAGCATTTCAGCCACCAGAGGTCAGTGTTTAACAAAATATCCTGCCTCAAATACAGAGCTCCACTTCAGATGAGATAACTGAATTATATTAGCTTTAAGAATGCATTACCAAGACTGTGTTCAGGCAAATTAATAGCTGGGAAAGCAGTGTTGTATTAATGAGATCCCTTTTTGTAATTTGGATAAACTATTCATCATTCAATATCTCTCTCTATTGTCAAGGTCAACAGGCTGTTAGTGTTTAAATGAGCAGAGGAATATTTGAACAGTTTCCCACCAAATTAAATTCACCCTCCACTCTTTCAGGTTCATATTCAGCCCTCAGATTTTATTTTACATAAACAAACAAAAGAGCAGTAAAGTCTGCCAGTAGAGAGAGATGATTCCTCATTCCTGGTTTCATTTTCATAAAACCAGACAGACTTAAGGCGAGGAAGTGTAACTTTATGCCACTATTTTAAAATAAGTGAGGTATTTTAGTACTTCGGCATTTAGTAATAGCCTGAATGACTATTAGTGTAGAAATAAAGTGTCACACGCCACACATGAACTCATAAAGGATCACGAACTCAAATTGGAGTATCATAAATTTGAGCTTAGATGTGGCTGCTTCTTTTGAGCTGTAAAACTTCATTTTACGTTCAAACAAGATTATTTAAAGAACTAACAGGTGAGTACAACAGGCAGGTGTGAGGTTTTCGTGTTGTGTTTTGCTTTGGTGCTTCGCTGTCTTGAGTTATTATTGCTCACAAATGCTGCAGGAGTTGCAGCTTTATTCCCACTGTTGCATTTGATAAGAGTCGCACATAACACGGAGATGTAAATGCAGCCTTACAGAGCAGCGCTCTTATTCTCTGAAGTGGCTCAGTCCCATTTCATTTGTCAAGGGGCTACTTAAGAATGAAAGATGCCCCCCCCCCGCCCTTTTTTTCTCCCAAGGACGTATGAGCTCATGCTGCCTGGCCGGCTGCCTGGACGAGGAGGAAGAGGAGGAGGAGGAGGAGGAGGAGGAGCCGGATGCATTCATCAGGTGCATTACGTCACCACGGGCCAATCCCCTGTTCTCTGACACGAGCTTTCACAGCAGCGTCTGGCGCAGAGTTTAACGTGTGGGAATTGGCTCAGAGTGACACGGGCTCAATGTTACCCCGAGAACAGGGGTCACGAGGTCGAATCGTGTTCGGTTCAAACGTCCAAACTCTCCACTGTGATGTGTGTGAAAAGAAGAGAGTCTTTCCATGTTTTGATTTTTGAAAGATTTGACCTCAACCCTGGCGACTGAAGAAAGAAGTCTTTCAAACATTTTGAGTCATAAAAGTAAATATTTATGGCTTCTATACAGAGAACACCATCAATCCTGTTGTTACTGTAATTATTTTCTGCACCATCAACAGAAATTGAGAGATGATATGCAGAATATGACCCCACTTGCTGACACTTGGAGCTCATTGCAGAATAATAAATTGTAGATTTATTGGCGAAAGCTGCATCGAGTACAGAAACTTTTAAAAATCAAACGCAAAACTTTGTGAGTCTAGTTTAGACTCTGCCCAAGGTTTAATTCCATCTGTCGAAAAAGAACCTCTAGAGGTGTTCAGTACATGGACTAACAAACTGAATCCCATTGTGATTGACCAAGTCAGTAGCTTTTAGCATTTGAGCTCCTCTCACTGGTGACTAAAAGCACCGTTGTCAAATTAGATTACATTAAACTTTCTTGTCGTAGCCCTATAGATAAGGTGGACACCACCGAACCGCAACATCCAAGACTCGACATCCGGCCAGGGGACCTCTGTTGCATGTCATGCCCTTCTCTCTCCACATGTTTCCTGTCTATCTCTACGCTGTCAAATGAGTAAATTATCAATACATTTTTTTAAATAACGACATTAAATTAGGATACAAATATGCTTACACCACATCCAGAGGTGGTTAGGACACCATTTCCAAAGACAAAAGGTAATCAGACCATCAATCTCCTGATCAAATGTCTGACATTTCACAGCTATGATGTTAGATATGTTACTTCCTGGTCAAAAGTTTACTGAAAGATTGCAGAATCCACAGAAACAGTCATGATGCTATAACTTTGTTGCAGCTTCTTTGCAGATGACTTGATAAACAGCGTTCATACGTACGCATATTTTTAATGCACACAAATCTGCAGAAGTGCACACAGAAGCAGCATTCCTCCACCAGCATCTCTTTCCAAAAGCCACTGAGTATAAGAATATCATTTACTGTGGTATTGATCTGCTCAACAGTGGCCGTAAAGATTTCTGAGATTCTGATGACAGCAGGTGGTGGGAAGCTGATACGAAAAAAGATCACTTTTAAACACGTTTTTCCTCTTCAGAGAGAAGAATCAATGGGGCTGATGGGAAATGTGGTCTTTATTTGAAGAAGCAGTGGCAGTGATGACAATATCTAAAAAGGGTACGCAACTCTCGAGGTCACTGGTGCTTCAGGACACTGTTTGTACACAAGCGAGGCTGTAAAGCTGTCAGCCTCGCTCTGCTTCAACCTCAGCTAGTTTGTGTGTGTGTGTCTCTGTGTGTGTTTGTGTGTGTGTGTGTGTGTGTGTGTGTGTTCAGCCTTTTTACCCCACGTGAACCAGTCCTTCCATGAAAGATGACATGATGGAAACAGACAGATTTTAAGAGCATTATAGATAGATAGAATGACCTTTGACCTCGCTTGACCCGACAGACAGTGTTGTCGAAGCCAGCTGCAGCACAAACGGCGGCCATGTTGTGTCCTCGTTTCACTTCTCTTTTAAGTCGGGAGGAGGTGAACCAGGCATCGTTCACACACACACACACACACACACACACTGATATGATTAGCATCACTTGCCCTTTAAGAAAGCACATTGTGTTCACGAGAGAGAGTCAGAGCCTGGAATTAGAGTCAACGCAATTATAGTCTGTGTGTGTGCATGCAGCTCAATATCAGCAACAAAACATCTGTATCTCCCCTGCCAAACATTCAGGAATGCGCACATATTGATGAGATTAAACTTTAATGATGCTGGGGGAAGTTGCAGCAGGAGAGTCGAAGGAATAAGAGCAGGAAAAATCAAGGTTACATGCAGATGAAGGCAGTAAGAGGTCGAGAGCAGGGTGTAGAAAAATCATAAATATGCCCAGGTCCCCAGGTCAATACTGAGAATAGTTTGCAATCCAGTCCAGCCATCGGGATTAGTCGTTTCACTTGATGTATTTCTTTGTGAGACGGTGTAGATTGATTAAAAATCTCCTTCAGCAATTTGGTTTCAATTCTATCAGGCTGCATTTTAAAGCGTCGCACCAGGGATGAGCTGTCAATCAAACAGCGTGTCTACAGGTGGGACTGTGACATCTTTGTTTGAGTCCATCCGAGTTCGGTTGAGTCAGTCTGACTTTTGACTCAAGCAAATGTTCATACGAGTAATTTGAGGAAAAACAGGTTGGCTGATCGTAGGTGGCGCTGTTCTCTGTGCACACATGAAAGCTATCAGTACCCGAGTTCTTCTTCTTTTTATTCTAATCAGGAAAACTTTCTGTGCAGAAGACACAGCTTTTGAACAAAGGCTGCTGAGTTCACTTGGACATCAAATTATAGCCCATTTAAGGTCTTGTTTGGAGGAATTCAAGCCCCTAAGCACAACATTAGTCACAACTACACAAAATGATAAAATACCTTTAAGTGGCAGTGAACCACAAAATCATAAACACACAGCAGTTTATCAATAAATGTCCCAAAAAGGTATTTTTATGTTGATAAATGTATCTTAATGTTAAAATCCAATGACTTTTACTTCCTAGAAGGCCTTGGGTACTGAGTTTTTTGTTTTTTTTCAAAACTTCTGACACTTTTTACACTTAATATCTTCAAAATTGACTGTTTTAAGCTAAATATAGAATGTAATCAAAATATAAAATAATATATTTGGTATTTTTTCACCAGAATTACACGCTTGCGGTGTGGATAAGGCTTTAAAATGTATTAAGGCTGATAAAACATACAGAAAGTATAGTATCATATGAAAAGTGGCACCAAATTATACATTTTTAACATTTTAGTTGTTGGTTAAGGTTGTGCTGGAGGAACTGTCCTGTCCACAGCGCTGAATTAACACAGTTTTTTAAACATCCCATCAAATCAAACAGCTTTTTTTTGTGGTTAAATGGTCTCTCTCTGCATTATGAGTATATTGACAGCTTGTTTGTTTGAACATTGATATTATTTGCTTCCTTAATTAAACAAAATCAAGTATGAAAGGTCATCAAAAACTGTAAAAATGTTCTTGTATGTTCCTCACGGCCTTTATCGAAGATTTTCCAGAGCTGTAAAAAAAGGAGCAAAACAGACTTTTTCTTGTATAAATGTGTCACAAGTTATTAACTGAAATAATAAAAATCACTGCTGAGCCTTCTGGAGGTGCTGCAGGACTAAATCAATGAGGCATCTGTGGTGGGCGGAGCCTAATTGAATAACCCAATGACTTGCATGCCCTCCCCCACCTTCCCCCTAACACCCATGGCAGGTTTCTACATAAGACGATCACTGTGGTTTAATAGCATGAAGCGATAGTTAGATCAGATACCGTGTTGGCAGCAGCTCTCTCTGTCTCTCTCCGGCGTTATCAAGCAGCGTGTTTGGAGCGGTGATGACAGCGCTGGCACAAACAGGGAGTGCTGGAAGCTGGCCTCAGACCAGCGGTGTTGAGTGTGTGTGTGTTGGTGTGTGGCGCCTGTCTGGCTTTTGGCTGGAGCTCGAGGTTGAAGCCTGTTGGAATCAGGGAAATATAAGTGCAGATGCCAAATGAGGACTTGTATATGTCCATTTTTAGAAGGACAAATCATGACTCTACCTAAAGGCTGCAGTGTGTGTTTAATGATAATAAAGCCACAAATAATTACACTGCACTGTTTGCATTTTCAGCCTGCATGCGTCCCCTGTTTTCTTGAATTTGGCTTTTCAGTCAAACTCTGACGTTTTGGGGCATATTTCACCTCCTGTGAGCGTGTCATGTGAGCCTGCCAACAACAATCTGGAGGCAAAGGAAGGACAAACAAGCTGAATGTTCACAAACACACTGATCAACAGTCTCCGATTAAATTTAGAGGCTTTAAGGACACTTCCAGTCTCCAAGGGAAATTCTGTACATATACATACACAAAAAAAATGTGTTTCTTGCAGAAATCAGGTTACACAACTTATATTTAGCTACTCAGTGTCAGTTTCAGTTAAAGTCAGGCTGCGGATGAACTTATTCTGAATGCAAAAATGCATCACATCATCTTCCTTTCTGCTCTCACAGAAACACTTTCCCTGTCTAACGTCTTTGTCTCGCATATATATGCATGTAAAAAGCTGATTGGAGACCCCGTTGTGTGTACATGGCTGTGAATTTGGCTTTCTCCAGGAGGAATCCCGCTGCAGTTATCAGGTTTCTTATTACAAAAAACTGATTTCTCATTTGTAGATTACTGCAGAAAAAGCAATTATTTAAGCACCTGTGAACAGACTGAATATTAGCAGGATTCAGTCTGTTAGTGTGTTTCCACTTTGCCAGCCTTTAGATATATTATGCAAATTAGCATAATATAGACTGGCTTTGTCTTATCCTGCATTTTTGTATGAGCAGGAGTCAGTTTTCCAAATGGCAGAAGAGTCATTAGAGACAAAGAAAACTCATTTACAGTGCTTTTATTTTCCTCCTGGTTTCTCCTCTTTAATTTATTCATGAGAAACAACAAAACGGTGCAAAAACTACACACAAGACATGCAATAATAAATGAACAGCAATATGCAACCGCAGCAAAAAACACAAGACAAAACAAAGAAGCAAGACAATAGCCATGACTAAAACTCAAGACCTCGAGGTCTAAAACTTTGGACCTCTCAAAGATAGAAGTACCAGATCGCACACACACACTTTTCCCCGCTGAAGTGTTTTGATCTCAGTAATCAGGTTGGCCAGAGGGAAGGAATCCCACAGCTATATTTATGACCAACACACACACACACACACAGTGGACCGAGCAGTTTTCCTCTCTCCTTATTTCAACCGGTCACACTGTGTTACCACACTGCTGCGATGACCTTTGACCTTTCTGATGAGATTCTCCATGACAGTGTTGTGCAAACTTCAGCTGAAGGCAAAGAAAGTGGGGAAAAGAACGTGTTCAAAGAGGAGCAAGAGGCATTCAAGGGCTGTTAAAATGGTGCTGTGAAAGAAAATTATTATTAAAATCATTCAAATCAGTCACACAAGATAGTTCACCCTGGAGCAGAAGCACGTCAGATGTCCATCCTGCGGTCTGATATGAAGTGTGTGTTTGCAGCTGTCCACTGAAGTGCAAAGATTATCTGCTGGTGTTGTTGTCTTGTGGTCTGCAGGGTGTAATCAGCCCGACCCACCGGCCCGCTGTGAATGCCCCGTGCTTATCGCCATATTTTGCAGTGTATTAAGTCGACCACAGGCGTTTTCACACTGTGGCTTTCTCACGTTGGCATGCCCTCACCTGCAGCACGGGCAGAGCGCCACTGTGTGTTTAGAACAGGGCTGCAAACTGAGAAGTACTACATGTGTCTCCTCTCTGACGTCCGACAGACTTGTTTTGGTCTCAGCTGCTGGTGGGAATTGATTTTGAACTTTCCTTTTCTGTCAAAAAGCATAACAGTAATATACAGAAAATAGTGTTTGGTTTATTTAAGTCCCAAGGGCCAGCTTTGTTCTGAAATTCTCACTTGGTCTCAGCCACCTTGGAACAATTTTCATCTTGGTTCCTGATATAAAATATAAAATATTCCATTTTAAAGGAGGTTCAACTCTTGATTTTTTACTTTTTGCCTGTTTATTTATGAAGAAAGACATCATTTCTGCTCATGGTTCTACATTAGAAACAAGCAGAATATGAAAACTTCCTCACAGGAAAATAAAAAGAAGGTACCTATGGAGGTAAGTAGGGTTAGGGTTAGTGTGTAACTGATCTTTATTAAAAGCACATGTGAATATCATGCTGATTCACTGTTGATTCATTGCTGTTTCACATATAATGATAGATGTGAATTATTAAAGATGAAATATCTGAGAACAACATGCACCTATATCATGTGAATTTATTCAAAAACCACATGCGCCAATATCTAAATCCAAAGCTCTTACTTGTTTCCCTTTAAAATAAAGCGATGTCTACATATTGTCACAGGTTCAATATCTCTGCAGATACTGAGCAGTTCAACTAAGTTCAAGTCATTTTTAAAGATTAAAGATTAAAGGCCAGAAAGACTAAAACTATCCAGTATTTCACCACAAATAAAAGACTTATTAGAGTCACACGAAATGATTTGCATAGAAATAGTCGGTTTTCTCTCTCTTGACCCCCTGGACTTCAAGTCAATGTTGAAATGAATAAGAACAAAAAAGTCTTTCCCTATCTTTTACATTCATGCTATGAAAACATTTAAATCTCTGAAAACTTAATGCGAGTGCCAAGTTGTAGTTTGAACGGGAAAATGGCAGGTTTTTGACAAAGACTCCAACTTTCTTTAATCACTTGTTTTGTTCATCAGTGCAGATGCTCACACAATACATGTGATTCTGAAGTTCCTCAGGGCGAGGCTTAGGGCTACTTAACAATGTCTCATTTTCTTTTTATATCCTGAAGAATTCTGCTATAATAACCTCCTTCCTTAAAGCAATTATACCTGTCCATGACTTTTTCTTCAGATACACTATCAGTGTGAATAAGTATTTTTATACTTATTAACTGGCAGTACACCGGCTCTTTGTTAAACCTGGAGCAAAATCTACAAGGTTGTTTCTCTCCATCTGTTTTCTGTAGGCTTAAATAATAATAAGGCTTAAATAATAATTTTATGGAAGACACTGTAGAACTTAAATTAATACTGAATTCTTGTATTTTCAATAGAAACTGTCACAAGTTCACCTTGATAGAGACCATCTTTCGTGCTTTTTGCCCTGTGTTCACCTGCCTTATCACTAACTCTCCTGTCGTGACAGATCTACAGTTACCTTTCCCCCGCCTGTCCCCTCACCTGAGCTTCCCCGCCCATCTCCACACCTGGATCTCATTACCATTATTAAGCATTGTTTTTTGGACTGGATTCGCCATACTTTACTGCCTCTGAAGTCGTGCTTTTGGGTTCTGTGATTCTGGGTCGTTACAGAAACACACAAATACTTGAAGTAGTTGAGAACTGGTAAAATATATTATTTAAATAAATATCGAAGGACAGACAGAAAATCAGGTATATTAGAGTATATTATACTCACTGTCTTGACAGCTCTTAGTGTATAAATGTAAGCTACTGTATAAAAGAAGCAGATGCTTCAAAAAAGTACACATTATTAAGGCAACCCTCCCCAGAGAGATCCAGTTTTTTAAAAAAAAAAGTATTTAATATTCAAATCTATTTCTTCTTGAAGACAGATTGAGGCCAGCCTGGAGTCTCTGTCATCCTCCGCTCCAAACAAATCATCAGCAGGGGAATAACGATGAGCGGTGTTTCATCTTTGTTATTCTGTTGCCTCTTGCATAATTGACGGATATTAACTTCCCATCAAGCAAGTCTAATTACAATCAATCCTCCAATAAGGCTCACAATTAAGGGAGCAATTTGATTGGTTAAAGTTTAACCCCAGAGCCTAATGAAGATGTGCACGCAAACAGATTCGTCAAGTTGACAGCGTGTCAAAGTAAACATCTGGAGGAGGATTTTTGATTCAGGGTCGCTGACAGAGCAACATGTTTGTTCATAATGACCTTGAATGCACTTTGCACATTATGTTGATGCTCTTAGCTGGAGTGATTTATCATATGTTTACACCGTGAGCCGCATCGTTCTCTGCTCTCGATTTCATGGGAAGATCAATCGGTTATTGCTTTGAAAATGGCCTTTCATAACGCGTTGCTTAAAAGAGTTAAGATTAAAGAAGTTGGCGATATTTATTTTGCATTAAAACTTCAGTTTAACCAGATGTCCCTGATCACTCAGCTGACATACTGTATCATATGGTGTTAATCATATTGTTCAAAATGTGATTGAAAGCTACAGTGGAAAAAACAGATGAAGAAGCATCACAAACATAAAACTTGCAAATACACTTCACGCAAAAACACACATAAGAAAAACTGGAAACCCATGTTATCTAAAGAGGTACTGTTCAAATTTAGAGCTCAAGAAGCATTAGGGAGATTGTCCTCAGCAGACAGAAGACAACATTTGGCTGTTTAAACACTTCTTCTGTGTTTGTGCTTTCCTCACAAGTGACTTTATGTGGTTGTGCGAATAATGGCGGTCCTTACTCAGAAGAAAAGTTGTGAATAGTGTGAATAACATTCAATATTGCTTTCTTTTAACCATGAGTTAATCTTTCCCTAACCTTAATCAACCAAACGTTAACCACTGAGTTGACAGGTGGCAGCAAATGGTGATCTAATGGTCATATGGGTCATTTTGGATGGCAATGACAAGGTGGCAAGGGATACCACTGAATCCTGTGGGATGGGAGTGCTATTAAATTTTGCTTTCGGGACTGGGATCAGGATGGGATGGGAAAACAAAACTTTATGAACGGGATTTAAGTCAATGCAAGTTAACTAGCGTACAGCACAATATCACCTGCAGTACCTCAGTGGTCTTTACAGGAGCAACACCTCCCGATCCAGCCAAAGGTCGAGACATTTCATTAAAAACCAAAAATGTCAACCTCATGGTGGCGCTAGATGAAAAGTCCTGGTATCACCAAAGTTGGTAAGATACATCCTCTGGCAACCATGCATTTTTGTAATTTCATAGCAATCCTTCCAGTCGCTTTTGGGATTTTTCAGTCTGGACCAAAGTGGTGGACCAACCAACAGACCGACATTGCCGACCTACATTCTTGACAAGTTATGACACTAAAATAATATGTTTTTTGCTTCATCCTGCTTTATTTATGCAGGAAAAGTCTTCAGAAATTTACCTCCGCTGACACCTGGGAGTTGCCCAGTACAACCACAGTGTGGCACCGTTTGATACAGAAGGGTTAAATGCCTTGCTCGAGAGTACCATGATATCCCCAAGCACATGTAGTCATGAACCAGCAACCTTTGTCTTATAGGACTACTTGTTTGCTGAATTTTCATTACTAAAGATTGCCCTTTGATGTTTGTAACTATAAATCCTCCTTTCACATTTGCTGAAGGACATTTTCTCCCTGACATATATGATAAATAATCCCGCCTTCTGAAGTAAATCCTGCATTGTAGCTTGGCAACCCGACGACTTGAGTACCTGTAAATCCTCGCGTCATTGAAACTGGAAGGAATAAAAGACAGTGGCCAGGTTTGATGTCAATGGCTCCCCGCTCACTCAATCAATGCCTCGAGCCCAAATGAAAGATGAAAGGCCGAGAGAGAGCGAGACGCTTTTTTAGCCAACAAAAGGATCCCTGTGCTCTCAGACACTCCAGCAAACATCGATCTGTACCACTGAGCTAAAACCCCCCCAACCTCCACAAATGGATGTGATCGAACACACAAACTCAGCTTCAAGTCACATGTTTTATTCATCGTTTCGTGCTGATATTCCTCTGTTTTTCGCTACTCTAGTTAATGTTTTCATTGGTGGTGGTAAGAAGTGGAGCTCGAGTGTTAAAAACGCTAATTCTTGCATCAACGATCAACAATCAACAATGATAAAGGAAGAAATTAATTGTAGAAAAAGGCACAGATGCCAATTTCTATACATACAGAAGCATAATACAGACCACAATGCTTTGCAGCCACATGATATGTTATTATGATATTTGATACGTTGCTTGTTTGTCTACGAGCCTCGTCTAATTAATTTGCATATTGAGATCTGATCACAATCACACACAATCGGGCACAAAATTGGATTTTAAAACCAGATGTAAATGCAAAGACACGTGGATCGGATGTCATCATCCAGATGAAGTATCAGACATAGATTACAGGTTAGTACCAAGTGTAAATGGGGCCTTAAGCTTCTGGTTTGTCTCATCAGAAGTGCTTAACGGATGGTCTAATAGCTTCAGAAACCCCCTCCAGCCACACCTTTCCGAAGCTGGAATTTGGGGGGCTATGTTCAAGAACTTCTGTAACTTTCTGAAATGGACCTCCAGAGATTGGCCAGTTGTGCAGAGGTGGGAAAGGAACCAGGGTCATTCTTCATGCAGCTATCTCTGTCACTTTTCATATGTACAAACATACAAACTAGTTCTTTTCGAGCCTCACCCGGCCCTTAGGGGCACCCCGTGGAGATTCGGACCACTAGTAACGCTGTAGAGCAATGTTTTTGTATTGTTTGTGTCATGTGTTTTATTATCACATGCATGATTACAGACATAATATACAGACGAGCACAAGAGTGATGTGATGATGCATTCCAGATACAGAGAGCAATAACAGTTTATGGTAGTAGTGTGCCATGAAAGGTGGCAATGCACCAATAAAAAAGGGTAAGTTGATGACAGTAATTTCAACAAGATTTTGCATAAGATTAATGAGGAAGCGTATGCATTTAGTATGTTTGTTAGACTTTAAAGATACACACAATGCATGTTGGTACAAAACACGAAATGTCAACAAGATGTGAGGGCTGTGAGATGTGGTTGAATGCCTGAAAAGCTAGTAATTGGACCAAAATGTCTCCAGAAATGAGTTTCAACATCTCAGACTGACAAACTTTGAAGTTTGGATTTTTCCTTAAACCTTTTTCTGCTACTGCATGTCATTGTAATTGCTGTGTGATATTTATTTTTTTGATCTGTAATGAGCTATGAATCCAAGAGTAACGCTGATTCCAAAACATATATCATGATTTTTGAATAAAACCTTTAATTTGTTGCAACATTCAAGACAGGCGCTAGATACAAATAGCACTTTGTATATCACTTTAAAATTGCCACACAGTTAAATTAGGTCACCATAATTTCACTATTAACAAGTTCAAGAGTTCAGCTATGTCCTGAAAATCTAAATGCAAATGTGTGCCCAGTCCTGAAAATTAGAGGTTGAAATGGAACTCAAAAAGGGAAACAGAACTGTGAATAGGTGTGAAATAGGTGAAACATCCTCCCGGCCCTCCTGTGTGTTCACTGTTAAGTACATAGTGTACATAGCGTGTCGTCCTCCACGCCGGCTCGTCAGATAACAAGGTCCTTCCCAGAGGGCAGCGGGACGTGTGGAAATGGAAATGAAAAGTCTGAAGCCAAGAGCTGCAAGGACACATGAGATATGTTTCTCAGTAATGATGCATAACATTCACAGCAGGGAGGAAAGAGGGGGGTAGGTATATTACAGAGGAGGGGGAGATTTAATATGATGCACAAAGAAGTCCTGGTTTATAGAAAATCGAACTATACACTGTAATTACACTGCTTTTTAGGACAGTATGTAACTTGTGGAGAATATAGATGTAATGTAGAGTTACAGAAGTTCGACATTTTGAGCCAGCAGCTGGCTAACTTAGCTTAGCATAAAGACTGGCAACAGGGGGAAACTGCTAGCCTGGTTCAGTCCAAAGGTAACAAAATCCACTTACCAACACCTCTAAAGCTCACTGATTAACATGTGTATGACATTTGTCAAAGTGTTAAAACGGCAAATTGCCATTTCATGGAAGGGTTATGTGCTGGGCTATTTCTTGATCCGGACCAGTTGCCTGGCAACCAGCAGGGACTCCCGGAAGTTACTGATCCCAACCAAGAAATGGTGCAGCATATAAGCGTCATAGTTACTGTAAGCGCACAGATATGACAGTGGTATCAATCCTCTCATCTAACTCTCAGCAGGAAAGCAAATTCCCAAAATGTCGAACTTTTCCTTTAAATCCCCACAAAAATGTTTTACATCAAGCTACATGTACTGTAGTTTTCCCTATATATATATTGCCCTGGCTAAAAATGACATTCTAAGCAAAAAGACTATATTAACAAGCATACAAACCAAGGTCCCAGCAGGAGAGCAGTTTGTGTATGCCCTGCAGTAACCTGGTTTACAGAGCAGCAGGGTAGGAATCAGATTTTGACCCCTGACCATATTTTCAGTGTATAAGTGATAAAAGATTCTGCTCGGGGTTTGTTTGTTATGTTGTCGGAGCATTGGGACTGATGCACTATGTGGACAGGCTGCTCAGGTGTAGAAACCAACTTATTTACACTCTACACGGGGTTGGGAATGAATTTCCCAAAAAATGAAGGCACACTGCTCCTGAAAGTCTTTTTTTATCACGGCTGCACAGACGCCTGAATAAAACTCGGGCCTCGGTCAAACATGTGTGAATTTGTACTGCAATATCTGGCTCCTTGTTGCAGCTGTTACAACTCATGATAACTACATCCAAAATAACAATAATGAGATGACATATATATATATATATATATATATATATATATATATATATATATATATATGAATTTTTCATAATTTTTTTTTCAGTAATATGAAAAGTAAAGTGGCCCCTGCAGAAGGAAAAAAGTAAGAAAAAGGCCAATAAGTTGTGTTCCTCCAGCAGAAATGAGGCTGTGTGAGCAGGTGTATCGAAGCTTTGCCCCAATTACCAAAACCGTATTTCTTGTTTACATGACATTTACGAAATCAGGTTACTGCAGAAAAATGACAGTAACACGGTTACTTAAGTGCATGTAAGCACTGAATGATGGTAACTCCTGATAATGTATTTGTACAGGTACTTAAAATGTAAATTACCAGTGAAATCCATTCATATCCATTCACATAAGTCATGCTGTGTCCCCTGAGTTGCTCATTATATTGACACTGTCTAGTCTAACATGCACGTACTCCAGTATGGCTGCCGGTCCTCATGTGAAATCATTGTCTTCTTCTCTCTCCAGACATGATGCAAAGCATTTGTGCAGAGAGTGAAATGCAATTACTTTTCATTGCACCATGTGTTGATTGTAAAATGAGTGCTCATGGAAGTCATTAGATTTTCTCAGCATCTGTCTGGCTGTGAAACTCAATCCAGGCAGTCTGGATAGAAGTGTGTCAAACTTCCTTTTCTGACATTTATGTCAGCTCTGCCTATTTCTCATTTTTCTTTCATACTGTGTGATTTACAGTTCTTAAATTACTGTATTTCTATTTTACGCGGACCACAGAAACACTAGCAACCGCTTTGTGGAACCTAATGGGTCCGAATAAAGATGTAAGCAGGACTTTTCAAAAAAATTGTATGAACCGAAACAATTTCACTACAAGATCCGTTAGTAGCAACGTTACTTGCAACGCTATTTACACCCGGGGTGGAATAGCCAATGTGGCTATTTACAGCCGGGTGTTTATAGCATGGCAGAGACAAGCACCCAGGTGTCTGTAGCCAGCAATGCTATTTGCACCTGTCTTCCTAAAGTAGAAAGGCCTGAAGACTAAGTGAATGAGAGGAAGTGGAGCTACTAATGAAACGCAGCCAGTGTTTACTGTTTTTGGGGAGCCGAGGGGCGGGGAGTGACGGGGCCGGGTGTAAATAGCCAAATAGCTGCAGTGTGACTATTCATACCCGGGTGCAAATAGACACTACGTTTTTTTAAATCTATCACACGATCTTCCTCAGCAGTTTGTTGTAGACGTTCAAATTTTAAAAAAAAAGTTTACATTGGCTCTTTCAATTATAGAGAGCGCAGAAAGATCTTGTGATACTGTTGAAAACTCCAGAACTACTACTACTACTAATGGACCTTTTGGCTTTTTAAATGACACATTCAGAGGACTGTGCAGACGGATCATCTTGTTTCCCTGGTCGTCATCTTTGTGCCACAAGGTTGCTGGTTTGAATCCTGGGAGAGTCTGGGAAAACCACGAGCCATAAACGGCGGTACGTTTTTTTTAAATGTAACCTGATCTGCCTGGAAATGCATGAAATGAGAATGAGGTTGTAAAATGCAAACACAGCACATTCTGTGATTCCCAGCAGGAAAAGGATTAACTGCAGGACACATGAGGACGTTCCCGACTCATGACAACACATTTTGCAGTGGGAGGGACGTTTTCATCTATTTACCAAGGAGCAAAATCTGTGTTAAAATGAACTATTAACCAACATCTTCAGTGCACCATGAGGGCAAAAAGCTGCATTGTGCTGCTGTCCCTCTCTGATGGTGGAGGAATGTCACCTTCGCGTAATTCATGTCTACACACATTTCTAAAATGCAATGAGTTAGTGCTAATTGCATTTTTATGGGCTCTTGCTGCTTTACTTAAGTGCCCTCAAGCATGGCACTTAAAAACCAGTTGCATCATACCCTCAAGCAGCCTGAATCTGGATCTGAGGCCATGTAACTGCCGTGTAGGCGCTTGTTTTCTCTTTGTGCGGCCTAAGTGAAAGCTTACAAAGTCTTAAATGCCCTTAAAACCTCAGTGTGTGATGTCAAACACATCAGCTTCATAGATGTCAGTGAGAAAAAAGGAACTAGGCGCCTTCTGTTCTTCATCCCGTGGAGAAAAAACATCTGCAGATGAGGTGTTATGGCCTCGACGATACCGTTTTGATGTGTTAATCCTATTCTCTGCAGCGCTTTCTCCACAGGCAGCTTATGTACATTTCCTCGATTAACACCTCCTTCCTATTTTGGGAGCTCAGGGAGTCATTTCATGGTAACCACATTTGCTTAATTACATAAGAGAGACAAAAAGAAACAGAGAGAGAGGGAAGTCTGGGAGCTGCGAGGCAGACTGCTGCGCTGCTCTTTAGCTCGGAGACGATGCTGTGACTCGACTCCAAACGCAATTAATGCTGGCCGAGCGCCGAGGGCACTCCAGGCAGATGAGGAGGATCGTTGTGGAGAACGAAGCCGGTGTTCTGGTGTCTGATGGTCCAACCTGCAACCCTCCAATAACCAGACTTTAACGTGGAAAATACCTTCTGAGGTTGCTAGATCTCATTAATCTGTGACTTTTGTAATGGAGTGCTGTAATTTACCTCTCCGGTCAACCAACTTCCTCTCTACCTGCCTCAACTACATCTGTTCCAGTTAGTGATTTCCTACATCTCCCCAGACGACCTGGTCCCCTTTCTCAAAACTAAAATCTGTCTCATAAAGCTGCATTGGTTTCTAGTCAATTTCCTGCTCTTGTGCATAAAGAAAATGATTCTTCGATGGATTCCTCCCTGTTTGATCACTTGTCTTAGGTGGGGAGTGCAAGAACAACAGAGTATAGAGCGTCCATCTGAAATCTTTTACAGGTGTTGGTCAAAAATCTCGAACTGATGGCAGAAATCAGAGAAAAGATCTGTACACTATACTGATACTTCTAAAAACATATCCCAATATATTAAATGGAGCCAGAAATGTAGATTCATTAAAATGATATTGGTGGGCTCACAGTGACCCAATATTTGATATTTACATCCATTTAAAACTACTCTGCACATTACTGATAATATCAGTTTTCAAACACAAAGTTTGACCTCATTCTGGATGGACTCATCACCATCATAAAGATTAACCTGACTTTACTACAATTTTAAGACTGAATTTCGGTTCAAGATGGATTTTTTTTTTTTACACCGAGGTAGACGTCCAAAGACTAATCAGGATCAATAGCAGGATGTAGCAGGATCAATAGAGAAGAAGAGGGAAAAGAGACAAAACAACAAAAACTTTGAACAGAAATTCATCTGAAAAATCTTCAGTGCTCCTTATAGATTCTTCTGCAAATGAGAAGCATCACTCACATTAAAGTACATCAACGGAAAGGTATTTAACATTAAAAGATCACAGATTAAGAAAAAAACCCCTACAAATATACAAAAATTACAATAAGAGGAATAGAAGTACAGAGTTGCTGGTACTTCCTCCATCAGTCGGCTCCATGCTGGGAGCTGCAGCCAGTCAGAAAGACGACTGGACTTCTCAAATACATTATCTGTCTGCAGGAACACACACACAAAGTACATACTGCATTCAATCTGTCTTTTCCTGGAAGGATTGGCACACACACACACACATGCACACACATTACATTTAAGTATAATGCACTCACCCTCCCCTTTTTCCTGGTCTGCCTCACTCACACACACACACACTCTCTTTTTAGAAATGGTAGATTCATACCCTTTAATTCTTTCTTTTCCTTGTACTTGATGTTCATTTAAAGTTTTTCCCATCACCATCCTTTCATTCTAATAGCATTTTACTCACAGAGTTAATTGACACTGATGCTCCATGAATAATGCACAGCTGCAGGTTTTAGGGACTTTGTCATATCAGCATTTTAACATCAAAATTCTGGAAGAAGCGCAGTTCATTTCAACTGAATTGCTGCAATCGATAAATTAACTCGCATAGTTGGCGTACATTTACGCAGAGTTCAGCATTGGTGAACTCATAATCCAGCCAGCGATGTGTCATCACAGCGTAATTGGGGAAACAATTTAGTAATGTAATTTGTAGGAGAAAAGGTTGTCCACCAAGCTTCAGCAATTTAGCTATACCTGTATTCTGTGTCCCCATGCATCGTAAAGTTGTTTATTTTCTGCCACAAGAAGTCACTGATCACCTCAGGTCACAGTTATTGAGGTTCTCTTGTGGCGAGTTCAGCTCAGAGTATGCTTCAAGTAACAGAAAGTACCAGGGAGGAAATCAAATTAGCTGCGGCTTGTGCGCCCCCCAAAAAAAAGAATATATTTAACCTGGACTTTTGTTTTATGTTTTCTTCTTTTAAATCTCATTTACCCCCATTTTTAATATTCATGACAAGTAAACAGACAGATTCCTGAATTATTTAAAATAAAAACAAACTGCTTGCACACATTATAGACTTCGGTATCCTCCATGCACACACTGCCTCTCCTCCTTTAGACACACACACACACACACACACTTCCCCCAGGTGGTTTCCTCTTGTCTCAGCGGCCGTGTTCATCACTCCACCCTGCCTGGCTCCAACACACTCTCCACTTCATCACTGTCAGAGCGGGAGTCTTCTGCGTGTGTTTGCATTTGTGTGTCAGTGTGTATCTGTTCATGCATATGTGAGTATGATTCTCTATGTGTTTGCGTGTCTGCATGTGCGCATATTTCTTTAAATGTTTATTCCTCTGTATGTTTTTACACACTTTATTTGACCTACATCACCATAACACACCCACCCAGACACCCAGACACACCCCTGCCCGTTTGATGCAAACACTAACATTAATTTCAATTACTGTTGCCTTCTTTTCGAGGTGAGGAGGAGAAATGAATGAAAACAACAACGAAAACCAAAACACAGCCGGCGCTTCTCCTCCAAAGGCCGCCGAGGAAAGCAAATCCCTCCGTACTCGTCCGACGCCCGACTCTTTCTATTTTAGGTCGACTTTAAGTTTTTAATTTGGATTGATTACAGCGGCGTAGGTGTTGCAGCCGCCGAGATAATGAACGCTCTGGGAGAGGGAGAGCTGAAGCATTATTAATGAGACACTTAAAGGTGAAAGAATGAGGAGGGGAGAGAGAGTGGAAAAGAGGCAGATAAATGAAGAGAGAGGGGGACAGAGAGAGGAGGAAGAGACGGGAGGAGTTTGATATTTGGGGAAAGAGGAGGGAAAACAGAAACAAGGGTGTAGCAGTTGAAAGAAAGAAAGGCAAATGCAAACAGGAAGCGGAGACAGAAAAACTCATGTTTGTTGCTGATGTGAATTGGTCACCATGAGCTGTCTGATCCTGCTCCCAATCCAAGTTTGTTACTTTGACTTTTAGGTCACCACTGTATAATAGTAACCTATATAACAGATGTTTTCGATGTCCTCAAACTCTTTACTCAGTTAAAAGTGATAATCTGAATTTAAAATATGTAAAAATGTAAAGAATGATTGGTTTACTGATCTACGGGTGGCAATGACAGTATGTTGATCGGTTGGTGTGTCCACCACTTAGATTTGAGTGCCATCAAATTTAGTGCAGACATTCATGGTCCCCAGACAATTAATCTGACTGACTTTGGTGATCCCCTGACTTTAAGTGTCACCATGAAGTTCACCTCTGTGGTTTCAAGTGAAATATCTCAACAACTATGTGATGGATAGCCATGAAATTTGGTGCACACATTCATCGTCTTCCCTAGGCTGAGCTGTAATAACTTTGGTAATCCTTTAACTTTTCCTCCAGTGTGATCATCAGGTTATACATTTGCTTTACTTTAGTTGCAAAACTGATGACATTCCCATCAGCCTCAGCTTGACTTTGCATTTAGTGCTAATTAGCAATTGTTAGCATGCTAACACATGAAACTGAAATGGTGAATATGGCAGATATTTTACCTGCTAAACCATGCTGAGGTTAGCATTTAGCTCAGAGCAACACTGTGTGCAGACTCACAGAGCCACTAGCGTGGCTGTTGACTCTTAACCAAACTCTTAAAACTAACACGGTATATATACACTCACTTGCCACTTCATTAGGTACACCTGTTCAACTGCTCGTTAACGCAAATATCTAATCAGCCAATCATGTGGCAGCAACTCATTGCATTTAGGCCTGTAGACATGGTCAAGACAATCTGCTGAAGTTCAAACCAAGAACGTAGCATAGTTGTTGGTGCCAGACGGGCTGGTTTGAGTACTTCAGAAACTACTGATCTACTGGGATTTTCACGCACAACCATCTCTAGGGTTTACAGAGAATGGTCCAAAAAATAGAAAATATCCAGTGAGCGGCAGTTCTCCGTGTGGAAATGGCTTGTTGATGGCAGAGGTCAGAGGAGAACGGCCAGACTAGTTTGAGCTGAAAGGCAACAGTAACTCAAATAACCACTCGTTACAACCCAAGGTACACAGAAGAGCATCTCTGAACGTCGAACTTTGAAGCAGATGGGCTACAGCAGTAGAAGACCACACCGGGTGCCACTCCTGTCAGCTAAGAACAGGAAACTGAGGCTACAGTGGGCACGGGCTCACCAAAACTGGACAACAGAGGATTGGAAAAACGTTGCCTGGTCTGATGAGTCTTGATTTCTGCTGCGACATTCAGACGGTAGGGTCAGAATTTATCGTAAACAACTGGTGATGGTGGTGTAATGGTGTGGGGGATATTTTCTTGGCACACTTTGGGCCCCTTAGTACCGATTGAGCATCATTTAACCCTTCGAGGTTGCCAATCACGCCGGCGTGATCAAACCACGTGACGGGTTTGCGCCGTCGCAGCATAAAAACGAAGTCACGTAGAGCATCGCTGTCAACTTCTATCGAAAGTGCTGGCTTGAAACTCTCTCCAGTTGGTGTTTCATGTTGATAGACCAAGTAAAAACGGAGATACGATCGTATAAAGTTGATATCATATTTACGCATCTTGCATAACAATACGCAAGATGGGGTGTGGCAGGCGTTGCATGTATTTTAATATCTTCGCCGTTTTTTGTGATATGACGAAACTGAGAAAAATCCCAGAATCTGCTGATTCTGCGATACGAGGTTTCAGAGAGGTGGGGGAGGGATTTATCTCAAGTTTACCGTTTTATATGTTCTATTATTATTTAGGAACCCCTCACACTCTGGGAATGCAAAGTCTGTAATGTAGCTCTCTGTCTAACTNAACACCACAGCCTACCTGAGCATGTCCATCCCTTTATGACCACAGTGTACTCATCTGCTAATGACTACTTCCAGCAGGATAACGAGCCATGTCACAAAGCTCAAACCATCTCAAACTGGTTTCTTGAACATGACAATGAGTTCACTGCACTCAAATGGCCTCCACAGCCATCAGATCTCAATCCAACAGAGCACCTTTGGGATGTGGTGGAACAAGAGATTCGCATCATGGATGTGCAGCCGAGAAATCTGCAGCAACTGTGTGATGATATAATGTCAATATGGACCAAAAAAAGGAATGTTTCCAGCACCTTGTTGAGTCTATGCCATGAAGAATTAATGCAGTTCTGAAGGCAAAAGGGGGTTCAACCCGGTACGAGCAAGGTGTGTCTAATGAAGCGGAAAGTGAGTGTATGCATTTGTTGAACTACCTCTTGTGGAATAGCGTGAAAAGTAGTTCCTTACTTTTTTACAATTTAATATGTAAGCAACATTTCAATAAAGTTGATTAAGTCGTCATACAGTATTTAACATATTTGCATGGATGAAGTGTTGAAATTAACTTTATCAGTTCGTTTTTAAAGACAATCCGTCAGCTTTTTAAAGCTGCAAAAGGAACAAAACCTATTGATAATGTTAATTGTAAAACTACTTTATCTGCCTCATGCCCGAGTTTCTATGTTGGCTACGAGCTGCTGGCGTCACAACACTCAAACCGACCTTTTAATGTCTCTCTATAAATACAGAGTCAATAATTTAAACAGGGATTTGTATGGAAGCTTGTTTGCGTGACTGACNTCAGGTCATATAGGTGATGTTGTGCTGAAAAAAAAGATACCAAACACTGGTGTGGTGAATATTTTTTATGTGGTATATAAAGGCAAAATCAAAAGTATTCACAAACGGCCTAAATAGCCCAAGACTCCGAAGGGTTAAACACCACAGCCTACCTGAGCATGTCCATCCCTTTATGACCACAGTGTACTCATCTGCTAATGACTACTTCCAGCAGGATAACGAGCCATGTCACAAAGCTCAAACCATCTCAAACTGGTTTCTTGAACATGACAATGAGTTCACTGCACTCAAATGGCCTCCACAGCCATCAGATCTCAATCCAACAGAGCACCTTTGGGATGTGGTGGAACAAGAGATTCGCATCATGGATGTGCAGCCGAGAAATCTGCAGCAACTGTGTGATGATATAATGTCA
>NTHP01000051.1:1436864-1480836 GCA_003416845.1 Oplegnathus fasciatus
CATACAGTATTTAACATATTTGCATGGATGAAGTGTTGAAATTAACTTTATCAGTTCGTTTTTAAAGACAATCCGTCAGCTTTTTAAAGCTGCAAAAGGAACAAAACCTATTGATAATGTTAATTGTAAAACTACTTTATCTGCCTCATGCCCGAGTTTCTATGTTGGCTACGAGCTGCTGGCGTCACAACACTCAAACCGACCTTTTAATGTCTCTCTATAAATACAGAGTCAATAATTTAAACAGGGATTTGTATGGAAGCTTGTTTGCGTGACTGACAGGAGCCTCAGTCTATCACACTCTGCTTGCCCATCGCTGAGCTCCACTGAGAGTTTTCTGGCTGCAATAACCAAGAAGTGAGCTCAACCTGAGTAACATCACAGTCACAGTGTCCATATTTTTGTACAGTTTATGGTTTAAGAAGGAAGGAATGGAGAAAGAAAAATCTGAAAGCAACACAAGACACAGAAGTGAGAGGGATGTGACAGAGAAATCATAATAAATGTTGTATTATGTGCACTACTGTCCTCTTTGCATCTACTGATTTACATACAGAAAAGAGAGACGAAAATAGCGCATGGCTTAAAGGGTTTTCGGAAGAGTGATGGAGAAAGAGAGACAAAAAACAGAGTACAGGTGAATATATAGAGAGGAAGGAAATGAGATGGGGAAGACATGGAGGAGTGAGAAAGAAAAACTGAGGAAGTAGAGAGAAAACATATTTGATAATGAAAGACAAAACGATCACAAAACTATGGAAAAAGGCAGAAATGAACAGGAAAGATGATGAAAGAAAGAAACTAACTATTAAGTGCATAGTGAATCAAATATTTTACGACTGGGTGATGAGATAATACTTAACTTTTTGCTTTTTTAGTGTTGTAATTGACGATTTATTCATGTTTTAACAACTTTTTTAATCTTTTCTTGTCATTTCCTTTTTTAAAAACTCAAAAGTCGATAGTTTGGAGATTAAAGGTTCCCACTCAACAGCAACAATACGACGCTCAGAGAAAGACGCTGAAACAGAGCTAGAAAGCAAAAGGAAGATGGGGAGTGGAATTATTGCTGTTGCTGTTTCTAACAACTTTACCTGAGTAAGCGCTGATGCACGGCCAAGCTGTGTGTTCTGGAGAGGCTGCAGACACAATAGTATTAATAAAAGTGATCCCTACGGTGCTGCAGATGTGTTCCTCATTAGTCTCTGCTCCACTATAGAAAGCCGAAATTGATTATCATTGCAACACCTCCCAAACTCTGAGGTTTGTGTTTCTGCTGCAGTACAAAAGCAAAGTCTCCAGACAAGCTGAAGCAGAAGGCTGAGAATCGATTTTCGCTTTGAGGAGCTTGTATTCGTGGAATTGTTCCCCTCCTCAAGCCAAAAGTCTATCCTCGAGGATCTGAAGATAGCTTCTTTAGACTTCGAGGTGTGTTCAAAGGTTCTTTGCAGAGCCCAGAGGTTCATGGAAGAGCGTGAAGGGGATCCCCAAGGAACCGTCTTGGTATCCCCCTAACAAGTTCTGAAGGTTCTTTGAAGAACAGCTTTTGTTTTTTAGATGAAGTTCAAATCATGGTAGGGAGAACTGATGCTTTTTTACCTGCTCATGGAGCAGGGAAAAATGTATTCCCTTCATGTGGACGGTCTACTGTTAATGCTTAACTAAAGCTGAATTTTACGTTGATGCAATGAGGCAATGGTGTCATGTTAATGGGCTGATAAACAGTTAAATGTGATGGACCAGATTATTACTTTATTATAATAATATTATTATTATTAAGTGTTTTCTGAGGAAAATGCATTTCTGCAATCATTTTCCTCATCTGGTTGACAAATAAGTATCAAATTGTTGAAGATCAGTACTGAGAACACTTGAATCACTTGAGTTTGGGGTAATACTCAAAACTACGACAAATATTATCCCTGAGTATCTTGAAATTGTTAGATGAGTCACAGTAAATACAGTTTTTATGTTTAGATATCATAGCTGTGATGGTTGCAGTTGATTCTGACTGTGGTATCACAGTACTGTTAGATACTTGAATAGTGTTCGAACACAACAAAACAGATAATTTAATCATATAGAATAAATAAGGTAGCAACATGGCTCAACAGTCATAAAAATGAATAACAGCTTTGTTGCCTTTTCAAAAAGTAAAATGGTCAGTTCGTCCAAATCTACAATTTTAAGTATTTTCTACCTTCAGAAGAAAATAGTTCCTAATAGAGACTGTTCACAGTGAGGTCGGTGGATTATCCTGAGGCACATGGACATCATTTCTGGAAACATACATTGCTGTTCAGTGTTCAGGTGTTTTTTTCCCCATTTTTGTGGTGGTGCTACCTCAAAACTTCCCCAATTAAATGTGAAACTATAGCTTAGTGGTAAAAAGTGATCCTTTAAAACAAGAGCGATCTAATCTTATTAATAACGTCTAAACTGTAAAAGTTATAAATTCTATATGTAAAGTTTGTTGCTTCTATTTTCAGTGTAACCCAGTTAAATCAAAATAGAAAAATAGATTTCCTGCAGTCTGCTGTGAAAATACAGTAACATACAACACGACAGCTGGGATTACCATCGCCAGAGACAGCAAAGGCAAAAGTGGCTGTTTTAGTGTGTGTGTGTGTGTGTGTGTGTGTGTGTCAGTGCTCCCTGAAAATACACACACATGCACACCTGTCAGTGCTTCACCTGATCCTGCAACAAAACCAGCATCTCGAGGGAGCAGCAGCCGTATCCTGAACACCAGCAGCTATATATAAAGCACATCATTTGCATCAGACTACAAGTGTACAACAATTTCATTTTGGTTGTTTCAGTGCTGACAGCTACATCTAGGAATGTACTCTGAATAATATTTCTCTCTTTTTTTAAAACTTATTTTCACCTATTTCATCAGGCCGCTGTCCTTGAAGCGTTCTTACTCTCCTTTACATCACGTTTCATCAAGCGGACATGCTGCGCTGACACTCTTCACCAACCTGAGAATGAAAAGATTTTTTAAAAGCAGCCCCCTTTACATCGTTCTGCATTTTGCCAGCACCATCCATGACAAGCATTTCTTTCAAACCTGACACCCCGGAGGTCCGCAGCCCCCTCGCTTTGCTCGGCAGGGGTCCCTGACACCTCGGCGAGTGATTGCTGGTGGTCTATAGTCAGCCGAGGGAGGGTGTCTTATTTCAAAGGCAGAGAGGAGAAAGATTTGTGGAAGCCTTAAAGCCCTAAAGGCAGGCTGGCGCCTCTTATCCTCTATCCCAGTCAGGGGAAGCAAAAGCCTCCTGCTGAACCACCCTGTGCAGCAATTACTGCAGAGAAACAGCCGAGGATGGATGGATGGATGGATGGATGAGAGTGTCAGCACATCATCTCCGCGAGTGAATGCTCATCCAAATCTCTCTAAAGTTGCTTCTTTAGCTGTCATTTGGGAGGAATAGTTGATGTTTTGTTCATAATTCGAATGTTTCACACATAATTATTATTCCGTGTGTCACAGTTGTGTAAAAGGCAACAGGAAAACGCAGTTAGCTGTGCTTTTTTTCCTTCATCACAAGATAAAACGATGTAGCATTTGGCCCCACTGCCCTTTTACTTAGTGAAAACAAAGCTCACTTTTGGAAATGTTACATGATTTAAAAAAATATCTATGAAAGCCCGGCGTTACTGGGAAATTAAACTAGTAACATACTCCCAAACACTGCAAACAACCTACAGTTTACACAGGCAAATAATACTAATAAACACAAGTCCTGCTTCGTTGCTGTGTTTGCTGTTTTAAGCTGCATTTCTTTGGCCCTGTAAGTACCTGGGACTTGGATTTAGTACCACCTCCTGAGCAATGCCAGTTCAGGAAATCCCCCCCCAAAGCCGAGGGGAGTACAGTGCAGACAAAAGCAGAAGCAGAAAAGTGACAATGGATATGTGTTAAGTTACGGATCCTGCACTGGTAAAGTTCTTGTAGTGATAAAGGCCTAATAGGCAAACAAATCCAGAAGACAGGCAGCAGGTTAAAAACACAAGTAACAAGCAACAAGCAGGTTTATCAGAGGCAGGCAGGAAGGAACAGGTTCAGGACAGGAGAGGGGAAGTGAAAGGCAGCAATGGCAGACATTAGGCCCGCTCGAGATGAGCTGCGCCTCGCCTGGAAGGTGGACAAGATCAGGCGGCGGCAGCAGGGGGCGGTGACAAAAAGCTGCAGTCAAGTCGGACAGTTTCCAGCAGCCTTCAAAGAATATACAGGAAGTCACAGAAATATTTACATCCTGTTAGATCCATCTGTAGGCTACCTGTCGTTTGCAGACCACGTTTGGAAACAATAAATCTACTTTTCACAGGGGTCTAAGTTTGTCTATCATAACTTTTTATCTGTTTAATGATGCCACTGTTATAATTGGGCAGATTTTAGCCCTTGGAAGTCATATTTATTGAATAGGCCTAAGTATAGCCGGCATAGAAAATCCATTTAAAGGCACGGCCATTTAAAAATCATATGACAATTAAATTTAAGAAATTGAAATAATGAATCAACAGTCCAAACGTTCTCACAGCTACATACAGAGGCTACACACGGGGAGGAAAAGCAACAATTATGACAACAAGACGTGTTTCCTTCAGTGATTGACATAATTAGACTAATTAGAGATAATTCTTGGACTAAACATATTCCACTTCACTTCTTAAAATCTGTATTTATTGATTTCTTTATATTTATTTGTAATTATATATATATGTGGAAATGTGTGTGTATCTGTATTATCCTTTGTTCTTTTCATGTCTGCCTTGTAAAGCACTTTGTAACTGCTCGTTTTGATAAGTGCTGTATAAATAACCTTTATTATTCTCCTTATTCTTCTTCTTATTATCAACCACACAAGATCTGTTTGCTAACAGATTGCAATTAAACTGAAAATTAGGTTTGTGGTCAAAACTATGAGCTAATCAGCTCTTTGATGAGGCGACAGCCAGGCGTTTCCCATCATGCACTGGGTCTTGCAGTCGGTGGAGAGCGACTGCAGCGCCTGGCTCTAAAAACTGCGGCCGCCTCGATCTCGTGAGGTTATCGTTGCCCACGCGTGCATGACGTCAGATCTAACCGGCATGCATTGTGTGGCGATCGCCGGTGATCGAACCTGTGCAGGCCTGGCTCATCTCAAACAAGTGACAGGTGACTGGAGGAATGGGGTAAAGAGGGACAGGTGTGCATGGAGGAACAGGGTCAGGTGACTGGTGGGAGACTATGAGGACAACTGGTGGACAGGTGAGGAATGGCAGCGTCCGTGAGGGTCCATGCAAATGCAGGAGGTAGGTTGTGAGGCTAAATGATGACATTGTGTCTTTTTATTACTGAAAAGTGGAGAAATCTGACATCTGAGACACTGAAACAGTTAATCCATATGAAATTTATCCAAAAATCAAATATATTCCTTAAATAAAACCATCAAATTACAATGACTAAATAAGTATTTTAACCTTTTTAGCATTTTTATCTCTTCTTTAGAAATGTTTTATCCCGTTGATTGTTTCGTCTGCAACTTCTGATGCTGCCTTGTTGGCCAGGTGTCCCTTGCAAAAGAGCTCAGCGGTACTAAAACCTTTTTAGATCAGCGTTAAATTGAATTTTAAAATAATTCTCCCCCCTTTATTGTAATTTCAATTCATTATATGGCTGTTCGTCACAGCACAGCATGTAATTCAACCACAACTCTCTCCCTTCATCACTTTGGTACCCACAATGTTTTTTAAGTAATAGATCATCTCCTTGTTGGAGTCTTATAAAACATAAAAACTGTCACATTAACTGGTTGGAAGCGCTGTTGAGAAATGTTGATCAGCATGTGTGCTGGCACCTGTCCTGGTACAATCTGCTCAGAACAGAGCCAGAACACTGGAAGTTTTACAGTGTCTGTACTTTAAGCAGCATAAGCCCTGTAGTATCACACAGGTTTTACTGATTCAAACAGCAGGCCTCTCTCAAATGTCATTTCAGTTATATTCTGGTGCCGGAAATGGAGAAAGAGTACAGAAAGTTACAGTTTTCAGTTTTAACTAAAGTAGTTTTTAATTAGCAAAAATGTATTCGTACCACTAAGGAACTTTTGAATTGCACAAGCTGAATTTTTTGGCAGTCTCTGCTTCACAAGAGAGTCACACATTCTGGGCTCGCTGTGAGCTAAAAGAGACATTCAGAAGTTAATTGTTTGGTGATACTTTCTCTGATTATATAATTTGTAAGTTGTTGAAGGCAGAATTGTCGGATTTTGTGGATCTGCTTCCTGCAACCCAGAGTTTTATCATGTTTTACACCCAGTGGAGTTGTTCTACAGTCTGTGGGGCAACTGTGGGAGGAGGAATTGATGCAAACACACACTTGCACAAGCAGTTATCCAAACACACACACACACACACACATGCTTTTAACGCTAACAGTGTGCTGGTGGATGTACTGTATGGTGGTGGGTCAGGCCAGAGTGTTCCATCTGAAGTGAGATATTGCACAACTGATTCAGATACACAACGTGAGGCAGAGCAATCCTGGAAGAAAGATGGGAAGGATTGGGCTAAATATATTCTACATTCATTCCCATGAAACGACCAAAACATATCCTTCATCTTCTTCCTCTGTGCCATAGAGCTCCACTGTTGTCCAAAAACTATTAAAAACACACCAATGAGCCACTGTTGCACTGGGTGACATGTTCCTTCATTACCATGAACACACAGACTGTAGTTTATTCTGACTCAATCTCACATACACCGTCCTGCTGCCTCAAATACTCACTAGACCATCAAATGTGGATTCATCCACCGCTGAAAATAGTCCCCAACAAATGCACCATTTACTATTGTTTCAGACTTCAATCAATCAATCAGCACTTTTCATACAAACAAAATGTAGCACAAAGTGCTTCACACAATAAAACAATACCCCCATATAGGAACTATATGTTTGTAACACATTGCTGATTGTTGAGTTTGGTCTTTTCACAACAACAAAGATAGAATCGTTACCTTGTCTTTTAATAGAGGAAGACTGGCATTGAATGTGAGAAGGGAAAGTACATGAACAAAACTGAAATGAAATTGTACGGCAGATAAAGGTCTGTATTCATGAAGAAAGAGGAAAACTTAATAAAAGCTCCACCTTGGGTTTTTTCAAACTTCATTTGTTGAGAAAAAACGATGGTCACAGACGATCAACAGCTGCATTAAGACTTCTGTGCAATCTCCATCTGATGAGATGGTCTGATAAGAATTTCCAGAGCTTTCTACTGAATCTTTGGTCAATCTGCTATTTACAACGTCAATAATGAACCCTCATGCTTATTAAGAAATGGACCATGGAGCCAGAGTTTCCACACACAACAATTTAACCAATTTTACAGTATTACTTTTCTAAAAAATAGGTACAAAAATAGCAAGCTGAAGCACATCGATAAGTGGTCTCCAATATTGGTACGGATGAGTTTCCACGAGTTTCTTTGCTACATAGTTTGCAAACCAAATTTTAGTAGACGCAGCACGACCCACAGTCTGTGGTGGTCAACCACACTGGTAGCTTTGTGAACACCCTCAAGGTTATAGACATGAAAATAAAAAAAAATTAGAAATTAAATAAAAGGTAAACCCTTGTCTACATCTTGAAAAAAAGAGGAAGAACAAGAAGAAATTAAAGGAGAAACAACATCAGGAAGCAAACAGAAGCAAATAGGATTTCAAGAGGGGAAAACAAACATTGTATTGTGTTTAAAGAGAGAGAGTGAATATGAGAGACAGAATTGCGCATCCACGAAGACAGAGAGAAAAATGAGACAGGTTTGCACAGAAAAAGAAATGAGATGGAAGTCTGCATCCATCAACAAAGGAGAAAAATGAGCTCGACAAAAGCAGCAGAAACATGAGAGAGAGCCACATCCGTGAAGAAAGAGCAATAATTAACTCGAGAGAAGAAGAGAGCGAGGAAAGGGCAGAGAGGTCTGCATTTTTTTAAAACAAGAAAAGAGAGGAAAATAAGATTGAATGAGCAAAGAGAGAGAGAGAAAGAGAGGTCTGCATTTATAAATTATTCACAAAGATGGATATGTGCGGCTGATGGATGACTTTAAGACACAGGTAAATACTTAAAGAGAGGAAGGAGAAGTTTGTATCCAAAGAAAATTAAAATGGAAGAGAGAAAAATGGATTGAAAAGGGGCCGATGGTGAAACAAAGCACTCTGTGTGGGGGGGGGGAAGAGGTTTGAGGAGAGAAAAGAGACGTCTACATGTAGAATACAGACACTAATAGATTGGTTGTTTCCAGGAGAGGAAAAAAAAAGAGGAAGACGTCAGCATACAGGATGAAAAGGATGGAAAAGTGAGATTTCTGTTCATCCAAGGGCTTGCTGGGTTGTTGAATGTAAAGCCCTGTTAGCAAGGGAGCAGTATTATGTTGGGATTTCACACAAGTAATGATTTATCCCCTAATCTCTACGGAAGGTCAAGACTTTATGAGTCATCTTGATGAAAAGGGTCTTAAAGCGTTGATGGTAAATGTCAGATTCTGTCCCCAAAATTAGAAAAATTATTAAATTAGAATATATAAATGTGAATTTAAAGAGCTAAATAATAATGCGATGATGGGGTTTTAAAAATGATTGGAAGTTGGCAGGAGAGTGGTGCAGGAAAAACAGGATGAGTTAAAGAAGACTGTTGAGAAAACAAGAGTCTCCAAATATCTTTCGAAATGCTGAATGTGGTTTAAAAGCATCTAATTTCACTCAAATGTCACTAGAAAATGACTTACTATGAAGAACGTTGACTTCAAGGACTTGTCTTTCATTGAAGAAATCATTCAGAGTCATCTTCTGTGTAGTGTTGAGACTGAAAGACTCAAGCAAACAGTCCAAGACGAGACGAGACACGAAGTTCATCGGTCGCACAAAGCTGCCTCCTTGAGTGCCTCGAAAATTTCGAAAGTTTCTTTTCAAACTAAAAACACGACCTGAGTGTCATTATGCTCAGCTCTAGTCCTCTGCCTTTTGGAAGAATTTAAGAGTGACAGAGACATTTTTACCAGGAAATTGCATTGTTAAAGGCTCTCTGTGGTCTGCAGCAACATTTTCACTTTTTATTGCTCAGAAGCAAGCTAAACTATTAAGGACACCGATGCCAAAATCTGCCATTTAATCACTTTGAGATTCTAAATTTTGGATGAATTCCGCAACTCTGGCGTCGTGTTTTGTTCCCAACTGCAACAACGAAGCGCCTTGAACGGCTTCTTCTCCATAGCAACGGCGGCCGAGGCTCATGGGTAGTATTTAGAGCCACCTGCCATGCCAAACTCATATGGCGTATGAGTCCCGTGTTTCTGTGTTGAGGAACATTGAGGAGATCCATAAAAGAGTGGAGAAAAAACATTATTAGTAAAAGGGGAAAGTGCTTATTGGTCCGCAGGGGATTTTTTTCGTTGCAGTACTGTGGTCGGCCACTGGCTTGGCCTCTGCTGCATCAAGTTTGACTATAATATCTGTTTTTTGCAGTCCAACAACTTTGTGGAAGTGCAAAACTAAATCTCTGGAGCAGCTCTTTAATTCAATCACTGATTGTTACAGCACTGAGAAAAATCACATTGGGTGCTTTGGCTTTAATTTCGTCCTTCGTTCCCGCCATGTTGTTGGCAAAAGTCCAGTCTGAGAGTAAATGTAAACTGATCTAACCCATACATCTCTACAGTCTAACATACTGTATCTTCATTAAAGATAGTGAGGCTTTGGAAAAAGGGTTGTCTCTTATTCACCATTAGCGCTGACAGGTACATCTAGCTTTACAGGCACAGTGAAGTTATCTCGATGTTTTGAGGCTTTTCAGTTTTCATTTCCACCTTTGACAACTTGTAAACAAGTAAAGCAAAGCACGACTGATTGTAAGACAGAGAACAATTTACGAATGATCGACTAGTTTCTGTGCCTCCCGGCTGCCTGCTCTGGTCCTGACTGGCTGGGAGGACCAAGAGTCCAGGGCAGAGCCAGGACCTGATGGAGGGATTACAACTCTCAGCTGGCCTGGGAGCGACCGGTTTTCCCCAAGCAGGAGGTGGAGGACGTTCGGACATTTGGGCAGGAAAACTGACTGCTGGCTGGATAGATGGAGAGTTTAAATGTTTCGACGGGTTCAGGTTTTGTAAAGGTTTGCTGTAAGGCATTCTGGGAAATATAGGAAATCACTAACTGAATTAAAAGTTTAGGAAAGGTGAACAAAATAAATTGCACTTGCACCTGCAAGAGCTCTTTCAACATCACACACTGATGATGTGTAACAAAGGAGATTGTCCTTGAAGTTTGTGTTAAATGTGCCTCAAAACCTTCTTGTATGTTGCCTTCATTTTTCAATGCAGGAAGACAGAAATCAAACATACAGAAGACGAAGAAGAAGAATGAAAACAAATGACTTATTACGCTGCTGACAGGTGGATTTTCAGTATTATTAGCAAACACTTTTCCACACCAAAACATGAAGTTTTTACCTCACAAATTCAAGAAATACACCAAAAAAAACAATCCCTACTGTTGTTATAAATCACTGGACATGAGCAGGGAATAATTATTCCTCCACGGGACCGAGGAGAAATTGGTAAAACAACATGAAGGCAGTCTTACGTCAGTGAGGCCGTGTGAAAATGCGCTGCACCGAGAAAAGGGAAAGAAAAGGAACTGAAGTACATTGTGTAATATCACCACATATGATTCATGTAGTATTTCTGTCAGCTCTTGGCGTGATGCATCACGTCCTCTGCTTTATATTCTGCAGAAGGCATCCATCTCATTTTTCCATCCTCAACCTTGACGGAGGAGAGGATGGATGCCGAGGCCTTCCACTGCCTTCCTGTAGCTGAACGGCAAATAAATATCAATGTATTTATTTAGATTTACAAAAACCTTTATCGCCTGTGCCGGCTTTCTTACATACACTATCGTCATTAAAACCTACTTTTGTCAACAGGTGAATATTGACAGCTTGAAAGCTATTCTTAACATTCCTGCCAGAGGAATAAAATCCATCAAACTCATCATTTCCAGGAAATTAATGGTAAATGTTATTGATGTTATTGCGCTATTACCTGCAAATATCTATTATGTTAATGGTACTTTGTTTTCAGTGTCCTGTCTTTAGTGTTTTATTGATTGTGTGAGTCGTCTGCTTTTAGAGGATCGTCGTGCCGGAGGCATGACAATGAGCCACGACTACTGAACTTTGCAACAAGCTTGAAAAATTAAAGAATAACAGCTCATTTTAATCAAAAACAGCATGGTAAAGAAGTTTACACGTGCAAGCACATTACTACCGCTAATATTTTCAGGGGTATCATGTCCCAGAGCTTTCACACCTCCACACAAGATGGCCAGCCTCGTAGAGAGGAGGTGGAGGAGGAAGAGGAAGCTGCACTCTTCCTCCTTTTGATAGCGCCGAGGCGAGGAGCAGATGGTGCGAGAGATTGGAAACATCGTCTGGAGTCGGACAACCCTGGGCTAATGGCAAGCTGTGCTGGCAGCGCTGTGTGAGCGTGCGAGGGGATGGAATTGTCTTACTGTGCATAGCTGGCTTGCTAAAGTTCATTACTGTATGTGTGTGCACATGTGTGAGGTTGATAGTCATATGTGTGTGTGTGTGTGTGTGTGTGAGAATCAATGTTCATATGTATAAAGCTTTCTAAAGTTCGTCTTTGATTGTGCGAGTGACACTAATGAGGAGATAACCAGGGACGTGAGGCAGAGAGTCTATGTGTCATTATTTCTGCACGCTTATTCAAAAAATCATCTCTAAACCGTGTTAAAGCACCAAAAGCTTAAACGCTGCATTAATCATAATTTGGTGGATTCAAAATAAGCATTTAAAGTGTCAGCGTGTGCGACGGTAAACAAGCCAAAGGAAGTAAACAAGAGTAAACGAGAGACAAACAGAGGTAGTTTACGTGTCACTATTAGATTCTCCCCCTGTGATGTATCCTCGCAAGCTCTCGAAACCAAACTTCAATAGAGCCAATTTGTCGCACGCGTTCATCCCTCCCCGCCTGCTCCGCCTCGCTTGTTTCTGAGGGAATGTGGATCCCACCGCTGCACTCTAAAACACAAACGTTCACATGGGTTTAAGCTAACATCAAAACGGGGCCAGTAAACATTCAAAGGTTCCTGTCTGAAGAGCAGATTTGGAAGCGCATTCCTTCCCTTTTCTTTACCAGACATTGACTCAATGATCCAGAGGACTTTCATTACTGTTGTCAGCAGCTATTACACGACATTAGCTTGATGATGGCTCAATGCAACAGATGTGGGGCTCCAAATGAAACCACAAAATGTGTTATTTGTCCAGTGCTCTCTGCAACGACACAACTGACCGACCCCCTGTCGGCAGGTTGAGATCATTTCTCTGTTACAAATCACTGCTGGGAAATGAGTCCGTTTTATGATATGACAGCGTTCTGGTTAAAGTTTGGTTAGGTTTAGGGAAACATATGAAATATATTTCAAGAAAAAATAAGCACTGTGTTCGGAAACATCATGTGGTTTGGGTTAAAATTCCTACTTCCTTACGGTAGGGGACCTTCCTCTTCATGGTTACAATAATAAACACTTGGTTATGGTTAGGAAACGATCCAGTCAGATTTTTGGAGCGCTTGCTGATACGACTGATGCTGACGTTCTTCTTGGGAGGACATTCTCGATGTGGAAGACAACGGGTCACATTGTTAGGCCGCTGATTCTGCAACCAGGATGGTTCATGAGTCAGAATTTTTTGCCTCCTCTCATTTAGTTTGACCACATGTAATATACTTGAAAGCAGTGTGAAAAGCTTGGAAGTTGATCTTGGGTTGGGAGTGTTTGGTCAAACCAAAACAAGCCCAAACAGTTCTATGGATGAAATGAAATCATAATAGCTGTTGTGCTTGCATGTCAACTGATCCATCTCCATAACAACTGAGAAAACTCCATCTGCTGATGAGCTGGTTGATACTGTATCGCTGAAAGAATCCAGAACAAGCTCGTAAGTGGACCTTGAGATTAGATTGTTTTGTCAAACTAGTTTGATAACATCTACAAAGTTCTTCTTGACGCCACGGTTGTTGACTTTCACGATCGCGGAAGTCCATTTTTTGGCCACTATTGCCAGATCACTTTTGATAAGATGATAAGTAGGTTGAGAAAGACCTGCGTAAGGGAGCCATGATTGGCCCCAGTTGTCTGGCATGTCAGGAATTTGGAGATCGACAGCATTGGTTGTTTCAGCAGGTGATAAAGACCCCTCGTGGGGTGGATGGATGGGTCAAGTGTTTGTTTCCCGTTTCTTACCGACATTGTTCCATAACCTTATCCAAGAGTTTATTATTGTAACCATGACAACGAAGGTCGCTTCACTTTGATGTAGTAGTAACCTAACCAAACCTTCGCCGTGGCATTGTCACATCATAAAACGTACTTATTTTCCAACAGTGATTTGTAACATCAGATCAGAATGTGTGGTTCTATGTGCCGTTATAGAGGGCAGCTACAAACAACGTATTTTGTCGTTTAATTTGGAGGACTTGTTGGGAATATAAGGCACCATGATCACCTAATCTCACATCGTGCACATCTCGAAAAAATATATATTTCATGTTGTCTGATCCCAGCGTTAAGGACACTGCTGTTGTTTTAATTGACGCAACTCCTTTCGTGACTGTCCTCAGAGAAAACGACAGCATCAGAAGACCTATTTTTACATTTTTATGATTAATGACCTGATGCTGTCGTGTGAAGAATGACTGTCCTCTCTAAGTAGCAAATATGGTGTGACACTGCAGCTGCAAAACATCTCACAGAAGATGTCGGGGTGGATGTTTGTGCTTACAACATTACTTCAAACAATAAAGATCATTTCCATCACGATCTTTCACCATAATGACGCAGTTTTAGGTGCCTACATTTACCAGACTCATAATCATTCTTTTAAGCATTGATAAAAACGTTGTAATTTCACTTATGAGAGCGTGTTGTTCCTTTCTGATTTGAGCAGCGGCTGCTCTGCTAATGCCAACAGCTGCAAACGTAACACTTTGTTCCTTTTGAAGGCATTTATGCAGACATAACATCTGAACATGGAAATACATTTATCTAAATATTACAACATTTTAGAGACAGAACAGATGTGACAGGCAGTGATTACAGCACAGGGTGGGCATCAATATCTACGTCTGCCAAGTCGTATATCACTTTAATGCCCCCCATTTAATGGTGGCGCCCATCCTCCTTTAGTCTGACATATCTGGAAACAAACAGGTTGAGCACATTAAAGTATCTTGTCATGCCTCGTGCGTCAGGATTGTCACCTTTAACCAAAGTGGATCAGGAGATACGATGAAGGATCGTGAACGGTTGCAGTTTTTCTTTTTGAAGGAGAAATATAGAAAAGGTGGAACTCTCCAAATGAAGGACAACAGGTTCCCTGTTTGTGTGCTATGAGAACAGTGTGAAACTGAAACATAGTTGTTAGTCCAGTTGTTAGAGAACACATACAGACGTCATTGTAGTGTTTTAACTTCACTTGACGGACTTGATTTTCTTGTGTTTGTTGATAAATTTCTTTGACCCTTGGGTTTATGAAACCTTTTCCAACCCGCCGAACTGGCTGAGCATAAAAATACACAGTGGTCGCAAACAGATGAAAAAAACAGGAGGTGTTTTTGATTCAAGGTGACAAGTTAGAAGATAAGAACATACCAAGTTTTCGCCCAACCACAACAACATGCACAACACGCACCAGTGGAAATGTGGGAATAAATGAATCAATGCAGGCAACCACACTCTGAAAACTAAAGATCTATTGGTATCCAAAACAAGCACGCCTTAAGGTTTCTGGCTAAAAACAGAAACATTCCTGGACATAATACTGGTGTGCATGAATCATTTGGGATCATCATTGTTATGTTTTTTATTTCTTGAGACCCAGAACCATGTTGTGTAAGAAGGGACCTAAATGGTTCATGAACTTTCAGCGGTTGCTCCGTGATTTCACTGTGAAAAATCTACTCAAAGGTTCCTGGAACCTTTTTAGCTTGATAGTGTGTGGCCCGTTTCAGGAAATGCCAGGGCAGCTGGGAGATCCTGCGGAGATAAGTGGCGCCAAAAGGCACCGCTGATGTCACTGTCTCTAGACCGAGAACCCTCCCTCTCGCCCTTCACCTCCTCCACTCTGACAGAAAAAAATCCAAGTGAGGAGTTTGGTTCCAAAACAAGGCAAAGCTGCTCCTTCCAACACAACTAAATCCTTATGGAAGTGCAGTCGAGTGAGGCGCTGCAGACTTTCACTCTCTTTTTCACTTTTTACACTCGAAATGTTGCTCATTGAGGATTTTAATGCCTCATAAGGCACAGAAATGTGACTTATCACTCCCAGTTCTCTGGAAACTACAGCTGCACCTAATGATTATTTTCATAGACGATTAATCCCATGATTGTTTTTCACATGAATCAATTAATCCTTTAGTCTGTAAATCATAAAGGAAATAGTTAAAAATTGGATAAGACAAGTTCTGAGAACTTAAGGTGACGTCTTGTTTAGTCTGACCAACAGTCCAAAACCCAAAGATTTTCAATTTACAGTGATAAAGAAGCAATCTGTCATATTTTAGAAGCTGAATCCAGAGAATATTTGGCATTTTTTGGTTGATGAACAACTTAAACGATTAATTTTCTGTCACAATGAGTCAGAAGAAAAATCTCAGGGGTCACAAGACGATTAACTGGATAGGAAAACTCAAACACAAAATGTAGTCTTTACTCGTAACAAGGTAAAACAATTAAAATTCATTAATTTGAGAAGGACAAAATAGCTTAGTTAAGCCCCCCGTCCACTCAGAACTGTTCATCGTTGCTTCACTGTGATGTTTGACCCTCCCTGTGCAGAATGATGGATGTGCGGAGACACTAGAAGGCGGTTTTCTTATTCATCACCTGAAATTTAAATCTGAATTTAAGACGTGCACGTACGAGCATGATTATGTGACATCTCAAACTAGCTTGGAAGCGTCCAATATGCAACAAACCTGAAGCCTCCAGTGCATAAACACTGAGAATGGACTCTCTGGTGAGGTAGGAGACATCTACCAGTAGTTAAACTTTGCGTACACACAGGGAACGAGTAGGAGGCGATCTGTAAAGAACCATTGTACCTATTGATGGGACTGCACCACACTGCATGATATTGACTGTGTTTGTGTTCACAACAGAGCTCAAGCAAGCTGTTACTAACATTCTCAGCGTGGAAACATGGATGGTGTTGAAAGAAAGTACTGAATTTCCCTCTTGGACTCAAATGTAGTTCTGTGTGCAGTCGATGTTTTTCTTATGCTTAAAAATACACCACACCAAGGATGGATATGTAAATGTCACTGTATATAGTAGTACAGGTGAGGCATATGTGTATGCAGAGGCCATGTTATTGCCTGTGTTTAACGCCCACATGGGGCCCCAGTGCACTGTGGGAGTGGGGGTGGCAGAGCACAGCCATCTGCTGCAGGATAACAGCAATGTTTTATCCAGGGAGAGAAAGAGTGAAAGATGGAGGGAGACAGAGGAGGAGAAAGTGAGCAACAAAGGAAGAGACGCAGAAAGATTTTAAACCAATATTGAAATTTCAGGCACAATATGATCAAGCAGACGAATAATTCAGTCCATTGTTACCAGCGTTGGAGGTCCTGGATTGTTTTTGAGCATCTGACCTTTGCTTGAAGGAACGCGGCCCCACAAACACGGTATTGTGTTCGTTAACAAAGTGCCATTGTCAGTCTGAACATCTTGTAACACATCTGTCCACTTTGACGTCCCAAAGTTGCTTTGTTGTTTATACGGTGCTCAGCGGAAAGAGCAAGAGTAGAAGCCAATGCCTTCCATTTGCCTGGCGAACTAACGGTCAGTAATGAATGAAATAAAGCAAAAAATATAGCTTTGGGTCCCTGGTCGGATTTGGGTCTCGGATTTGGCAGAACCATTCGAGTTCAGACGGGTTTTTGACTTAAGTGAAAGCACTAAATTGTGGCCAACATTTGCATTATCCAACCGTAATGAATTTTGGACAGATTGTGGACTTGTTTTATCTTTTAATGGACTTTGTACCTTATTGGATGGTTTACAGTGGATATAAAGATTGAGAGGGTGAAATAGCTGACGGAGATACACCTAATAACTTTTTATGCTTCTTGAACATTTTCTTAGAGTTCAGAAGATTATAAAAAGAAGAAAGAAAGAGGAAGAAAAGAAAAAGAGTTCAGAGACAAACAGAGAGAGTCAGACAGATGGAAAAAGAGCAAGAGACATAAAAACAGAAACACACACACAGAGAGAGAGAGAGACAGAGGAGGTCCTTGGCAGGGCCTTGTACAGCTGTTGAGTGCTGTCACACTGTTCAGAAAGGCCAGAACTATTATCTATGACTGTACACACACACACACACACACACACACACTGCAGGGATTAAGCCAGCGACGACACTTTGAATAGGCCTCCGTACCGTCTGATTGCGGAGACAAACAGGAGGCAGTAATTCATCCCCTTTTAGTCGTGTAAACATGTGTTCACTGAGTTTCTCATGACAAGTGGGTGTGAAGTCCAGGCTGATGACCAACTCCCTGCAACACACACAACAACTACACACACGCAGTACGTTTTACACACACACACATACACTACATGGCCAAAAGTATGGAGTTCATTCTTTATCCAATGGGAACAACATACATACGTATGTAACTATAATCAATAATCTAAGCTCAAAGTTTCACTTAGCAGCTTTTGAAGCTTTAAAGCGGCTTTCATTCATCAGATGGAGCGAGCTAAGGCGTGGTATATGTGTGTGTGTGTGTGTGTGGTCTTTGGCTTTGAATGTGAATGACCTCCTTGACCTTTTTACCGCCAATACACTGACTCCTGGTCGATTACTGTGACAACTTCTGAGAAGATGCTTGATGTCAGTGTCGTACACGAAAATATGTGTCCACATACTTTTGGCCATATACTGTAATACAGGGTCATGGTGCGATTTGGAANNGAACTACAGTACAAAACTGGTGGAACTGGAACTGGTCTTTAGCGCTCACCTATGTCTGAAACAATGTGAAACATGTAGAAAACACGACTGTAAACACGTTGACCCCTGAAAGGAAACCCGACACGACGCGGCCTCTAATCGTGGCAGAGTCGTGTCACATCATCCAGTTTTAGAAAACGCTGCTGTGTGCAGAGAACAAAAATAAGCGAAGAAGAGTTTCAGTCGGCCTGAGGCAGGCCTAGACGGGGGTCCCTTATCCTCATAATGATTTCATACATCTGACCTTGTGTGATCTTGTGAACAAGCATAACGTTAGGTAATAGCTAATTTGCATCCTCCCTGTCACAGAAGACATTACATGCATGAGGGAGAAATTAAAACGTCATCAAATACCCCAAAATGTGGGTGTTTTTTTCTCTTTTCTGCCAGACAAAGACAAGAACTTTAATTTTCCTTTAATGCAGTGTCACCCAAAGCAAGGGGACAAAGTACGGCGTGAAACTAAAGCTGAACAGACCTCTTTCACCGTGCACATTTTGACTTGTCAAACACAGGTGAACCTAATCACATGGTTAATTGCTGCGTTGCGTTGCAACAACTGCTGGGACAGAGCATCGCTAACGTTAGCTGTTACACCTGTGCTTCCCCTGCTCTAACGAGTCAAAATGTCTGCCGTGAAAAAGGTTTAAGAATAAGAAGAGAGTGGGTCTCAGATGGAAAGTACGGAACCCCTGAGTGGTCACATCACGTTTGTTTTTCTAGTTTGTGCGCTCGTTTTACTAAATCCTGCGCACAGCGTACTCAAAACGAGGGATGTCCGCGTGTCCAACTACCTCATGTCCCATTCACGTTTGAAAACACCTAACATCATCATAATGAACATAAACAATGAACATGGCTGTTAGTACTCACAGCGTCACTTTTCAGGCCCTTCAACTCCCTCAGTGACAGCCACAGACACCTGATTTTTTTCTTTTATTTGTCAGAGCATTTGCTTTATTGATTGTTGTCGGGATGTAAAGAGAATTTCAGCAAATGTAACAAAAAGTGCTTCTAAAATACGTTACCTACCCTAGCTTTAACTTGTGGTCCTTCATTAAGCATCATAAACAGATTACAGAAGCACTGGAAGCGGGGATAACCTTTACTTATACAATTTAATCATCAGACAAATAGAAAATTACACAGAATTAAATATCACTTTATTAACTATGCTGCTGCCTCTCGGACTAGTCTGAAACCTATTGAATTTTTTAAATGTAATTATTTTATGATTTTTTTATTTCCAAATCAAAAAGTGGTTTCTACTTTCACTATCAAAGAAACTTGGACGTTGGAAATGTCCCTCTCTGCGTGCATGTTGCCTGCACAGTTGCCTTCTTAAAACGTTGGCAACAACTTGTCTATAAAGGTTTTGGCGTATTGAGTTACATTCCCCAAATATCGCGGTCTCATTGTACGATTGCATAAGAGTCACGTCATGCTCGGAGCATGGGTCGCCTCAGCTTTAACGTGGTGTTATTTTCAAACTAGCCTGGTCATGCCGACGCGTATTTTTGGGCCGCTGCGTATTAAATTTAGAGCTGTCAGCGCCGCGTCACTCCCGACTCCCTCCAGAGAGGAAAATAAAGAGACATGTCGTATTTCAGGAGAGGTAGTTCAGTTCAACGGTGTTCGACTGCTCAGTGACTGATCCTAAACTCAACCTCAAAACATCAAACTCCATTTTCTGAGCGACTGATCAAGGCTCGCTGCCGCTTGGTGACTTGAAATGAATACACAGAAGCATAATCCAGGAGGAAATTCTGCAAATCTGACTGCAAACAACTGTTTAGTGGATAAGAATGGGAGGAAAAACAAGGAGATGTACAGTATTCATCTAACAGCTTGGCAAAGGTCAAGATTTGCATATAAGTGCTGCGGCAGCAGGCCTTGATACGAGTGCATACGGCATTGAGCTCTGAACAGAATTAATGAAAGGCGTTTGATGCCGGAGCTTTAAGCCTCACAATAAGTTTGTCCTTCGTCGATTTTATACTTTACAATGTGCATCTCTGCAGCGTGCGTCATCACCTGTGTGGTTCAGTACGTCCATAGAAACAGAATAGAAGGAATAGAAATATTCACTCCAAGACAGGATATATTGTTTATCTGACCTTTATTCAAGCAGAGAAGGTTGCATGCTCTTTTTTCAACGCCCACATGCCTCACATACGGTTACTGTACATGGAGTCATACTGGTAGTCAACCAGTGAAATCGCTTTCCTTGATTTTCTGTTTTGAGATTGAACCCATCGACCTCTTGGGCACAAGCAGCTCATTTCCCTCTCCAGCCAGACTTAAAGGCTGACGTTTAGAGGCTCCGCTGCTGACAGCTCTTGCATGTCTGGGTGTAAAAACAGTAGCTGTTGCAGATCACAGCAGGCACGCTGGGGATTAAGAAGACAGTGATACCTGCCACCATGACATAAGCGTGAACTGTCGTCAACGATTGACGATGCAACTGTAGATTTAGCGTGTTCTTTCCTTCTCCGTCTGATTCCATGCCTCCTCCTGACCTTGAAACCTTTAAAAACCCTTTCTCCTCAGCTTCATCTGCGCTGCTTCGGAGATACGTGGTTTTTCACGTCGCAGCTACAGCGGTGAAGGCTCATTTTTAACTCGCTAATGCCTCCTCTTCTGTGGTTTGCTGTATGGGTTCGTGCAAGGACAAGGAAGGCAGCTGGGTGCCAGATGAGAACGGTAATTAGGCCGGTATCCACCGGGCTTTGGTTACAGGTGCAGATCTGCCTGCAGGGATGAACAAAGCTGTCAATGGAAAAGATCATTCATGCTGAAACAACAGAAAGGAGGGAGGGGGAGGTTGGCTGGCTCCTGCTACGGAGAGCCAGAGCCAGGACAAGATAAATCGCTCTGAGTGGCATCGCGACAAGCTGAAAGCAGGCGTATAAATCATTTTCCTGGGCGCTTTAAGAGCAAAAGGAGAGGCTTTGATTTTAGCAGGAGAGCCTCTGTATAGCGAGACATCTGCCACGGTGCCCGGCCGCTGAACTACCTGCTGATGGTATTGTTTTTAATCACATGTGTTAAATTAGACAAGAGGGGCTTCTCGTGTGACTCTGAGTGGAGCACAATGCAGAAATGATGTAGAATTGCTCCCTCGCTGAGTTTTAAAGCGATGCTGAAGAATCTCAAAAAGGATTTAAACAGTTTTGGCCCACGAGGAGGCTGCTGGTTCGATATTGGACCGCTGCCTGGTGGAGTGCACGCTGCAGGAAATGTTTCTTCACTGTCTCTTTAACGTGACTTTGATTCTATTTTTGCCCATGTACTCGGCTGCATATTTTCTCTGCAGTTTTTATGTTTGCAAAACAACTTCTTAATCTCACTGGTTAAGCCCATTTAGTATCATAACAACAACTGGAGGAATACCCATGTATGGCCAAAAGTATGCAGGCCACATACTTTTCCTGATTTGGTCTAGGTCCCTTCGTTCCAAAGAAGGTAAACCTCTATGCAGCAGCATGCAAGGACATTTCAGACAGTGTGCTTCCAACTTTGTGCCAACAGTTTGAAAGGCCTTTTCCTGTTTCAACATGTCAATTCCCCCGTGAAACAAAACCTGTAAAACTTGACCTGTCCTGCACAGAGCCCAGACCTCGATCTCATCCAACACCTTTGGGATGAACTGGAACACTGACTGTGTCAGACCTCATCACCCAACATCAGTGTTGGACCTCACTGCTGCTCTTATGGCTGAATGGGAGCAAATCCCTGCAGCCAGGTTCCAACATCTGGTGGATCTGGCCTGAAAGCAGAGGAGTGGAGGCAGCAGATTAATGCTCATTGTTTTGGAATGACATGTTAAAGAGTAACTGATGCACAAGGTTAAAAAGCAGCGATGTCACGGTGTACTGACACATCTGTGGAGTACAGTTCTACATCACTGCAGCAACGTAAGAAGTGAAACCACTGGAGGTCAGATTTTCAGCAGCAGATAAGAAGAAGAAGAGGAAGAAGTAGAATTACTTTATTTATCCCCTCGGGGAAATAAAATGTTTTAGTTGCGCTTTAACAATTACATATGGCTGTAATGGTTGGCTGTCTACATACTTTTGGCCATATCGTGCAGCTTGAAAGGCAACGATGTCACACTTTCTTTATCAAGACAATTAAATGGTAACTAATGAAATGATTAAAAATGTATCCATAAATGTTATTCAAAATGCTTAACATAAAGTTAAAATGACCTCACATTAGGTTAAGTCAAACTTCATCTGGAAAGTAACTAGTAACTATAGCTGTCAGATAAATGTAGTTGAGTACAAAGTACACATTTTCCCTTTGTAGTATAGTAAAATAAAATAATATAAAATGGGAAAAAAAATAAAAAATTGTACTTAAATACAGTACTTGAGTAAACATACTTGTTGTAAATATTGTACTTTTTACTTCACTACATTTATTTGACAGTTACAGTTATTTGTCACTTTACAGATCAACGTTTTACATATAAAACATATGATGAGTTTAAGAAATATAACGCATTGCTACAGATTAGACTACCTAACAGTATATGAAATAGTTAAAATTAGCTCCACAGCAACCAGTTACAACATATAAATGCTACTTACACATTAAAGCCTTAGTAATAATAATCCAGTAATATTATCTGTGATACTATAACACTCACAGGGGGCATTTTTCTGTATTATGGGTACTTAAGTTTACTTAACTGACATTTTAATGTAGGACTTACTTGCAATGGAGTATTTTTATATTACAATATTGCAACTTTTACTTAAGTAAAGGGCCTGAATACTTCCTCCGCCTCTGTGTTAAAGTTAAAAGTTATGTTAAACCCAAATTTTGAGGACCAAAAAGAAGACAACATTAATTTCATGAGTATATACATTTCCAACGACTTTTATTTTGGCAAATTGGACATATCCCCTTTTGAAAATGAGCTTTTCAGCGGCTGCGGTAGCGGAGGATGTGGCAGCAGCAGCCTGATTTGAAGGTTTGTATGGGAAACTCCATCCTTCCATTCATCATTCATGCTTACATCTTAAAGTGTCCGCTTGCCCTTGGCGTTGTCCCGCAGCTCTCTTTGTCACACATAACGAACACACACCGTGCCGACCCTCAACTATCAGCGTTTCGATGCTTGCAGTTTTAGATGTATTTACATCCTTTGTTGCTCTGCGATGCACTTTGCGAGCAACCTGCTTTTTGTTAAAAGCACTTTGTCGATAAATTTGACTTCCCTCGACACTCAATACTGAGTCCATTAAGCCGCAGAGCCATGGGGCTACTCTGTACGCAAGGGCCACTGGTTCCAGTAAGGTATATCTGCTGAGCTCTCATTAGCAAGCATCATCATACGTAATTCTGGCACGTGTAATGCCATTAGAGGGGATTTGGCATCTGATAGTTGAGTAATGGGATTAGCTGGGCGGTAAATCTCCAGGACCAGAACTGTAGGTCTTCCCCACTCAAAGGGAGACAGATAGGCACACAACCCAACCCGCCTTTTCCACATGAGCGTAATGCAAGTCATCCCTTTGTCATGGCTGGATGCTTACTAATGTGTGTTCTGCTCCTTTTACGCAGCTTGCTTTGTTCAGGAAAACGCGATGTCGTTCATTTCAGGCAGTCTCACCTGGAGGACGTTCAAGCGCTGTGCTCTGTTGTTCACATGAGAAGTGACACAAACAGGGGCGCCAAGAATGAAAAACGAAGCTCAGATCTGGGCTTCTTTCTCACCTCCGCACAGCTGGCCAATCACGGTATGAAGTGGGCGTGAATGTCGGATCACAGGCTACAGAGGCTACAGAGGCTACAGAAGCTACAGAAGCTACAGAAGCGGTCGGACACAGACCCCCCTAATCTGACGTCTGAAGGGTGTGGGGGGAGGTGGCTTCCGAAGCTATTTGACCATCCGATAAGCAGTTCTGACGGAGTATACTGACCCCTTTAATGACCCCCCAGTTTGACAACTAGTGTGTGTAAGCACTTTGGTTTATAGACCAATACTGTTGCAATTCTTAATAGTATTCCTTTCATGTTTATAAGCCCCCCTTTTGTTCTTTTTTCTGTCTTTCCCCACACATGGACATATTGCCAAAAACAAACTCACACTGACACTAAATTCTGCCTCAACCTGAGACAGTCACAATGCATATAAATTTATATTTTATGTTACCTGATTCCTCATTTTAACCCTCGTGTTCTGTTGACGTTGGCTCTACTTCCTCATGCTTTTTTTTACATATTAAAACCCAATATGTAAAAAAGTACTGAAGTGATAACTCTTCTCTTTGACCTTTGACACAAACTGAACATTTGATGAAGGTGAGTGCAAAAATTAGCATTTTTATTTCACCAAATATGGAAACATTCCATGTTTTAAGTTATATTGGCTTTGCATGAACAAATATTCCTTTAGTTTCCCGCAGAGTCATTCACAGACAGCAAATGTGCAGCATGTTTTCTTACAGAGGGATTTTACTTACTTGAATTAGACGGCAGAGAGGTCTGACTCCCTGCTAGAGCGCTTATGAACGAACTTTCATAAAATGAAAATGGAAATAGATTTATTTGAGATTTAGGAGGGGCAGTAGTGTGTAAAAAGTCCTGGCATCACCAATCACAGACATGGAGCAGATTAAAAACCATTGCATTTAATCAAGTTTTACAGCTGGAGTCTCTGAGACCTCAAACAGACGTAATGTATCATTTTCTGTAAGGGACTTCTGAAACAGCAGTTCTCATAAAATTAGGAAAAGTCAGTATCAAGGTGATAAAACAAAGTTAAGAGTGTATTTGAGCTGGTAAAGAGAACTCTGGGTCTCCAACATAAAGACCCATGAAGCCATTGTTGGATTCAGATGAGCCGGGCATCTAATCTTTTTCTCTCTGTGACACATTTCTAGAATTCCGTATATTTCTTTCCATTCAACACCGAAGAACTTCTTACTGTAAACAGGCCCCACTCACAACCAGCCACACAAAGAAGTTTTGAATAAGAAAACACTTCAGCACACATTTCAGGAAACTCTCCCTCTTAACGGCAACGACTGTATTTACCTGCATCACGGCAGCTGGTAGGTTGCGGTGACCTTGGAGCAAACTTACAAAGAGGCAAACAGGCGAGGACGACGACAAGAAAATGCATCATGTAAGCTCAACAAGGCCACAGGAAGAGAGAAGTGGTGCGCTTTGCTTGAATGTATTCATCCTCTGCAGTCACATTTAATTCAGCTCGGAGGATTACAACAGTGTGCTGATACATGCTACATGCTCCATGCCAGGGACAAATTAACATGAACATTTGGAAAAATCTAAATATATTGTGATACTGAGAAATTAATTGAATAGAAGCAACATTCAGTGGAACTGTGCTGTAAAATGATTGTATACAGAGGTGTTCGAGTTCGGTTGTCCAAATTCATTTTTTTAAGCAAATTGCAATGTGGATTTTTTTCTTTGACATTTAGAAAGAGTTTTGTGTGATGTAGTCCAATAGTGGACCCAGTGATATTGCTCTGAACATCATTTTGGCTATTTTACATGTGATTTTGCATGCATTTTGCCATATTATTGCTGTACATACAGTATAATGGATTGGCAAAAAATCTTACTGGATCTTAAATATCAGGTTGACAAAAACAAGAGGGACTTTTAGAGCTTGTTTATTGAGTGAGGTGACAGGTTATATGTGAAATGTTACTTGAGCCATTACCTTGTTTGGTCGCCTTGGACTGTTTTAGTGGGGATAGCTGTTTTTCACTTTAGTTTGTACTGATACTGTCCTGTTTTTTTAAAGATCTCATTGTTTAAATGCCTGTTAACATGTTTTGTGTCTATCTCTTTTAAATCTCAGGACCACAACTTGGAAATAATAATAATTCAATATGTTTTGTAGCTCTATAAACGAATCAAATATAATAATAATAAACTCTGTTTATTCCAAATATATCGGATATCTGATGATATTCATGAAGCTGTCCTTGTATTACAATATCTGGCAAGGAAGGTCTTTGAAAACAAATGTATGATGAACAGTTTTTGATGCTGCTGCGTTACTGTTATAACATTTTAAGTGACTGATGTAGTAAGGAATTCCTCAGCTCTCAGTATTCAACACAGATGCTAAAATATTATCTTCAAAAAAAAACCCAACCCTCATTGGTTCCCAAATTCATGATACTTGGTCGTCATTTTGCCCTGCGAAGCCTACAGGTGAAGTACATGGCGATCCTGCAACTATTGTTAAAGCAAGAGTTCGTGCAGGGTTCACCCTAAATTCCTGTAACTGAATTAGTTAATTATTGACGTAAGACAAAGGAAACCAACAATGAAGTGTAATCTAATTAGACAGTGATTTGGTGACCAGGACTATGGCTACAATGTCCTGACATATAATCAGAAGCAAGTTTCTTGATGCATGTTTCTAATATTTTTCAGTGAGTAATTTGTGGAGGGATAAACATCCCCCACATTTCCAGGACTGCGCCGAGCTTCTCTTTGCAGAGAGAGTTCATTTGTGATGAAAGTTCAAAATCGTTGCCAGGGGAATAACATCTACAGGAACTGAACTCCTCACCCGGGCCAGTGTTAGTGCCTCAAGCTCTAACCATTAAGCTACGTACAGGGCTGTGTGTTTTGCTGAAGATGAAAGCCAACGCTCAGATATAGAACAGGTGACTCAGCTTCCAGCTTGGCAGAGAAATCCCCTGAGACCTTTGACCTCCTAATCGTTTAGCAGCGCTTATGGTTGGAGATCTGCTCCAGGCTATTAGAGAGATTAGTGTCACGCAGATTTGGGAATGGGCCAAGCCTATATCTGTACTTCATGGTATTCTCAGCATTTATTACTGAGTACCCAACCCATGTTGAAATCTGATATGTGACTGTATAGTAGCACATACTGCAGCATGAGGCTATATGTAGGTGCAATATGTGTTGACCTACATAGAGTGGCAGGCTATGTGTTATGAGCATGCTGTTGATTTAAAATAGGATATATTTTATGGTTTAAACCTCATGAAACATCACTATAATTGGCTATGGATGCTGTTTAGGATATCCTGTTTTATGCTTGTTGTATATTTTGGACAGAAAAACACACATTTGCTTAATAATACAAGATAGAGACACAGATTGTAGCCTACAACAGCCTTTTATCAGCAAATGCATGTGATTATAGTGCACTGTAAACATTGTTTTTGGTTATTTCCTATTTTGAGATGACTGGTGTCTGATTCTGACCGCCCCTCTATTCTTGCAACAGCACACGCCGGAGTACAAAACGAGCACCCTTCCCGAATTAAAAACAATCCCTAGCTCGTAAAGCAGTTCTATCAAGTTGGCCAAGATGAGGCCGGAAATGGACAATTCTGCCTTCAAAATTATATTCAACAAAAACGTAACCAAACATTGGAAATACAAACTACAGCATGTTTGATTAATTAACATTTGATTATGGTGTTTGTTTTATTCCTGAAAAAAAATGATGTAGGTGGGGGTGGTTAATTTTAAACTAGCAAATAAATAAAAAAACAGCACCAAGTTCAGATTAACCTGTTGGTGCCCATTTCATTATGCTGTTTCCTGTTGACCCCTTATGATAAACTTAAATATAACTATACTGTAAACTGAAATAATGAAGGTCATAAAACTATACTCTGACACAGGCCCCTTTACCATTAGGTAACAATACAGGACCCACCTTAGTTGATATGGTGCAAATTCTTAAAATAAAATTGCACTTTGCTAGAATGGTAATGCATCCTTTAATAGTATTATATATTCACTAATTCGTCTTAAGAGTAAACACTACCAGCTGTGTTAATCTCAAACAAAACAACATCTGTTACATCTTGCAAATTTGTTAATACACTCACTTATGATATGCGCTAAATCACCTTGATAATCACTCTAATATACAATTAAAATGGATAAAGTGCATAAGACAGAGAAACAATGGCATGGTGTTGTATTTTGTTTAAAAAACAAACAAACAATAAACGCGCCATACAGGCTACATTCGGTGTAACATTTTATTTTGAAATGCTTCACCGGAAGCCTCACATATCAGTTTGGCTGGCTTGACGCGGGTCAGTGACGCCATCTTGAAATTGTCCCGACCAGAGGAGGAGAGGAGGAGACGGACTTGGGAAAACCAGCTCGTCCTAAACTCGATAGCTGCATTAGCTACACGGATTAACGGCCGCTTTAGAGGTTATTGCTATCATATGATAGTGTTTCCACTTGTTCACTAAGGTTACTTCGACGGGGGAAGGCTGTTTGGCACACTTTGAAGCGGGCGAACGCACCGGAGAGAGCCTCGTAATCGGTTGTTTCCCTGTTGGAGCGGACGGAGCTGTGGTTGTGGCCGGGCAGCCCCGCCGGACTGTCGGACGAAACTGAGGCTTCCACACGGAATATAACAACAGCAATACACGTTTTGAACCTCCCGTTTCCGCGGTAGGAGGTTGGAAATGCTCATTTCAACGCCGCTTTGACGTTTTAAAGCTATGCGACGGAGCTCGTCGTGGAGAAGTTTGATTGGAGAGCGGAGTGCGCTTGATTTCCAGTCCGATGGATGTTAGCCCTGCCCGGCTGTGGCTCGGCTCTCTGCTCCGCTGGTCTGAAAATAACAGGTTAAACACCCACAGGCACAGGTGAACGCGTATGTTCATAACAATGCTGCAGACCTGGCAAGTACATGACAGCCCTGGCTTGAATGCCAACAAGTCGCCCTCCATTGCTTGTCTGTAAACCTGGAAATACCACCAACCATCCCCTCCTCTTCTTCATCCCCCCTCCTCTTCCTCCCTTCTTTTTTTGGACTAGGCATTACCTGGGATATTTTGGATTTAGGCTCGATCTTGACATTTTAAAAATGTCCTTTTTGCAGAGACAGTGCTCTCTGGAGCAGCAAGACATTTAACTTGACTCAGTCGTTTCGAGATTTTGGAGGGTTTTTTTGTTTTTTATTCTCTTTCTAGTCAGAGGATCAGATTCGGATGGAAAATGGGAGACGCCACCAAACTGGCCTTCGCCGTTTTCCTCATCTCCTGCTCTTCAGGTGGGTGTGGAGGGGGTTATGCATGGCTTATTGTCAGCTGTGGAGAATTCAGTGCAATGCTTATTGTTACCTCTGCAGAGTGCAATGCATAGCGTGTTGTTATCTGTGGAGAATGCAGTGCAATGCAACCCTGTGGGAAGGGGGAGAAAATCCCACTCTGCCATTCTGCCTCATTATTGGTGCCCTTTCTTTGCATCCTCCATGTGTGGACGTGCATTGTACATGTTGCAGATGTCAATAGTGAGCGGCCTGGGGACCTCAAGGGCTCCTTGAGGGGCTCCTAGTGGGGCATACCAGCACAAACAAGGTTTTTTTTAGCTTAATTTCATTAGGAAAATGGACTGTTTTGTCCTCACTGTTGCCTCCCAACTTGCAGTATAGCCAGTTATGCAATTAATTAGTCAAATCTAACATAAGAAGGGGCTGATATGAAGAAGAAGTGGAAATAAAAAGTGGTTAAAGACTAAAACCGAAGCTGGGAGCACCACAGGACAAATAACCATCATTGTATTTAGAAAAAAACAACAAAAAAAAGCTTTTATATTCAATCACGTCATCGCTACTAGAAATGTATATCAGTGATACACAAGTATGTTCTCTTAAAGGGTAATGGAAAGTTTGACTTGGATATAAGAAGGTGGGTAAACTAGGTGTGGGTGTTTTTAACCCTTTTTACAACACAGTCTGTTATAGCATTGAAATTGTAAAACTTGATTGCAGCAAAGCAATTTTTCAGCCTTCATGCTGGTGAACGCTCTCCATGTGTCCTCATATCCCAGGGGTGGATGCACAATGAATGTCAGCGGGGTCAGTGAGGTGACAGTAAGGGGAAAAGGGGGTCAGCCCAGGAGTGCTGTTTTTCTTGCAGGGCATATCGGTTACGTGGATGTGGGTGGACTTGAAAGTGATAGGGAGAAGTTTTTACTAGACTAAATATTTCTCTGAAGATCGTTGTACAAAAACAAGGGAGCTTGTCATGTTAAAATCACTATTTGTTTCTGGTTTAATTATTATTACAAATTGCAAGATTTTTCCAACTTCACAGGCTTGATGTTCCAAAGGTTGCAGCCCATGAGGGTGAGTGCTTTGGAGAACCTTGAGGCCTCAGTGAACCTGTTCCACCCCCCCCAAACGAGACAGTCTAGCCTCACATGACACTAAAATGGTACGGGGTAACCAGGCAGTGTTCCTCTAATGGGCCAACAATGTCTAAATACCAGTGGGAAACTTGGACAAGTACCTGAATTTGTTGTGATGTTGGAGGTGACAAATAGTAAACCAGTGCTTTTAATAACAACATGTCCATGCTGCTCATAAGAACGACCTTACACGCAGCAGTAGTTTAACTTTGCCTTATCGGCCGGTTTGATTGTGATTGACAGGACGCAGATCCCCACGTAACCACAGAGACTGTGTGGGTTGAAAGATGCATTTGTGAAAGGAAACAAAAATCAGACCCGGAGCCAGGATTTGTTCCTGTTGTTGTTGAGAAGCAGAAATTGGATTACTGGATGAGTGCATTCATATTAACAGAGAATGAAATTTCTTTCAAAATGTAAAATGTTGTTATTGTTTGCGTGCTTGTGCAACTTAGCAAAAGTAGTTTTCTGTGCTGTTAAGAAGTAAATGGCAGTGAATGACCTGGCTTATAACATATCCAGTGTACCTGTATAAAAGCCATTCCAATTAAGACTTAAGAAATGGAAAAGGTAAAATCTGAAGTCGCAGTGGAATTGTCCTTTTACAGTGAGCCCTGGGGTGTGTTTGAGCAGAAATTAAAAGGCTTCTCAAATACGGTAATAGTTGGGGTTGATTCGAGTATAAGCCAGGTGCTGTCTCTGTTGCACCGTGCAGCAGATGATTATTCCACTTGCTCATTACTGTCTGAAGTGGGGAAATGAATGGTTCCTACTTGAGGTGGAATAATAATCCTTTATGAAATCCAAGTTGGATTGGCACAGCTCAAGACGACACCGAGAAACCTCTGATAAGGGCAGGGCACTCAGCCCAGAGTGGTTTTATTTGATGATGCCTTTTGCAACATGCCAAAAAAACTCAAGATAACATTGAGATTTTTATTTAAAGACTTCAAAATGCAGAGGACCTTACTAACACCGCCTTTTTATTTTGTTCAAGTTAAATTCTGGTGTACATTTCACCAAACAGGAAGTGCTGAAATGAGTCAGATTCTCAACAGCAATAAGTTAGTGCTTTGTTCGGCAACCAAAAACTCATACAAAACTGAGAAATGCAACCGAGCTTAAACAATTAATCTGTTGACACAACACTTGTGCTCGATTACTTTTTGTTTCAAGCCAAAAGGCCAAAAAAATGACCGGTCTCATCCTCTTAAATGTGACGATTTCCTGCTTTAGTTCATCTTATATTGTAGTACGGTAAATAGCGTTGCATTTTGAACTGTTGTTTGGACACAACAAGATTTTAAGATATCATGAAAGTATTTGGCAGATTAATCAACAATAAATTAATGGTTACTTGCAGCCCTAAATATTGATATGTTGTGCCCAGCAAATGTTCAGTATTTTTGTAATGAATGACTTAAAATGTTAGTCAATTTTCAGACCTGTCATTGATAAATTAGTGTTATTCGTGTTGTTAAGCATTTGCCTTAAACCCAGATGTTTAACTTGCTTTTGTTATATGCTATTATTTTGGAGGAGAAGGTGTCTGAGCTCACAAAAACATGCATAAATGTGAAATTTGACCTGGTTTAATGTTGCATTCAGCAGCTGCCCAGTGTTTTGATCCATGCTGGCATGTCTAAATGCTGCTGTAACACATGGTGGGTCAAGGTTGTCTGCCAAAGTGTTGATGTGACAGGATAGTAAATGGGCTTCTTGGGTACGTTTTGAACTTTTGGGTTTGAAAACACCCCTCTGCTGAACTGGAAAGTGACATTTTGCTTCCAAGAAACTGATAATGTGACACTGCAGCAGGCGGATGTTGAACCCAGGTCATCTGTTTGAAAGGCGACCTCTGCCTCAGATGTCAGATGAGCTTGAACTGCAAATCGGTAAATATTTACTGTGTTGCCTCATAAGTTACGGCGAGTTGAGATCCTGTCAGATTTAATGTGAGTGTGAACTGAAGGCTGAGAGAAATTAAGTGGTGATTAAAAATGAGACATGTGGTGAGGATTTTTTTTTTTTTTTAGTCCTGATGTTTCCCATTCTGTGTCAGAAATTGTAGAAGTGTGTCAACACATGTCAACAACCGACAGCCAATTATGCAAACTAAAAACAAGCAATGTGTGCTGTATTTCTTCTATGGTTGGAAGCAATATTCGCCTGTCAGATGACTGTTTGACCCTATAATGGTCTTTTTTCTAACGAGTTAATGAGTATAAATGAGGCTAAATTGAAGGAACAAGACCCTGTCCTATTTCCCCTCTTCCTCTGACATGATGTGAATGCAACTTAAGCGATCAGCTACCGGCTGCAGAGGTCATACTCTGGTGTAAAAGTCATGTTTTGCTAGTAATTTTGGGAAAATGTCTGTTTAGGTCTCTGCATGCATCCACCACTGAGGCTGATAGATGGATAAGTCGAGTCTCGTGCTCTGCCTTCACATTTGGCCTCCTTTTTTGTACACTGCAGCAGTTTCACACAGACATTGATCCTCTTGCACACCAGTGTAAGGTTACATCAATATGGCGAGGATGAAGCAGCTCTGGGTTTTTTAAAACCCTCAGCAGCACAACAGATCTGATGATTCAGTTTCAGCTCTGCTACACATCAAACTCAACTTGAAACGGTATCTGAACTCAGTCGATCAGCAGACCGGGGTCTCTGTGTTCTGTCCCGTTGAACTGGGGAAAACTAACATTTACCAGTTGCATTAACTGGAATCGGTTGACTTCCATGCCTCCAGATTAAGTCTGTCTGTCACCAAGCGCACCCTACTGCTGAAGTGTTTTTGAGCACGACGCTGAATGTCTCTCAGCTCCAATCTTGGTGTTTTACAGTCGACCCTGACCTCTGACCCCGTAGAGGATTGAAAGAGATAAAGAGACCTTTCCCTCCGGCATGCAATTAATTATCAGATTATGTTCCTGAGATTGTGTTTTATCATTTGCACGCATAATATTGGAACTTGAAAGGCTTCTCACTTCAAAATGTTAAATGTCTTGTCAAGTTTGAAATATGAACAAGGTTTAAAAAGACTCGACCTTTTTAAAATTAGGGTCACAACTAACAACTGTTTTCATTATTGATTATTATGTTTTTGCGTTGTTTCTTTGAGTCAGTGAATCATTGGAGTACAATTCTATACAGCTTAGTTGTTCAGACAAGGTGAAAATGTTGCTTTTGGCTTCACTTGGCAAATGACACCCCCTCCCAGACACAGTTAATCATTAGAAGACATATAAAGTGTTCTGGGGTTTGTTTTAGTGTTAAACTAAGAACCTAGAAACACTATGAACATAGGAAAAAGTAAAATTTAAAGACAAACTGTCCTAATAGCTGACTAGAAGTAATGTTTACTCTGGCTGGCTGAGTTGATTATTTACTTTATTATTTATTTACCTAAAAATCACGACAAGTGCACTGAATGAATAGTTACATCAAAGAGTGGAAAGCAAGAAAATTTATCCATTTCAGAAGTTTATGCCAGCAATACTGAACATTTTTAAATTGGCTTTTTTTGTGGTGTGGCTCTGTATTTCTGTACATGGCTTTTAAAACATATAAATACATGTAACTACTTTCCAAACGTGTAAAACCAATAGGAAATGTGGCATAAATTAGATAAAAACTGGGTTATTTAATGCACAGAAGGTCAGCGATTCGTCATTACTTTTAAACAATTTAGACTGTGACTCAACCACTCCTCCTAACCATCCTGTACCCTTCTGCTGCAGTGTTTTGGGTGTTTCCTAGAGCGGTCAGAGGCCCGGCTACCAGCTCTGTCCCATTTTCCCCCCTATCTATTTCTAATATGTTCTCTTGCATTATGCATTAGGCTCCAAAAGCACAGGTGTATTTGTTAAGGCCAGATGTAGTCTCGATTTCCCATCGGGCCCAACTAGTCAGACAGCTTCCTTCCAGGGCCGTGTATCATTCTGTGCTTTAACATCGTAAAAACGAGTGCCAGTTCATGTTCATGGAGGGAAAATGGTGACCAAAAACAGCATGTTGCCGGATTCGGCTGGGGAAATTATGACCCTTCACCAGTCAGAGCACTGGTTAAATTTAGACCATGGCCAGGTGTTTTGTGCACTTTGCACACTGCAAGCAACATGGATGTTTTTTGTGTGCATTTTGGTGATGTAAGAGTCTCTGATTGCATTTATGCAGTGGAAGATAAACTTTGAAAAATAGACAGTATGTGCTATATATGTGCACAGTTTCGGCATTTGCTTTGAGGAAATTGCAGTTTTGATGCGTTTAAGTAGTGTTTTATATATAATAATAATCTACAAAAAGGGACTTTGGAGTTTACCAGCGGGCCAAACTTTTCTCTTTTTGTCTTGTAAACAGAGTTTGTGGTGAACTGGTAAATTTGAATCAACTGCACTCAACTTAATCTCCATTATTTTGCATGAGACAGGCGTTATTGAAAATAAATAACATTGGAAAGGAAAAACAGAAGTGCAGATGACCTTTGGAAAGTTCTGTTACAATCAGTGTTTCTCTGCTTGTTTATCTGTTGGCTGAGTTTCTCTGGTCACTGAACTGCATTGAAAATAAATAGACTTCTAGTAACTTGATCGATCGTGTTTATCATGTTTAAAAGGCATTGCCCAACGTAACCTTTTTAAAATTACACAATGATTGTTTTAACAGGTTTTGAAGGCCCAGGGCCTCTTAAAACACACTCACCACATAAGTGACTATCTAAACTTTCACTACAATTAAGAATCATCAAAACACCATAATTGCTATTGAGGGGATTTTCTCCAGCAGCAGCGATTTGTTTCAACCTGCTCCTGGTATCATTGGGCTGAGTATTGCCACACAGGACAATACACTGGAAAAGCACCATAAGGTTAAGTAATTAGAGGAAATCATTTGAAAGCCAGTTTAGTGTACTTTTCTGAGGCTGACACCATCTGATGCAGTAAATCTCAGATACTCCAAACAGGTCAAAGCAAATTCAAAGGATTATTTGCAAATGCTGTAAGGCTCTGGGTCTTTTTATAACAGCAGTGTAGAGGCAGTGAAGGGACTAAAATAACATACATATTTAATTCAGCTTTCACTCCTTTGAGGAAGCAGAGGTGTAGGCTTGGAAGAGGACAGGAAGACGATTTGACGACACTGTCCCTTGATAAAAGTCTGATCCTGATCATTCTCCTCGTTGTTGTAATCACAGTTATTAATCACATGATAATCAGACTCCATTATTTTTAGAGCCTAATTCTCGTATACTTTTTGCATATCAATAGTCTTGCTTATTGTGGATCCAATGGGTGTAAATGAGATGACACGATACTTGAAGAATATGGCTGACCATGTGCTGTGATGGAACAAAATATTCTGTTTCTGTGTAATTTTATACTTGTGATCTAAGACTATACCTGATTAATTGTGTAGTCGTAGGAGACAGGTGGGTCAGCGGGGCCGGCGAGAGGCCACAGAGTCCACCCTGCAACCAAAAGGTCAAATGTTCGACATCCGCCACAGGCATTCATCCTGTCAGCGCGTCCTTGAGCAAACCCTACCTGCTCCGCTTATTGTAAGTCATGACGGATAAGAGCATCAGCTAAAAGCCTAAAATGTAAATGCAGACCGAGCGCACCTCTATAATGGGAAGTCGATGAATTGCCCCTGTAACCATTACTGACTCAAATTAAAACAAATGATAGGGAAGATGGTAAGTCCAGGGTAGAAAAAACATCATCACCTTTCGTGTGGAGCCTGTATTTTTTTTGAGATATTTGGCGATGAACTTGAGATATTTGAGTCTCAAAATGTAGATGAACTTAAATCGCTTTTTGGATAAAACTGTTCATATATACAGGGGTATTTTATCTTAGTCTAGACCACTTGATGTGTCGGTACCCCAGAGAACAGTCCACAACGGTCCTTTACTGTAATTAATGCATCCTGCAGATGTTGCTTTATGTGCTTGGGAGAGTTTCAGTCTAGACAGGCTGGCTGCTCAGACGGAGAGGCCCTGCTTTGATCCTTGATTAAAAACTGCGAGCTGTACATTCATCATGCTCTTGTTTCAGGCTCTCTCAAGGGTCCTCGCCTGTTTTACGCTCCTTCCTTCCTCCTCCTCCTCCTCCTCCTCTTCGTCTTCGTCCATCTCTTGCCAAGATTCCTCACTGTCATGAAGGTCGCTCTAACCTCTTATCACCAAAACCACTGAAGGGTAATGGTGTCTCGGGGATTCGGCGGGCTGGGGTGAACGCTGTTCGCTCGTGATATTGTGGGTTCATCATCCTGCCATTATTGTTGCTGTCACTTTGTGTCACTATCTAATAAACCTCAAATGTCATTTGGGATGCATCGAGCAGCAGCCATGTGAACTGCAAAAACATCAACAGGTCTTTGGTCTAACATTTATTACCCTGTAATCATCACAAATAGCACGTTAATTTAAAAATTGAAAGAGGAATAAGTCAGTAAATGAGTCCAAAAGTCCAACAGGGATGTGTACTGAGGACCGGATTAATAAAATAGCTTTTTTTAGAGGCTACAAGGCTTTTTAGCTCTTGTAGCTGACTTGTCTTTTGACACTGGTGGCTCACTTGTAGTTCAAACCACCATCTAAATTGCCAGTGAGGTGAAGAGGGGATTTGTTCAGTCTTGTAACTCTTAAAGGTTGACAAGTTTTTCTTCCCAAGCAGTATTGACGGGAAAGAGAGTTTTGAAATCTCGGCAGTGCCTGGTAATCACTGAGTCATCATTGGTATTGATAAACAAACCTATAAACCCTGCAGATATATTATGGTTATTCCCTGCACCGGGGGAGTCAAATTCTTTGCTTACTGCACCTGTAATATAATCTCAATTAAAAATACACAAGTGTTGGTGTTTTATTTTGGCTGTGAGGGGCCTCGTGACCAGTATGCGTCATTAGTTTACACTAAATATAAAGATGAGCCAGGAGTCAGCGAGGTCGTCTGATGGCTGGACGAATGAAAGAGGGGGATTTATTGACTCCCAGCGTTTATTGGTTTGTCTTGTACAAATGCGACGCCGGCGAGTGCAAACAGTGAACATAATTGAACGGCAGACAACATGTCTTGGAGGGCCACGTGAGATGACTCAGAATGGGGCGGTCCATTAGTTACACACATCAGCGGCAGCTTGTGATCTGGTGTGGGCTAAACCTTGACCACAGAGTGCATTTCTGTACACTTTTAGACTTTCTCCTCTTTTGGTTTGTAGTGTAAAGCAAAGCTGCAGAAGGGGGAGCACGATATCAGATTTTGATTACATTGACAGTAATGGTATTTGCAGTATGAATTGTGGTACTGGTTTTAAAGGTTTTATTGTAAGCCTGCCTTACCTTGTGATGGCTACTTGAAGCACATTCAATAGCTTTACAGAAGTGGATTATGGGAAATATCTCTCACTGAACTGAGCAGGACTCACAAAGGACCAATCTCCTCATATATATATAATAGCTTGTCCGCCAGTCTCCTTCTCTCTCTGCCTCCCTCCCCCTCTCCCCTCCATTCTTCACTCATTGATTGCTTGTTTTATAAAAATGAATTGAAATGCCCATGCTGCGGGCTTTGTGATATTGCAATATCACTGCAAACTCAATACACAGTTCAACTTTAAGCCCAAGTGGCACTTAACACACCCTTCAAATAAATCCAAACAGTTCAAGCACAGAGGGGATGGGGGTGAGCTGGGGGATGCAGAGGGGGTTTTTCAGATCCTTCTACAGTACCCTGCCAGAGATAACGAGGAGTTTTAAATTGCTCGTCCTGTAAAGAATGTACGGTATGCGGTGGCCGACTGCAGTCCATTACGCACGAGGGACACGGGGCTACGCTGGTATGTGCTCCTTGTGCAAACGGTACAGTCGGCAGTGATTCACGGCGAGGGACCCAGGCGCTCTCCTGACCCGTCCGGCAACTGGCTCCATCAGCGCTAATTGAGGCGGAGACCAATGGGCGTTTGTCGCTCGGGCATACCAGCGGGGATTAAAGGGATTGGATTCAGTTGCTGAGTGCTGTGGTTTTTAATGCCCCCTTCTCACCCTCACCGCCGTGTCCCCTCCTCCTGCCCGTGGAAAGAGTGCAGTCTTTGTGACCAGCCTCACCCGAGCCAACCTGACCACCCCTACCATGTCACGACACCATCTGATGGAGCATTAACGTAGGACTCCAGCGAGACCCAGGCTGCTCTGTAAAATTACTGTCTACTGTAAAATAGTGTTTAGTCTGTGCATAGAGACGCTCACAGCCTGAGTGTTACCTCTCTATTCATTCAGCCACAGCAACAAGATTACCACTCCTGCTGGAGAAAATACAAAGTTAATATAATTATGCAACTGTGCCACAATTTCATCCAAAGAACAAAACTCATCTGTCTCTGGACCCATCTGTACTCTTATCTTTTTCCCCACATCTCCTCTATAATCATTTTTATGATTATTACCATCAGATACTTGGGGATGATAAAGCTTTCTCACATCACAGAAACACTGATTAAGCACCAAGGCGGACGTCTTACCAAATTTTGTGCAATGGGACTTGAGAATCGGCTCTAAAATAGTGTACAGTATACACTCAGGTGGTAACCTTGCCGTGGGCCAGTGGTCTCCCATGCTGGCCCTGGTGCCTAATGCCTGTGATAGTCAAACAGCTATAAATGGTGTAAAAAAATCTTTATCCAAGCCGGCCAGGAGCTGCCCTAAAGGCAAGTGATGGGATGCATTTCTAACCGGCAGTGCCTACGTTTTCGAGTCGGATTGATGGCGGTGGTGCAAAAAGAAAGATCAGATGTGGAGAAGTATAGCCAGATTTAGTTTGTTGAAATGATCTGATCTGTTTGCCCCATCCTATACTACTTTTATGGGGTTTTTTTAAACCTAAAAACATGCTACTAACAGTTACTTATCTGTTTAATTAGCCACCTTTTAGAAGTAGATCACAGCATTGGCCCGATTTGTTTAGGGCTGGAACCTGATCCAGGCCTGACAGCTTACAAAATTTTGTTGCCTGAACCCAACTTGACCCTGAAGCCATGTCAAATCTTTCAATTTCCCTCCCTCCATATCTCTGTGATACACACACAGTGTGAACTTGACTGCTTCCTCTACTGCACAACATGATAGGACTAGTGCAGAATATTTGCAGCATATATGGAAGACCGTTTTCAGACATTTTAAGCCACTGCTTTTATTCAATGGGTGCAGCAAAGTGTTAACACTACTATGATTAGAAGTTTTGTACTAAATGTATGCGGTAATTCACACATGCAAAAGCTGTATTTAGTCGTGTCTTGAGTCAGTTATGTGGGGGAGGAGTGTCAAATTGCATCAGAAGCAACAACAAGCATTGCTGGCAAGCCAAGAGGCCAACTCTGCAGAGAGCATTTTGACCCCTGGCCTCAGCCTAACTTCTTTATTCAACACTATTCAAAAATCATCACTCACATTTGTTTTTAGCGCTGGTCGCACATATTCCCACACAAACCAGCGCCTCAAATAACCATACATCACCTCAAATCTATTTCATCTCTGCCCGGACGCAGATGATAAGTTGATCCTTAGAACAAATTCCATCATAACGAACAATCCTTGCTCCTGGCAGGCACACAAAAAAAGCCTTGATGAATGAGTTGTTTACCTACTTCGGTGCATGCAGTGCCGAGTGCAGGCCTGGCCCGCCAAAATGCCACTTCATTATGAGGCTACAGAGCACAGTGCAGCACAGCCTGCCCCTGTGACCAGCCACAGAGAGGAAATTGGATATTAGTTCCTGTATTCCTCAGCAGTTGTCAGGCAAAACATGCCTGATGGACAGTTCTTGAGTCTGAAATGTCACATTTTAATGCACTTATTGACAGATGATAAACTCACCTGTTCTACCTGTACAACTTCTTTTATTTTTTCTGCATCTTTTGAGCCAAGCACGTGCTGCTGTGGTGTTTCCGCACTGCACGACCCAGAGATCACCTGTCAGTGAAACCAGAAACGTGAAAAGGAAAAAGCTATCAGTGTGTTCGGATCAGCAAATTGCAAAGCTTTCTTGAACACGGTAGAGGTTGAATCATTGTGGTGTTAATACAACTGGCAATGGAGACAAGCCAAGTATACATTTATTTATATGAAGATATGATTTGTGTTCAAAACTGTGAGGCCTCTTTGGCAGATGTGAGATTTCTCTCCTTACAGTTAGTGTTGCTCTTAAGACTCAAAGGAACAAAACTGTTTTTCCCTTCCTGCCACACAAGCTCAAGGATTCCTAAATTAATCAGACACTTTATCTGTTTCACCAGCCAACTTTAGTTTTGGAGTAGAGAGAACAAAACCCCCTGGCGTTGGCTGGCTACCTGCCAAAGTGGATCCGTCGAAATTTCTCCAACATTTGGCAGGTGGTTGGTGGTCATTTCCCACCCAGCATGCGCCTCGCTGGCCTGGCCACAGATCAGACCAGAACCATCTCTGCTGCGTGGCTCCTACCTTGGAGCCCTCTCACTTTGCTAATAAAGAGACATGTGCCAACGCACAGGATCTGATGTAGCTCTCCCTTGTGATTTTTGTTTCCTCTTTGAAAGTGTGGCTTGTATTTTAGATAGAAGCAGTGGTTGAGAGAGTGCATGTCATTTGAGTAAGAAAGTGAATTTGTGCTATTACTCAGCTCGGGCTACTTACTGTCTCGTGAAAGGAAATGCTTAGAGGAGGCATTGCTTATGGTCATATTTCACATTTGGAAAGGAATAATGGAAACGACCAATAATGCAGTATTTCAGTGCAGCGAACTTCTTGAAACCCAAACTTTTTTTGAAGCAATTTTAAGAAGTTTTCAGTTCTTTGAGGGACATAAGAAGTTCAAATGTTATTTTACATGTTTCACTTACACTTTTTTAAATAAAGTTTAACTTGCGATTGTTGACATGTAGGATAAGGTGATTGTTGCAGTGATAACTTTACAGATTTGTAAAATCCTGTCTCATAGTGCTATAAACTTCAAACTCACGGATGTATTACTTAAACCAGACTTCCAGGATTGTATTTCTGTTTCTTTCTAGTAGCTTGATTTTACACAAAAACACCAGTAAGAAAGTATACAAAAGCTGGCGCGTTCTCCCATCATGATTGAACATTTAAACTCTCAGAGCTTGAATCAGTTTGACAGATATAGTTTCCTTCTGAAGCTTCAGGTGAGCTCGGGCCAGCAGCGAGTTGGCTGTTTGTCAGCCTTCAGGTCTATCACAGTGCATCTCGCTATCAAAGAGGAAAGTATCAACCTCTGCGGCCTGCTCTCGGGGTCAGGGCCTCCACTGTAACTCTCAGATTCAGGTTCTCTGAATCGCCTCCACCTAATGTGACCTCTTGGCCACCATACAAAAGATTGAATTTTCAGAGCCGGCTGGAGATAATCAGTCATTTTCTCCAGTCGCAGCCTCTCTGCCAAGTTAACAATCTTTTTCATCTTCATATTACACTATCTCTTGTGAATCACATCCCCTTTTTGCAGTCTAATTATCCTTTAAAAAATTCAGTCTAATTGCCTCATCTGATCATTCTGTGGTTGCAGGAATATCTTGCACCTTTGCAGTTTATTTCTGGTGGGAACTGGGAGTTAAATCACTGTGGAAAAGAGCATCAGCTAAATGCCCAAAATGTGAAATTTAAAATGTCAGAGTGAATTTTCAGAGCCACCAGGCAGCTAGCGAGGGGTGAGAAGCAGTTTTTCAAAAAGCCCCAGTGGATTGAGAAGTGGGTCGGGTGTTTAGACGTTTTGCAGGGGAGGCATTGCTGAAATGTCCGCAGCTAAAGTAGGTCGCGGTTAACCTTGATAAATCTCTTGTATGACTGGAAGAGAGAAAGGAGCCTCTATAAAACACTATGTGGTCATTTTCACCAGAAGAAAGGAAACGGTGTAGGGAAAAAAAAAACATGCATTCTGTAAGGTGATGCAGTGATTTGACTGATTGTACTTCTTAGGCTCTGTCCCTTGTGAGCAAATATTCATCTTGAAGAAGTAAAGAAGAGACAAAGCTTTCCTTCTGAGGGAGGCGAGCAATTAAACGTCACGAAAACTCTTTGGTGTATTGTTGGAGTTGCACAGAAGGGGCCTCACAATGACGCAGATCTGCATGGACTTCAAGAAAGAAGTTAAATAGATGTTTTACTTTGCCTATATATCTCCACATGAGCTGACCTTCCAGCTGGGTCTCACAATCAGCCATTATTATCAGTTAACTGGACATGTTGAATAAGACAAAAAAGCATACCACTGCTTTTAGCCCTTTATTTCCCTTCCTCTTCTTTCTATGCTTTTCCTCCTTTGTTTCGTTCTTTTATTTTGACACTGTGACATTTTCCTTTAGTTCGTACTGAATTTAATACATGTTCCTGGCATCATTGTTAAGAAAATGACCTTGAATTAACAGAGTGCGGCTATAGTCACCCAACGCTGTGTTTCTCTCTCCATCGTTCTCTCCTACAAACCTTATTACGGCAAACAAAGTGAGCCTGTGCCGCTCATGTTTGACATTTCCATGCGTGAAATATCTTTCAGAGACAAAGGCTTCTCTCTTTATTGCCTGGATGTGTGCTTGTGGGTGGAAGCCCTATTGTATGTCCTTGCACAATCGCTCGTGTAGGCTCTGCACTCGGTGACATTATCCGCTTTAGTGAACTCTGAGCTGCAACTTAGTCAGAAGATTGATTTCTCTGCTTTATATCCTTCATATCCGCCATACTGCCGGGCAGCTCTTGCCCACCTTTGGCACACGGCGCTATAGGCGGCCGGCCTGTGTTGTCACCTCATTTCAGAGACGTGATTGATTTAAGCTCTTAACGGCTGTATTTACAACGGAGCGCTGTATTTGCAGTTCACATGGCTCGCAGCTCTTTCTCACACAGTGTAATACCTGAATGGAGGCGTTATCAATGGAGCTGTTCAGGTGTTTCAGCTTTCCTTGGCTGAGAAACAAAGACGACAGGCTTTTTGTCTTGCTCTTTAAATTTGAGCACCGTCATGTTTAGAAATACGTCAGTTTACTGTCAGTTGACACAAGGTAAAGTTTGTCTTAGTGCCTATACTTTATAGGTATACACTGTAAGCCTTTGACTCAGAGGGAGGAGCTTGGTTTCGGCCTCTGCTGAAGTGAAAAGAGCTGTTTGATTTAGTGTTCAAGGGATGGTGGGCGTCATAAATGTGATAGTAGGAACCAACTCATCTCACAGCAAGAGCAAACTTCCCAGTAAGTCCAGGCGATCAAAACAAGCATATATCTGTAACCATGCAACGATTAGTTAATTGATGAATTAGAAATAAGCGGAAACTATTTTAATAATATATTTATCTTTTTAGTCATTTTTCAATGCCAAAATGCCAAACATTTGCTGGTCCCATTTTCTCAAATGGGAGGATTTGATGCTTTTGTTATATATGATTTAATATCTTTGGGTTTAGGACTGTTTGGCCTGTGGGAAGTGATACCGGGCTTTTTCACTATATTCCGACATTATAGACAAAGCGATTAAGGGAATAATCGACAAAGTAATCGGCAGATTAATGGATAGAAAATAATCTTTAGTTGCAGCCCTATTTGAAACCCTTGCTTGTGCTATAATAACTCATTTAAAGTGACCTGCAGTGAACGAAAGTCTCCTAATAAGTTAGTAGGTTTCTACACATTTTAGAGACAAACTAAAAT
>NTHP01000051.1:1481330-1503573 GCA_003416845.1 Oplegnathus fasciatus
TGTTTCACCTGTCTTCTGTGTACTGCACACTCATTATTATGAGTTGCTTGTAATGAAGTTGATACAGGAACTCGGGCTTATCCTCCTGCTGCATTCATTGTAAATCACTCCGAGTAAAATGGAAATGCGTATGCCAAGCACCTCGATGCAACGCCCGTGGGGATCAGCGCTAGCATGGCTAATGCTGTTACACCAGAAGTGGCTAATGAGCTAACCTTCCGCTTTACCTCCGCATACCTCTCCATAATTATCGCCTTCAGCTCCCACGAGGGCCAGTGAAGGGAACGATGCATTCATCCCCATCCAGGAAGAATCGAAAGAACAGAAACCAGGCACCATAAAATGGACACTTACACTGCTGAAGGGCCTGATGGAGTGGATAAACCTAGCAAACACAGCCAGGGATTTTGCACCTCATTTTTAGGCAAAGTCACAGCATACATCATGCTATCGCAGTTTCACCCTGGAGTGGGTTATTTGAGGACAGGGTCTTCCAGGGAAAACATCAAACCTGTTTCCTTATCTTTTGTTGCCTTGAGGTGATCTGTGGTTGGAAAATATTGTCATGAATCGGCAGAACATCTTTATTTTCTAAACCTCAAGATGTGGTTGGAACTCTGCTAGAGGCAAACAACACCCTAAAGGCATCATGGGTTATCTGAAGGCTCACACCAAGCACTTGAGTTCAATACATATTGTTTGTATTATTTTCTTATTTCTTAGACCCTTCCTTTTCAACAACTCTTCTTCACACCTATTCCCCATTGTGAGTGTCTTGCTCAAGGGCATCTTGGCAGTAGTTTGCTTTTCCTTGGCTCGATTCTGCAATTTGAACTCAAAAACTTTGCTTTCACGACTTGCACCTCTTGTTTAACTTAATTTGGCACAGTCCGTGGAGTCAAATATGTTTTTTTTTATTTTTTTTACTTGAATAAACAAAATCAACAATTAAAAACAAGTCTAGAAAGTGACTTGTTTGCATTAAAGGCATTTTCAAAGAGCTTGTAGGAGGGCGTGAAATTAAGACCACATGAACCACACTTCAGATGATGTAATCCTCCCTGTGGCGTTATTCATGCTTATGCGCTCATTTTTTCCACAAGCCAATATGTCATCCCTTTGTGTGTCTGTTTACGTGTGTTTATCTTTGCTTCCATGTCTACGTGCAGTATGGTCCATACATTTTTTCTATGTGTTTCTATGTGAATACTTTGTTTGGAACAATTACTTCTGCATTTTCAACATACTGTACGCCTGCTTCGGCTCCTCTCGTTCATCAGCCTAGACTTTTTTTTTCTCTCTGTCTCTCTTCGCTTCGGCCATTTGCTCGCGATCACAAAGGCAACAGTTGCACCTGTTGCTGTGAAATAGTTCAGGGCTTCATGGGAAATGGATTTGACAAGAGAAAATGCCATCAGTGCTGCTAAGAGGCAGAGTGACCTCGCCTGCCAGTGAAGTAGCCACTCTCCTCTTGCTTCTATCTGCAGCTGTTAATGTCTTTGAAAAGAGACCTGCGGCGCTTTCAGGGCCGGGTTGGCATTAACTGGCTTTACTTAAGCAGCCATTTTATTGAAAAATACATGATCTTTCTAAAGGTAACCTCCATTACGCAAGCTAAGCCCTAATTTCTGGAAGCTACTGTGGCTGGAGACACGGTCAGGGTGGACAGGACACTTCTCCTCAGTGATGTTATTTCACTGGCAGAAGAGAGAGCATAATGATCACGCAAATTGGAGCATTATTCTTTATTTGTCCAGCACTTTTCCATTAAATCATGAGTGCTTTTGAGTGAGTAAAAGCAACAATAAATAAAAGCTGATAAGGTCAGGAGTGCATATCCTTGCAGGCTGGAAGAATTAAAAAAATGGGAATAGGTATGAACAAATAGTCTATTTGTAAAAAAAATGTTTGTAACAGCCTGTGCCCAGGAGGGTTTCGTCAAATGTTTTCATCTGACAGGCCTTAAATAGATACACAGTAGATCCCAAGCCTCAGTAATCACATATTAGAACCCAAAATACAGCATTTAAAGTCCAACAAAAAATGCACTTTAACACTTTTGACTTATATCAGCAGCCTGAGGAAGTTCATAACCACTGTTTTCCTTTTCCAGGGTATGATAATCTGTTAAGTCCTATTTTCACAATAGAGAGGCGTAAGTTGGCTGTTAAGTGCGATTTTCAGCAAAAACATCGAAGTAAAAAGGAAAAATATCACATTGATAAATACTGGAATAATAAAAGAGATTTGAAATTTGTTTTTTTTTTTGGTTTCTTCTTCATTGAGCACTGGACAATGCATCCTGGATGACTTGAGAATCAACGTTGACACCTTAGAACAGTACAAACCCTACTTATTGCACCCAGAGGAGCATGAACAGAATGATACATAGGAAACAATCCCGGTTTCCTATGTGTCTGAACTGTTTGGTTTGCAGCGCCAGGAAGCAAGCAAACGGAGGCTGACTATCTTCAGTCTTGTCAGCAGTCTAAACTGGACTAACTGTCTGACAGGTGATGAGAGGCGGCAGCAGCAACGCTAAACTGACAAGCTGTCATGCAGTATTTTCCCCTGGATATCGGTTTGCGAAAAGCTGCAGCCTGTGTTCATCCGCGGGAAATCAGAGTCTCCTTTATTTTGGTGGGGAGGGAAGTTGATTGGCTCGCTTTAGTTGTGTTTGCGAACAGGATTTTGGTTTCTCGTCTTTGCTCTATAACCTTATTTTCTCAGTCGTGCCTGGCTGGTTTTTATTGTTCATCTTAGAAAAGCTTTCATTTTTCATTGGTGTATTGACTCTAAAGCACTTGGGAGCTCTGATAAAAAGTACCACAGAAGTGAACTTTATTATTACTGAATGTTTTACGACTTCACTATATCTCATGCTTTGAGGCTGTAAAGACATGTCCTTCCACCGGTTATTGATACAAAACTAAATGATCTTCTTAGGAGGAAAATAACTTTTTCATCTCCCAGCCGCAGTGGCTTGTAAATCCCCAAATTCAAAAACTGCTTTCACACGTTTTTCAGCGTTTACCAGGCAAAATGTTTGATAGAGTAGTTGTTATTTTTAACCTTTACCTCCCCTAGGAAAAGGCAGCAATGCATGGATGCGGTCTTATTAATGATACTCCTTCAGATTCAAAGAAAACCTACAGAATACCCTTTTCGTTCTCTCCAGGCGCCATCCTGGGACGCTCAGAGACGCAGGAGTGCGCCTACTACAACTCCAGCTGGGAGAAGGAGCGCACCAACCGCAGCGGCATCGAGCCCTGCTATGGCGAGAAAGACAAGCGGCGGCACTGCTTCGCCACGTGGAAGAACGTCTCCGGTGCCGTGGAGGTCGTCAAGCAAGGCTGCTGGCTGGACGACGTCAACTGCTACGACAGGTATGCAGGAAGCAGCAGAAAATAATGCCTGGAAAGGGGACTAGACCGTCACCAAATCAAAGTCTATCAACAGGTCTTACATATCTAGTGGTTGCTGTTAATTTTATTGGATGTTTGTGGTGCAATTTCTACATACTGTATATAGAAAATTGTAATTAAGGAGCAGTTGAATAAACTGAAACCTGGTCTAGAATCCATGACTTGGGAGTTAAAAGGGACTTTATTTTTAATTATGGTACAAGTCCTTGCCAGAGAGCTGCACATTCATTTCTGACAGAAAGCAGCAGCACAAGTGTCTCAAACAGGACAAAGCCGGCACATTTTGAGGCAGGCTTGACTCTGAATACACCTAAAAACAACTTGAGCACAGTTTTTGTCCCTGTGTGTGCTTCACCATCGAAATTACTTGCACAAGGCTACATTTTTAATTACCACAGAGCCAGGAAATACGAATTGCTTTGTGAATCTCCGCTGAAAATGGATTCAGCCTGATGTATGCATCAGAGCCTAGAACATTTAACAGATATTAATAGGTGGTATTATTATAGTTTCTTCTTGCTAGAACATCAACCTGGCATCAGATGCTGGTTTGAGCCAGTTCTGCTTGTGTTTTCCTTTGATTCCTGAGCGATAAAGTTGCAGTAGATTTTGCAGCCCGCACAGTTTGGGTACCTCTGCTCAGACGGCGCCGCCTCGCCTCCCTGGAGAGGCCAGAGCAAGTCGAGGGCGGCTGCCACTTCCTTTGGCTTTTATCTGATGACTGTGTGAGTGTGAAAGAGAGAGTGAGTGTGTGTGATTGTTAGTGTACATGTGTGTTTGTTTGCATGTGTGTGTATTGGCGTGTGTGGGAGTTATTTTATAAATGTTTTTCTTTCACATCTTCTGCGGCAGAGAGGGAATGGAGAGGAAGTGTGTGTTTGTGCGTTGGTGCGTGTATGGTCCAAGTGTGTTTGAGTGTGTTTATGCTTTTTAGAAAACATCATGTCTTCTGCAGTGAGTGGACAAGCGTATGCCGCTTCATTTGTGTAAGTGTTTCGTCTGCGTGCACGTGACGTCTTTGTGCGCGTGTGTGTGTGTGCACTCACTCTCACTCAAAAAATTAAATTGCTTCCATGTCCTTTGCAGTGTGCCGAGAGGAAACAGGAGAGGAGTGTGTGTGTGTTTCTTGTTTCTAATTTCCACCTCCGTGTCCTCTGCAGTAATGAGTGTGTGGAGAGGAAGGAGAGTCCCGACGTTTTCTTCTGCTGCTGCGAAGGCAACATGTGCAACGAGAGGTTCCTGTACACACCTGAGGCGCCCCCACAGAGCGACCCGCACCATTCAACCGCCTACAGTATGTACAGTCCAACATGCACACGCACGGCTATATTCCACTGAAAATTACAAACAGTCAGTGTTTGCACCAGGTTTGTATAGCAGCCACACCTAGAGCTGATTGTTTTTGTTAAAAAGTCAACTTTCTTATATTATTTGTGTATTTAGGTTTACACCACTCTATTACAGGTGAACCAGGAGTTGTGAACAGAAGCACTCACAAGCAGTCGTGGGAAAAGTTACTTTCAAAATAACATATACATACTGTGTGTTTAGTCGAATGTTTCTTAAATTTGATATTTAATTTTTTTTTTACCATCTCAAACATTGACACCCAGGCTTTTACTTTGAAGACACAGTCCTCCAACAAATGTGTGATGTAAAGTATGTGTGCTCTGGATATTTGCCAGCTTGCTGAGCTTCCAGGTGTTCAGGTCTTAAAAAAATATTTAAGGATTTGGGGAAGGATAACAAAAGTAACGAAAGACATGAAAAGACGTGCTTTAGAGTTGAAATGGCAATGTTCTCACCTGGACAAAATAAAAAAAAAATGAATCCCCTCATTAAAGCCCAAGATAAAAAAATATTATTAAAATATGTTGACTTAATGACAATATTAAAAGACAGATAACAATACAGAGAAGACTAAAATAAGCTAACAGAGACAGTTAGCAAAGGGCTTTACAATAATGGGACTCTCGGGGTGTTTCAGGGATTTGAGAGTTAGCTCAGTAACAAAGCTGATCTGCAGGGGATACAGGTACTGTTTCAAATGCAAAAATATGACGTCATAGCTTGTGTGCATTCCCCAACCAAACTGCCCAACAGGCCAGTGTGTCTCTTTGTATTCCTTTTAAATTTGACTCTCTGAAACCTGCAGACACCCTGTAGAGAAAAACTTTCACAATCTCTCTGACAAACACCCCGAGAGTCTTCAGGATGCAGCTGGTGCAACCCCATCGGCCCCCAACCGTTCTCTTCCTCCCACCCCCACCCCGAGGACGGCAGCGGCGGTTGGCGTCCGAGCATCGGCGCTTTGACAGCGCTGCCGAATCAGACTGTCACACCTTGTGATGGGAGGACAGGCTGAGCCAGCAGGCGTCACCCAGCGACTCCTGCAGGGGTCGGACACAGTTCAGAGCTCTGTTATTTTTGGCAGGCGGATTACGTTATGTCACGAGATGGATTTGCTAATCCTGCTGTGTGCGTGTGTGTGGGTGTTTGTGTGTGCGTGCATTGATATGATCCCTAAGCACAGTGGCAGTAAGCTGTAAGCAGGGTTAGTGCTTCACTTGGAGATGATGTAGCACAATGTCAGGCCAATCAGGCATCCGGTTTTCTTTCTTTTTTTCCTTCCTCTTTTCTCCTTGACTGAATGTCCCTCATTTTTGATATTTCATTGCTTTATTTTTGTTTCTATGACGATAAAATAAGCCATTTATAAGTGCTATCTTTTTAATCTTTCTTCCTCTTCCCACTACCCTCTTTTTCTCTCTCCCCACAGCCACCTCCAATCCATTTTCCCAGAAGCCCCAGCTCTTCAGCACTCTGCTTTACTCCCTGGTTCCCATCATAGGCCTGGCCGCCGTCGTCCTCTTCTCCTTCTGGATGTGGAGACATCACAAACTGGCCTACCCAGCTGCCCTCGTCCCCACACATGTAAGTCTTACCAGCGTAAAATGATGAAAACTTTGTGATCACTTTTTTGTCCTCTTGTCTTCATCCTTGGTCCACAACGCTCATCACTGCAGTGCATTTCCAGAGGTCGCCTGTCAATCAGACAGTGTGGCAGGGACTGTGGTGTCCTCTTTCTTCGAAGTTGCTGTTGATGCAGTTAGAGTTTCTCTTTTTGTCCGTTCAGCCATGGTGGCCATTGCGTCCCACTTCATCTGTTAATTGCAAACAAAGGGGAAATGTAAAACGCATCAGTTCCTGCTTGGCAAATGATTTCTTTCCTGGAAACACATACTGTCGGTGCAAACACAAAAGCTTGGAAATAAACATAAGAATAACCAAGATAGGCCTGTGAATATTCTCATTCATCCAGGTCATAGTTAGCCAGTCTGGCCTGGTCAAACAAGCACGAACTGATGAAGCCTCTTGGATGAGAGGTGAAACGTCTTCACAGACAAAACCAAAAATCCAGTTGCGTTCGATTCAATTTCCTTGAGATAATAACCAAGATAGTTCAATTTCGCCCTGTAAAATGCAGTATTCAAAGAATGCTCGTACTGCAAGCAGGTTAAAAATCTCAAATAATTTAACACAGAAAGTGTCTGACTCAGCTCTGATCGATTTTTAGTATCTCCTGTAAAAAGGAGCCTCTTGTATTGTTTGAAGTTTGCAGTATGATACAGTAAAAACACTGTGCTCTGCCTCCTCTATTTAACCAACCTTCAACTTCACCACTGATCTAGTTTCTCAGTGGGCTGAAACAGCCTTGGCCTTTCCTGCCCCGCACAGCAGAGGGACAGAGCTACGGTCAGCCAGAACGGACACACTGTGCGGCGAGTTTACGTTGGGATAATTGCTTTTTCGGTTTCTTCTTTCAAAGTTGTATAGAAGGAGAAGAGGAGCCCTGGTTCTGTCTTTTTCCATGAGTCTCTTTCTGAGCAAACCTCAAGTTTGCTTTTAATGCACCAGAGTAGATTGTCAGGAGATGACTGTAATTTGGGATGGTTCATATTGTGTCAGATTGGCTTTTAATCACACAGCAGTGTTCAAATTAATCTTTAAAATCTTAAAATTTTAAGTGCATACTGTGCTGTTCAGGTTGAAATAATTATTGGCAAAATAGAGTTTTGACCCACATTTGATCGTGTACTCTCTCACCTTTTATTACTCCTCACTTATTCAAGCAATCATTTCTTCTTTTCCTGTTCTGCCGTCATGCTTTACCCATAGCTGCTGAGTTGGAAAAACCTCATATCTACCCTTTTGAACAGCTTCATGTCTTGACTTGAATCGGCCGGTTTCATCACCTTTGCAAACCTTTTAAACATTTCCCAAACCTCCTTCCTTGTAGGACTGAGAATAAGGCTGTTGCTCCAAATTCCTGATGAATTTAGTTTTTTATGCTTCTGAGGCGGTTTTAGCCCGACAGCAGCAGAGATATATTCTCTGCTGCTTGGCAGCAGGGGAAAAAGAAAACCCATGCAGAGCTTCCACCGTATGGAAGAGGAGTCAGGGGCCTCTGCATTATTGATGAGGCTTTATATAGGCAAACAAAACTAAACACAGAGACGCTCGCAGCTCTGCCTCAGAGGATGGTGGTGGTGGGTGGGTGGGGAGTGCGGGGGAGGGAGTGAGGAGAGACATGCAATTCTCTCAACTTAGTTATTGTATTTGCACAGTGCTAAAGCATAGCGGGGAAGAGATAAAAAGACAGTGACACAATACAATCAGGAAACAAATGCTAATGTGCATTGGAAAAACAACACTGCTAAGAGGCTTATGAAACGTCGTACCTGGAAACAGATGAATGAATAAATAAACAACATAAAACAAAACAAGATCACGACCAAAGAAGAGTGGATCAGATAACTAATGATGACACAGCGGAAAAAAAACCAACAGCTAAAATATTCATAAAATCACAAGGGGAAGAAAATGAAATAAAATAGCCGGGATGGAACAAATGAAGTCATGCCGGATGTGTATAATCGCGTGTGTGTGCAGAAGTGTATTAGTGCATGAATGAGTAGGTGTACAAGGACAAGAGAAGGAAAGGAGGTCACTCGTACAGGAATGTATTTAAAAGTCAGCTCATATGCTTTTCTGGAAGGAGGTGATGCAGTAAACCCCACCCGGCTGCTACTTGAAGGAGGCTGAAACAAACGCAGACATATTTGCCATCGCTATCTGATACACATAAAATTGTTCTGGCGTCCACAGCTTGTTTTGTAATTGATTAAACCAGGTTTTTCAATATAGAAGATGGAGAAAGTCAATCGAGAGGAGAGAGATGGATGCAGCGGGAGTGGAGATGTGGAGGGATTTATTTCTATCTCTTCGTTTTTTTTNGGGGGGGGGGTGTTGTTGAAGAATGTGTTTTTGTGTTGCACCACCGGCTGTATTAAAAAACGCAGAGGTGACTCCAACAATCACTCAAACAGCTCACTCTTGCAAAGTCATCGAGGACGGCTTCTAGCAGTTCTTGCACTGTTGAGAGTAAAAACACACCGCAACCCCCGTCTGTTCCACCACAGGTTACTGAATTAGGCCGTGCAACATCTGCCTGATGAAATCACACCATATATAAGAAGGCATTTCAGGACTTTTTCTGGACAATAAGATATCTGAAATTTGAGAAATAAGCAGCGCCTAATGTTAAAAACAATGTGAAATCAGAAGTAATCCCATACTGAACACACTGACACGAGAGTGGTATCGATCTTCTCAAACTCTTGGCAAGCGTATTTCACAAAATGCCGAACTATTCCTTTAAGCCGCTCTCTATGCAAGTGTTGTCCAAAGGCACTTAACAAATTGTGGACAGCTTTTTGCTATTCACCGTGTTAACGCTGCTGAAACACTTTGTCAGATGAAATTTGAATAATTTGTCTATGTTTTTGAAAGAGACATCGGTTGCATGAAAAACTCTGTCATTGTGTTTCATATCAACTTTCAGCAACTCAGTTAAAAAACAGAAGATGTTTTATAGATTTAGTCCACGAGGAGCGCCAGTAGACCGGACTTTCATTTATGCTTTCTCATGCTTGTTTCTGTACTACACTGCATTCATCAGAGCATAATGCACTGTACTTAGTCATGTATTTTTAATGTGACAGTAACAAATTGCCCACACCTGTTGCTAGTTCGATTTTAAAGCATCCTGTGTATATGGGAAGTCATTATAGTTGTTCATCATAGGTGTTGGTAGTAATAGGCCATTTTTTCCCTGTTCACTGACATCCGTGTGCCAACTACAATGCTGCGTCTTTTAAAATGGGCAGAGCTCTGCATCACACTGCACACATTTAATCTAAATCTCTAATTAAAAGGAGTAGAAATGTGATTATGTCATCAACAAGCAGCTGCAGCCTGAGCAGAGCCAGAGACAAAGATGTAACATACACACAATGCTGATTTGCTTCTGTTTTATTTTTTAATTTATATTTTCAGGATATTATGGCACTGAACCTTGAACTTCTTGGGACTAGTTGTTCTTCATGTTTATGATCCGGCATCTGAAGCTGCTGTCGCACTAAGTGGAAATGAGCAATAGGATCGTAAGCTAAAGGACCTAACTGTGGAATTCAAACAACATAAATAGATATATAATTACAGTATTATAATTCAGATTTAGAAGCACAAAGACAACCACATAAATAGAAAACTATCACCCCAAAACTTCTCATGCTGTTTGATTTTCGGCATTTTTGCACATTTCCCACATTGAATTTGGTCACATGTTTCTCTGCAGAGAAGGAGTTTATAGTCAGTCCAAAGAAAAAAATGCATCAAGTTGCTGCCACTATTTTCTTTGAAAGGTAATGAAACATGCAGTCTCTGTGATGCGATCGTAATTGTTCCTACTTAATGATCATTAATGGATTCATTATCACGGCTCTGTTCTCTAATAGTACGATTCAAGGCACTGGAGAAAGAAGGAAAGAAAACCAACCCAGTGAGAAGAGCCCCTGCTGTACTTTCACATATAGTTGTCTGGTTTACATTAGGCCAGGCTGGAGGTGGGGGTGTTTGGTGGAGTTCATAAAGAAGAAGGCGGCTTTACGCACGTTTGATTTTCTTGCACACATACTTACTTTATAGACTCAACATCCCTTAAAAAGATTAAATCCAGTGTGAAATGCAGAAAATTATATGCGGCAAAGTCACTTTATTGCACACTGTCATTATGCAATAATCAAGGTCCATCATGGACTGCATATTTGCCACCAAGCCTCCATTATTCACACCACAGTGCGAAGTGGAGGCAAACTGGAATTGATTCTGTCTGAGTACACAGACCCACAGCTTTCACACGGAGAGGCCTGGAGCACTTAAACACAAGTCTGGCCATTTTTCGACCTGGACCCTATTTTCTTATCTCTATCCGTCTCACAGATTGATTCTGACCAAAATCTCATCAATTGCTTTATTATGGAGCTACTTACATCTTGTTTGTCTGGGCGCAGCTTTCCAAAGAACTCCTAAAAGGCCAGTGGACTCCAAATATCCTAAAAAGCAAACTCTTTGATTGCTCCTATGTGGTTTTGGCACATGTTGTTAAAGAAATAAAATTCTATAACGTCATAGTTTTTTATGCAGTTGTGATTTTGACTTGATTGTTGCTCCACTGCCTCTTATTTTGCCTTTGCTTGGCAACTGCAGCTGTTCTGCACGTGTTGCCATGGGAAATGACATCTATACATTATACAGCAAACTATGAGCAGGTTGTTTTTGGGGGTTGTTTTTTACATCCAGAGCAATGCTTTAAATCTCCTCAGAGAGGGACTTCATTTGGTTTCTTCACCTAACATTTATTATTGACTTAACTTAAAAACTTTTTTGGTATCTGAAACTGCAGATACCACTTACTCTTTGACCAGATAGTTCCTGATTTAAACTGAAATAATGCCTATTTTTTATTTTTTATTTAGACTAAGTTCTTGTACGGCTCCTTGTGTTTTAAAATGTGAGCTTCTAGCATATTCTGTTGATTCTGATTTTGTATAAAAACATTTTTATATGTCTCAAAGTAAGGTATCAAAAAATGTTTTGGTGTTGGTACGGAGACTAAACACTAGCAAAAAAAAAAAAAGAAGGAAAACATTACCCAGCCCTTGTTGAGAAAGGCATATTTTCATGTTTGTCTGTACAGTCTGAGCTCTGCGTTAATCTCCTCAGCTGAGGGGCTTTCATTCACTTTCTTAACCCCACGTTTCTGTGTCTTTTGTGGGTACATTGGAACAGTTTCATGCATCTGTCACCCGGGTGCTGTTGCTCTGAACTTTGCATTTATGTTTGTTTGCTTTCACTGTGATCTAGGAACAATATTTTTTGTTCCTTTTTACACATTGTTCGATCCATTTTCAGTTGCTCTGCTTAAGAGCATCCTTTTAAGTTCCTTAAATGTACCATCTTGCCTTCGGCGCCATGCTTCTTAACATCGTCTGTGATCCGTGTGGGATTATGAACACCACAGACAGACCTTCATGTGTCCCAAACCATAGCTTTGGAAGCCCTGGTCTGGGGTACGAGGGGGAACGAAAGGTTGTTCATGGACGACCCATCATCTCCTACCTTTTATCTGCCTCTATCTCATCCACTAACTGACAGAAAATAATTTCTCTGTTTGCTTCTTATGTTCCTTTTCAACAAGCACGCCTTTCACATTATGGTGGAGGTAAGAGCTGTTCAGTTGAAGTTGAAACACTATTAGTTTCCCCCCTTTTTGGGTTCAGAGCTTGGTATGAATTCTCCACCTCAATCCCAGACCACCATTTTGTTCTTCTCTTTGCTTTTTCGACAGCATCTTGTTTACTCAGTTCGTAACACATTTCTGTCTGTTGTTTTTTTTTCTGCCTGGGTTTATTGCATGGATGGATTTCTTTTGTGTTCCCTGCTGAAAATGTATTGTGCATGGTGGAAAGTAGCCAACACGGCTCTGAATGCAGCCCCCTTTTTTGTATGAATGTCCACCTGTAATGTTTATGTAACGCATTGTGTGTGATGTGACCCAGTTTCCAGAATGGTATCTGCTAGACCTATGGCTCACCATGTTTCCCATCCAGAGAGACAGAGCAGAAGCGTTTGAAACTGAAACTAGCAGCATGTTTTTCCATCTTAAAAGCAGACTGAGGAGGAGTGCAGATACATTTTGCATAAGTAGGAGAATTGCCACTTACCTGGAACATTTTTCAAGTCAGAGTGTAAATTACTTAAGTACAAGAGGAGCATAAGCCTTTGCAAATGTACTTTGGCTCAAAATTTATCACACCGGAGTAGAAGTATGGCGCCAGACGTCACTGAAAATTCTCATGTGAAAAAGAGTTGGTAACTCACGAAATAAAACCCAGACTCTGGCTTATTGTCAGTCCAGGCTTCTAGGTTTGCTCCCTTTAAGGTCATGTCAACAACTTTTCTTTTGATATGACCTCAAGTTTTATGGTCATATCAACAACAAGAGATGACCTTAAGATATGAGTTTCGGAAGCTTCAGTCCAGAATAACAGCCCATTGTACTTTTTAAAACTTGGCATTTCTGTTTTGTCTACATACACGTATGTGCACCTAAACCCAGGACGAACCAAACCAGGCCAAAAGGACCCGTTCTGATGTAATAGATGAAGGTGTAACCCGATTAGGCCATGGGAGATGGTTGAGGGTTGGGAAGAACGGCGTGAAGCAGCAGATTCTGTTTTCCTGTTTCCTGTGGTCTGCTGACTAAGTGTAATGCGCCCCCGTTTGAGGCCACGGCGCCCTGTGATCGGACAAGGGATCCGGTGACTCTCGAGGGAGGCCTGGCCGGGCCTGGCCGCCTCGTCAGGCTGAAGCCCGGAAGACAGACAAGAGTTTCCAGAAACAATGCAGACACAAAGAAAGAAAAGAGTCCTGCGCTAACTTGTTTGCTGTGTGGATGGTCAACTACCTAAATGGTAGTTGAAACATGATATCAGGCCAGAAAAAAACAAAAAATAAGTCCAGGCACCAGCAAGTCTTCAACTCATCCTCCTCTCTCCTCCTCATTGAAAGTTCCACACATTCTCGTATATACAAAACAGCATCGAAAACAGATGCAGAGAAACATTTCTGTGAAACTATAGCTTCGTTATTTTAGTTGGTACAATGTGTTCTTGAAGATGTTTTTCAAGGTGCCAACTTGGGAGCGTTTGGGCCGCTCTGTAATCCAACCTCAGCACCATCGTGGGTAATTTTCCCCGTCATTTGGCTGGCATTCGGTGTGAAAGCAGCGCACAGAGACAGCAGGTCTGCCTCGCAGCTCTGTGTTAGAGGGAAAAGGCTTTAAGTAAACACCAGTTCCCACTCGAATCCTCCATTCCCCCCTGCACTGCCAGGCAGCCAGTGAAAGACACGAACACCCTGCTCCATATTTCAACCAGAAATTATTTTTTCCTTTATTCTTACAAAGCTTCTTGTTAAATAGGCAGACTACTACAGCAATGTGTGCTACTACAACCTCCGCTCAATAACAGATTAGACTGGATGAAACTTCATCATCCCTGGGGAGCAATTTGGTCATTTCAGGAGCAAATAATACTTTATAAATTAGGTAGTATTAAGGCTAAGAGTCTGCAGCCATGCTGTAGCGGCTCTGCGAGGCTGTACAGCTGTGCTTTGAGCTAAACGCTAACTTTAGCATGCAAACATGCTGATGTTTAGCAGGTATAATGTTTACCATGTGTACCACCTTAGGTTAGCCATCTTAGGTTAGCATGTGAGCTAAAAACTAAATAATTTCCCAATAAGAGAACAAACATATAAACAGTTACAAAAAAGAACAAACTGATGTTAATACAACAGAAGGACATGTTGAAGTTAGTTGTAATATTAAACTAATATTATGCAACTTATGTGTAATAGACTTCATTGTTATTTAACATAAATTATATTGTCAGAGCTGTCCACAAAACTTCAGCTTCATTTGTCTGTGCCAAATGTTTTGTGTATTTATTTATTTTTGCCTGTTTCATGACAGTTTTAAAAACAGCATTATTTATCCAAAATGTTGTGGTGAATTGACTGTCCTACCTTTAAATTACTTTATTGTATTTTTTTTCTAAGTTTACATGTCATAAAAGGTACTTCTTCAGGAATAAATGCCAAAAAAAGTTAATTTTGTTTTATTATTGCCATGTTTTTGCATCAAAATCCTGTTCTTTTTTTCTTTCCTAGATAACCGTGTATCATGGTGTACCAGCAGGCATATATAAGAGCTTATTAAACTTACTGATTTTTGTAATACAAGGAGAATCAGTAAAAGATTTACAGATTCAAAGTGCATCTAAGACACTTTTCTCTTTTCAATCAAACCGAACAGCACCTTCTTTTTTGTGCGCTAAAGGTCAGAGTTCATGGCCAGGCATACAATTTCAAATAGATAAAAGTCAAACTCATAAATGTTCCTAAATGATATACAGTTTGCTTCTGTAGCCACAATAATCTTGTCAGGACAGGCGGTAAAAGCTGCAGCCACTTCTCCTTGTTTTACTACTCATGCAGTTAAATGCTTTTTGGCTTTGCCCTGTAGCACCGCGTTAGCTCATTTTTCAAAGTGGGAAGACTTGGATATCACCAATATTTGTCTTTAAGAAAGGTTGGGTGCCAAAACCTTGAAGGTAAATTGAGCAGAGTTAACCTGCGTGTGCGGAAACTTTCCTTCATATTCCTCGCACAACCAAAGAGAAGTCATTGGTGTGAATGTTGTTTCCATCTAGTAAATCTTGTCTGTCGCTCGTATCGGGAGCAAACCTTGTAACCCAAAAGGGGGCATTTTATGGGAGGTTAGAAAAACAGACTGGGATTGACAAGCGCTTTTGATATATTGTCACGCTGTTTGAGTGGATCCTGTGGGCCTCAGGGTCTTGAAACTTGCTCCAGCTTATCAAGCACCTTGTAAGCCTTCAGTTCAAGTAAGAACATGAACGTCGGCGGCGTTGCAGGGAGAAAGCTTTTTCTTTTTACTGACAGCAGCGATACAGAGGCATGGAAGTCGAGATTTTACAGCAGCATATCTGGTTTCATCAAAGGCCATCAGTCATGTGCTAGTCTTTCTCCTCTACCTTTTATCCTTTTGGAAATGTGACTCCCTCATTGCATGCTTCTTTTTAACCTTCCCCTCTCTCTCTCTCCTCTCCCTCTCTCTGTGTCTCTCTATCCTCGTTCACCCTCTGTCCTTCTCTGTGAAGTCACATGTGAAAGTGATCAGCTTAATCCCGATCACCAGCTGTGTTTAACCTACTTTAGATTTGGAACACTTGGCTTCCTTGCTTTCACTTTTGTTTATATGGGATTAGCATGAACACACAGTGCACGCATGAGGTTTGACCTGCCAGGGTTAGACACAAACGTTTTCATCGAACCGTTTATTCATTTTAACCAGCCCTGCTTCATATTCATTCATGTTAAAGCCTCGTCTGTTCTTTATATGCCTTGCTCAGTGGTAAACTTTTCCTCGGCGGCTCATTGGACCCAAACTGGCAACCTTCCAGTTACAGTCCCGCTTCTGTAAACCCAAGCAAGTGCAGCCCTAATTGAATTTAAAATGAATTAATCCAAACCCTGCTTGGTATGCTGTGTCCTCACTGCCAAAAGAATTCACAGTAATAATACTAAACATGCAGCACTTCCTACACCAGACTTTCCAAAGTGCTTTAACAATCAAATAAAGCAAACAACAGACCCATAAAATATATAAAGCAAGTAAAAAAAAAGAAAAAGCAATGAGGCACCACAACGTAAAAGATGAAGAAAGAGGCTAAAAACAGCATGTTGGCAAAAAAAATTATAGGAGAGCATCATCACATAAAAGCAAGTCTATAAATGTAATTTGTAAGATGTGATTTAAGATGTGAAGATGATAGTGATTCTGCTGGCCTAAGCTCCTCAGGCACGTTGTTGCTGAGCCAAAAGCCCGGTCACCTTCAGTGCAAGCCAGTGCTATTTTAATGCCCTGCAAAAAAAAAGAAAGAATAAAGAATAACACTGTCCTCTCTGACTTTTTTTTTTTTTTCTTTTTTCTCTGCCCTCTCTCTGCAGGATCCCGGGCCCTCGCCCCCGTCCCCCATTTTGGGACACAAACCGCTGCAGCTGATCGAGGTGAAAGCCAGGGGGCGCTTTGGATGTGTGTGGAAGGCCCAGCTGCTGAACGAACATGTGGCCGTTAAGATCTTCCCGATCCAGGTATTACACTGACAAAAAGCTCATAGATTAGATAAGGAATGTAAAAAACAACAAGGCATCGCAACATAAAAGATAAATCCTGCAAGTGATGAGCTAGTTGCTCCCGTAAAGTTGTACTTTTTACACATTTCAAACTTTGTGTTATATTTAATCATTCCTAACACTACTTGTCACCACCTTGCTTTCCTTCTACAAGCTATATTTGATACTTTTGTTAATTGGGTGGCTTGAAAGCAGAAATAAACATCTGTATCTGTCTCTCTGCTCTTGTCCAGGACAAGCTGTCTTGGCAGAACGAGTACGAGATCTACAGCGTGAGCGGCATGAAGCACGACAACATCCTCCACTTTATCGGCGTGGAGAAGAGGAACAACAACCTGGACCTGGAGCTGTGGCTCATCACCGCCTACCACGACAAGGTACGCTATCCTGGACGGAGATATACCACCAGCAAACTGCTAAACTGCACCTTTATTTATTGATTCATTTTCTGTTTTATAACATGAGGCAGTAGCTAATATTTCGAGGAACACCAACACTGGTAAAAGCTTTTGTCACATTGATTATGTGTGCGGGAGGTTTTAGATTCCTCCTGCATCCTTTTCACCTAAACAGTACATGCTAGTAAAGCTAATCCACTAATAAAAAATAAGATTTTAAACCGACTTCTAAGCTTGGTGACAACCTAAGCTAAGCTAGCTTTAACGCAAAACTTCCTTAGGCAGGGAAAGTATGGCTGTAACAACAAAGCAGAGGGATGGAAGGATGAAAGGAAAGCTGTTAGTTGTGCATCTTTGCATCCAAAATAATTCAATCTGATGTCTAACTGAAAAGACGGAAATAAATAAGTCCAAATAAGTGCACAAGTTTCCACAACTGAACAGTAGGTTATTTGTAAAATTCAGAAAGAAGAAGAAAAAAGTGCCACAAGTCCCAAAAAATGAAAGCTGCATGTAAACACGTGTTTTCCAGTTTACTACACTGCATGTAAACAAATGATCTGATTTCTTCGACTAACCAAATTGTTTATGTCCGTGGAAAAACAGTCGTATAGTGGTCTTTGTGTATGGTCTCATGCTTATTGTACACAGATCTAAAAACCTCCAGGTTTTCAGTAAACACTGGAAAAGGGAAAAATATGCATGAAACGTCCACATTGTATTGATTCTGTTTGGTGCCTTGAGAGCTAATCCATAATTACAATATACTTCATGCTGTTTTTTTTTCTTTTTTAAGCCTTGTTTATCCAGAGAAGGTGTACTTGAGCTTTGTTAGCCCCGTTGTGCTTCGCTCACCCTCTCAACCACAGTCTTTGTAGCGTTTGGGGCTTTGAGTGCCTCTGTGTTTTGAGGGTCATTACCGACGAAGTGGAGAGTGATTCTCGTACGCTTCACTTGCTTGAATCTCCCAGTCAGGCTAAGAATTTGAATCACCGTGCTTAAGAAACCATCCCTGCGTGAATGAAGGTTGAAAAATTAAAGGTTGTGGGTGTGGCAGTGAGGCTTTAACCCAACAATACAACTCTTAGTAAGCCACTTAACCCTGCAGCAACTCTACAAGTGCTACTCCGATTTGTAGAAGCTCTCCAAGTAGAAATAACAGTGAAGGAATGTGTTTTAAAGGAGTTTTAAGAAAGGTCATACTACCAGCAATATATCAGAAACGTTGTTTAGTACTCTGTCAAGCATGCGCTGTAATTATTTTGGAAGCAGAAGCTTTTAGAGGATACATAAGTTAAACTTTAACCTACAAAAAGCTCTTCCTTCCTGCCAGATTTTGAGAGCAGGTGTCAAAATGTTGGACACAAAATGTTTGGACTGAACCTTAGCTTGTGTAACAGCTGGAACGGTGATTGCAGAGTTCAGCGTCTCCTTGACAGCTGATTTATGCCTCGATGTTTGATGCATCTCGGCAGCCTCATGTGTTGAGATATGTAGTATCCGTAGCATGCAGCGGCTTGCTTTAAAGGATACAAGCCCTTCCAAAACTCCCTGCATTTTAATCTTTTCATGTCTCAAACGATGCATAGATATAAATAGCTGTCAATGGGTGTATTTGAAAGGGATATTGTCTGATTGGTCACTTGCATTTTCACAATTTAACAGAAATTAACACAGCTTATAAAATACTGAATGAACCCAGGTGTAAACGCACACACTGGAAAGCATTTATCCAAAAACAGGACAACTGGACTGATTTATTTCTACATCTGTTGGAGCTGCCTGCCCTCTAGTGGCCACTCCGGTAACTACATCTGTCTTTGGCCTCACCAGAAGTGACCTTGTATCATATTGACATACATTATGTAAGAACAAAGATTTTGTATGAATGATAAGGAACAAAACAGATGCAGCTTGAACATTAGGGCCATAAATGTCTTCTTTGTAGCCAGATATCCAATTATATTTCTCTTTTTCTTCACGACAATATTTAACATAAATGCATGTCTTCAAATGTGACCAGTTTCTAAAGATGCTCAGCATCCATGCATACAAATATCAGCGGCTGTCAGGTGATGAAAGACGTATCCCTGCAAAGTAAAATAGTACAAAAGCTATATGGAAATTTAAACAGGTCTTTGCTGATAAAGAGCCTGCATGCTCAGTAAACCCTCCCTTGATAAATAGATTAAAGAGCAGTGATGAAACACCACAACAACGAGTAGACAAATGAGTCGCATTTATCAGAGCTCTGTTACTCACCATGAACAATAAATGTGCAGGAAGTTGGCTTGGTGACAGAGGTGACCAAAGGACTTCACTGTGGTTTTAAGAGGACACCAAGTCGGTAGTAAATTTTATTTATCGCCCTTCGTTGAAATGCGAAGCTCCAGAAGTCACTTCCCAATATTCTGTCTGTGATAATCATCCCTGAAGTTTCAATATTAAATTGTACAATCAAACAAAACCTGGATATCTGCTGCTGGAGCTGAGCTGATTTCAACCATAAAGAAATTCTTTTATTGCGGAGTCCTTTGTGAAAGACAGTACTACCCACAAGCTTGAGTGAATTTTCATCCATTTGGAATATTGCTGTTACCACGGAAACGTTGCCTGCTCCAGCCATCACTATACTATTATTAAGCATTATTTATTCTTGCAGTTATTTGGTATTATTGCCGAATCACTTTCTTGTAATCACCCACATTTCTGGACGTGTAGAGTCACAGTGAAAAACAAATATTTAAGTATATTTAATAAATGTAGAAAGTTATTTGGGTTCTTCGGTGTTGGCATCTTTTTTTAATCATCATAATGTTTTGTAATAAAGTGAAATCTATCATAAGGAACTGTTGAAGTCGAGGCTTTTTTTGACCTGTATTTCCTGAACAAGTAAAGCTTTGCAAAGCAGCATCTGGATTCATTCTTTTTTTTAAATTAATTTATGAATGAATTTTATACCTTTGTTAGACAGCGACAGTGTATACATGACAGCTTCGGCCACAGGGGCGCCCCAAGCATTATTAACCTATTGACTGATGAAACTTAGACAAAATGGATTTGTGGTGTTTTGGAACCCCCTTTATTGCTTTTATTTTCTGCTTCTACTAAATCTTTGAGCAGTTTAAAGCCTACCAGGGTCACTGAAACTCACATGTCAGACGTCTATACTTCTTTCTCTGTCTGCATGGTGAACACGTCTTTTCTCACCCCGTCTTTCCCCAGGGCTCGCTGACAGACTACCTGAAGGCCAACGTGGTTTCGTGGAACGAGCTCTGCCACATTGCTCAGACGGCAGCCCGCGGCCTGGCCTACCTCCATGAAGACATCCCGGGACACAAAGACGGACACAAGCCCTCCATCGCTCACAGGTACGCTGCCGAAATACCTGGGACTTAACGGCTTTTGTCATGACAATGGGATCATTTTGATCCGTTAGACTGAAGGTGTTTTCCCTGTTTCTTCTTGTGTTTTAGGGACATTAAGAGTAAGAACGTGCTGTTGAAGAGTAACCTGACAGCCTGCGTAGCTGACTTCGGCCTTGCCCTGCAGTTTGAAGCGGGAAAATCAGCAGGAGACACACATGGACAGGTACAGTTTACAGTTAAATGTTAACGTATTAACCTCTCATCCACCCTGTCACCATGTTTCCTGCCTCTTTAGGTTGGAAAGTGGCTTCTCAAACAAATGAAAATGATTGTAATGGTGGCACATGTTTTAGTGGGTTTGACTGGAACCCCATAGAGTCTTGTGTACTGTAGGGAGTGTTACTGAGTCACCATTATCAATATTGATTTGTGAAAATACCTGACAGTGCCTATGGGGGGCAGTGTAGCTAAAACGCAGCTGCCTGTTAACTTCCAAGTTTATCAGTTCTGTGTCACAGAGATCAGTTTACAGATGCCTGTATGGCACAGAAATGTTCAAAGAGAGCCAAACACACAACACGCTGAAATCATGTCATTTGAACTGTTTTGGTTTGATGTATCTGCCAACGAAGCAACAACACCCCTCGATGACGAGCATCACTTTTCGCCGTCTCAGCCCTTCTGTGAGCTGTGTCATGACTTTCTTCTTCCTCGCTGCTTGTGCTTGATGAACCTGTAGGTGGGAACGCGGCGCTACATGGCTCCTGAAGTCCTGGAGGGCGCCATCAACTTCCAGCGCGACTCCTTCCTGCGTATCGACATGTACGCCTTCGGCCTCGTCCTCTGGGAGCTCGCGGCGCGGTGCACCGCCGCTGACGGTGAGACTGATGCACCAACGTAATCAAACAATTTGTGTTGTGTTAACTGTGTTATGCTACTCCAGATTAATTCAAATTTCGGACATGTGGTTGTGTGTCAACAGGCCCAGTGGACGAGTACATGCTCCCGTTTGAGGAGGAGATTGGTCAGCATCCGTCTCTTGAGGACATGCAGGAGGTCGTCGTTCATAAGAAACTGAGGCCCTGCCTGCGAGACTGCTGGCAGAAACACACGGTGAGCAGCGAGAACGCGCTTTTGTTTTCACTGTTGAGTTGTTCAGGGACTGTTCTGTAGCTGGATGGTCACTGGTTTGATTCACTCAACTTATTGTACCATGTTTGACGCCCAAACGTCCTCAATAAAGACACCAAAACTTTTAATACGAAGTAGGAAACCTGAAATGTGGTGAGTTTCAGTATGAGTATAATATGAGTATTTGAAGTTCTATACAACATTACTTTAGTATAGTTTTGAGGCAAATAATCAGATGTAGTTAGATTTGATATATTTGATATTTTTTCAAGGCAGGGGGAGGATAAGTTGTCATAAATCATGTAGTTTTAAAGAAATAAAATGGAAGTCATTTTGTTCTTTTGTGCTGAGCATCACTGGAAAATATTGTAGCTTTTAAAGCCCAAACTAAACAAAAAGGGACCATCAGCTCGTCAGTGAAGCTCTGCTGCTCTCTCTCTCTCTCAGGGTCTGGCCATGCTTTGCGAAACCATCGAGGACTGCTGGGACCACGAGGCCGAGGCTCGCCTGTCCGCCGGCTGCGTCGAGGAGCGCATCGGCCAAATGCAGCGCCAAGCCCCCGTCATCGGCCCCGAGGAGATCGTCACTGTTGTCACCATGGTGACCAACGTGGACCTCCCGCCCAAGGAGTCCAGCTTATGATCGGCCGATCAACCGACACCGGATGAGCTAGCAGAAACACGGATCAACACGAGGGGATGAACAGCCGACCCTGGTTGGTTGGCGTAGTGTTTTT
>NTHP01000051.1:1503669-1540451 GCA_003416845.1 Oplegnathus fasciatus
TTTTTTTTTTTTCTTGTTCCTTTAAGTGCGGGCCGCTACTCGCGTTCTGGAAACACCCTGCGCCCACCTCACCACATCAGTTGATATCCACCTCATTTTGATATGTGTGCCTGAGGATTTTAACATTTTAACGGTCGAAACTCTGTCATCCCGAGCGAACGGTTCAGGATATTACGACGAAGTGATAGCGCTGACATGCTGGGACAAACACTTTTATCATGTATTGTTTTTATATACATACACTCACATAGGAGGGCGACCTGTTCTGCTCGGTTTTCTACAGAGAGAGAAGATCTGGCAGAAGAAATCTCACAGAACTCTCAGTGCATTTTAGTGTAAAAAAAAAGAAAAAAAGAAAAAAGACGAGCACCTGGCTCTGGATACATTTGCTGTTTTCTCGTGTGCGTTTTTTTGAAGAAACGACTATCGTTCTGCCAATAAGCAACGGCTTCTGAATGTTTATAGTGTAATGCTGCTGTACATAGTGTATTATGGACCCAGACAACTTGGTAATCAAGCTTATTTTAAAAGGGGTGAGGGGGAAGGGGGGAGGGGGGTCCATTTTCAAGCATTACGACGATAAAAACCATAAACCTCCTTCAACCAGGTATACCTCACTTCAGATGGACACAGTTTAAATTAGTCCCTCTCCCTGTTCACAGTCATAGCTCACACTTTCCACCACCTTGGCTCTCGACATCCAAACAATCTGCTGTCAGCCGTGACACTCATGGGTAATGTAGTCAGCAAAGCCTCGATACACATGGCCATACACACCGTAAACACAAGTGTTTCTCCCTTTTTTCCTCCCCTTTCTCAGTCTCACGTTTAGTTTTGCTCCACTTTGATTTTTGACTGAATAACAACTTTCTCCTTTTGTTTGTTTTGTTTATTTTTTTCTCTTTGAGATTTTCTTCGAATAATGGGGGAAAAAAGCATCACCCCCCCCCCATGATGAAGTTGTCGTTTAAAGTGATTTTTCCGTTTTGGTTTGCCGTGTCAACTGTCAACACAGTAATAATATCTATCGCTGACAAGCCTAATTTTGGCCGTGAGATCTGGATATACAGTAAATGTATTTATATCTCTCTGGATTAGCGCTGGGTACCAACTAATGATACCTTTTGATATTTGGTATCAGTACCAAATCTGAAGGTGTTAAAACGCTTCAAGATTGACAGACTCTTGGAGCATATTCTTGTTCTTATCATTCTGTGAGATCAGTCATGTGTGGTCTGATTCTATTGAGAAAAAGCCGATCAACAAAATAGATCACCCAATATGTAGAGGTATCAGATTTGAAGTGCAGTTGTGAGGAGGTTTCCAGGGGTACCCAGCCCTACTTTGGAATTATACCTGTATTTAGCTGAGCCAGCTTGCTTTTTATTTGATTGCACACATCTTTTTTGGATTACTATCAAGAGTTTCTGCTCTCTTTTGATACACCTCAGGAATCTTTGCTACTCACCACCGCCTCCTCACATCCTCCACCTCTTCCTCCTCATCCTCGCCTGTCTCGGACTGGAATACCTCCTCTCTCGCTGATTCTTACGCTTCCTCTCTCTCTCTCTTTCTCTTGCCTCATCTCGACTTGTAAGAGTTTAGCCGTGCTGTCATGCTCAAAAACAGTGTCTCCGCTGTCTTTAGGACCAGTCCAGATTTATTCTGTTCTGTCTCGAGAACCCGGAGGAACCTTGCCCGTCCCTATACAGGTGTTTATTTACTCCTAAATCTGTAGAACCAATCTATACCTGGTCCGTTAGTTAGCAGGTATTTATAGTCCTTGTAGAACCAAACATCTGGTCTGGCCTTAACCCTGAGAGCAAGTTAGTTTGCCAGTCTTTCCACTTCTATTCTGTCAAATGTTGCCCAAACACAACTTATTTGTTGCCCCACGTGTTCACCGTCTCGACAGGCAAGCCAATCAGGGGTAATTTCCTTCTTGAACAACTGATTAGACCTTTCTAGCTCTGGACAACTAGCTGGACAGACGGCGTTTCTTTTGTCTTTCGTCATAAAACCTGCTCAAGTTAACACATTCAACAGTTTTCACAAAATAAAAAAGATAAACTACCATTTAGGTGCAGTTTTATGTTCCTCACACAGGGCTGAAATGAATGGTTTTGAAATCCTGCTGACACTAACCAAACAATCGCACGGCTAACTGCAGTTAGACGAGTTGAGACGAGGAATCTCTCTTTCTCTCTTTCATCCTGGTGCCATTTCTACGTATCCATATTAGTTACTCTTGTAGATGTCAGGCAAAACGGATGTATCTGTCGTTGCTGTCAAAGCAGCAATGACATTTTTGAGTCTTTATTTCCACTGAGGGACATTGAACACTGGTGCCGGCAGACCTGCAGTCTCTCCTCAAGCTTTGGGACGGTTTCTCAGGATACAGTTTAAAATCAAGCGTTTTTAAAAAATCAAGCGGTGCAGTTTGAAATTACTTAAGACATGAAGAAACTTCTTTCTACCAAACCATTTCACATTCAGGGCAATACATAATTATGCTGTCTTTATAACACGCTTAGCATTTTAAGCAAACGCCGTACTGTAGTGCTCGAGCAAATAAGAGCCAAGTAAATGAGTAAAACACAAAAAAAATGAAATTAATTAATGATCATTTCTGGGACGGGGAGTCAAAGCAAATCCTGCCATTCTGAACAGCAAACAATCAAGTCTATAACTGAGCTAAGTATTTGTTTTGAGGGCTTTTCCTTAATATTAACAACTAACAAAATGCCATTTTCCACCAAATAACACAGGAACTAGAAGAACTAAAAAGTAAAGGATCTTCAGAGTTCAGAAACTGTAAAAGTTCCTTGAGTGTGTTTGTATTTGCTTTCCTGCCACACCTCTAAAACAGCGAAGGTACATCAGGAGGAAGTGCGCCAAGTTTGAGATATTATTTCAGCACGTGATCATACTACTGCAACAACACCGCAAACCTGAAGGAAGTTGAAGCCATCATCTTATTTACTTACTGTAGCACGAGTACGATATTTGCATCGATATCGCTTCCTTTTGCTGCTGCTGTTTTTCAATTAACTGCTATTCAAAAACAGCCATCGTCTAAGGTCCTCATGAAGCTCGAGCAGTCAGGGACGATCATCAGTACTGCAAACCCCAGCAGCCCTTCAATAAGTACTACCTCACTCGCAGGGATTTCTTTGGGGTAGAAACTATGGCAAATAAACCAAAATCATAACCAGGTTCCTCTAGTAGGAAAAGGATTTAAAATTAAATAAAGTTCTTCAAAAAGTTCTTGAACTGGGGGAAAAGTTCCAGTTTGGGGCATTCCCAAAGTCCCATTTCTCCCCATGAGATGACTGACAGAAGCAAAATAAGGCTAAAAAGAAGTTTCATCATTTTTACCATGATGCATTATCTTGTTCTCTGAAAACTTTCCATTACTGTACAAGACTGAACAACAGCAGAAGGCTTCATATTAACAAGGATCTTTGACATCTCAACATACGCTGACTGACACAAACATAAAGGAAAAACACCAGTATTACCCTCTTTTTGTCCCCAAGTTTGTGTCCTCAAATGCAAAATGTACCAGTATTTCAGCAGCCAAGTGGATTTTAAAAACTGCCTCCAAATGTTGGTCGGTTACCTGCCAAAGTGGCTGATGGAGCCGACAAACCCATCAGCCACAGCAAAAAAACGTGCCAGCGCTTGGTTGGCGGTCACATCCCAGTACTGTAGGTAGATGGTGGAACATGTTCAGTGTTTGACAGCTTGAGTTTAAACTGCGCTTGAGAAACCGACCCAAACCGACAAATACCATTCAGGGATTCAGTACTATGCTTTTCTAAGTTCTCGCGAGTTATATGCAACCAGTGCCGCAAACTACCCTACACTTCTGTAGGATCAGCTGCAGGAGTCTTTCAATATACACACACACACAAATAACTTGTAGCATTTTAATTTTTTTTTTTAATCCGTGACCTTGCATATTGATATGTTGTATTTATTTTTTAATTTACAGGCCTGAGGTTTTGGGGATCAGAGCTCAGGTGCAACTCAGAATAAAGTTGTAAGAGTTGGCACGATTTATGGTTGTTGTTGGGGGGTTGGGGGTGGGTGTTCGGTTGTAATTCAGGAAATACTTTCATTAATTCAAAAAGAAAAGATATAAACTGTAACGTGCTTCTTTCTATTCAGTCTATGGACAAACGACCGAGAATGAATGTTCTTCAGACTCCTGGATTCCAGTATTGTGTGTACTTTGATGGATTGAGCCCGGCCCTGTGTAACTTTAGAGGGCTTTGCGTTTGGCTGGTTTCGTGTGATTGTGCCCTGTCGCTGTAGAAACTAGTAAAACCGATGCACTTCGAGATCCATTCATACACCTCTTAGTTTTACCTGCTGAAGATGTGAACCAGTACCTGCTCTAAGGGCAATGAATTAGCAGGCTGACCATATGGTCCAACCAGAAAGAAAAGAACAGTAAAGGCAAATATTGTGCGTTATTTCATAGTTAATTGTAAAACTCCCAAGTAGGGTTTGAACCTAAACGTCTGCTTCTAGCCTTCCCGTTGCTTCGGCCCATCTTCAAATCTTGATGCAGCACCTAAATTTCCAAGACAGCACTCTACAACATAGGCTCATCAATCGTTAAGAAGCATTTCAGCTTATCCAAAATAAACTTTCGGCTCAGTTTGTCTTCGTCTGAACCTGCGTCCACATGTGAACACCTCAAACACCCGATTGGAGACAATCTTGTCTGCCATTTTGTCAAACAATCACAGATGAGCTAAACCTTTTAGCAAACCTATTCTGCCATTTTAAAGGTGTATGAATGGGTTTTCTCAGCATGCTGGCTTTATGGTTTTCTATCACGACTTCCTCTGGCCCAGCACCTCACATTGCTGTGCATATAAACTACCAGTGAAACATTTGTGTCTTGTTGCCCCCACTATTTTAAGCAGTCTAGGATCTGTACAGACATGAGAACATAAATACCTGTATCAACTATATACTCTGAGCTGAATCTTTATAAGTGCGTGTTGAACTTCAGTGTTTCCTCTACATTCATTTATACTTTTCTTGTGTTTTGACTCAGCAGCGGGGCTCGACCCGGCCGCATAAGAATTGTCCCTCAATATGCGAAAAATAACTTTTAAGTCGAGCTTTGTGTAAGCTAAAAGCTAGAGGCTCATTGGAGTACTTTGTAAGGCATCCAAGAAAGCACTTAAGGGTTCCTCGGCAGAAAACGAATGACATTCAGCCAAGGGCGTCCCTCAGGGAGCCCACTCGGGTCCCCTGTCAGTTGCATTTTAAAGAACCCCGAAGCTCTTTAAGAGCAGTTGCAATACTCCACATGTGATAATGCAATCACCCACTACAGGTATTTCATTCCAGCATCTCTATCTCCTGCTTTTCCCCACTGTTGGTAAGAATTTTAGAGGAAACATTGAACTCCAATGACCTCGCCGCCAAGACTGTCTTGGCAGCAGGATGAGTCTGGTTGCCAGGCCTGAAATTTCTACGATGAAAAACAAAAACACTACAAGCATTTTTGACCCCACATTTCTCGAGGCTCTGGAGTTGCAGCGCTGATCCAGGATCTGCCAACGCAGCCTCTAGTGGTAATGATGCTCACAGGGTTTCTGGTTTTCAAGGCTGGTTTTTGGTCATGAAATGTTAGTGGGGTTGTGTAAAAAAAAAAGTCTCGAAAATGATGAAAATGTCTTGTTTCTTTACTCCTGATACATGTGACTGTACGTTTTATGTTACTGACAAATAATGTGAAAATAGGACAAGAAACTAAGGTCTGGAATTTCAAACTGGAAAACGTGTAGGAAGTACGACAAAAGCATCCCACTAGGTGTTCTTGAGCAAGAGTGAGTTTTTACCAGCTCCAGGGGTTCTCACCCTGACCTCTGACCTTTGACCTCCCAGTGAAGGGACAAGGGAGGATTAGAGAAAAGTATTATAGCAGAAAAACTCTTCAGAAACCCTGGAAACATTATCACAGAGGAGACAACATTGATCCCTGATCAGCGCTGCGGCTCTCGGCTAATGGTTTTTATCAGCTGAAGTGATCCACGTGATGTAAATAAATGTGTTTTTAGATTGTGAATGTTGATGTTTTTCTTTTATTCACTGACTGAATCACAGTTTTCCTCATTCTTGTTTATCTGACAACTGCAGTTAGAAGTTAGAAGCCCTTTATTTGACAGGTTTGTCATTTCCTTCTAAGTTTCCTGGAAAAGAACTCGATTTAAACCCAAGTAAATATTCATTAATTATTCATTTCTCATTTGAAACTTTGTTCATAGATGTTGAATTGCTTGCCTGTTGACAAATTGCACACTGTGTACCGACTAAAAGACTGAAGAACAAAGTTGCACTAGCAATTAATTGGAATGAATTCATTCCTCTCCAGGAAACTTGTGAAATTGTAGGTAATTATTTGGACATTAAGGACCTGTGAAGCGTTGCCAGTTGGGTAAGGTACTTCACAGAATGAGGTTTTTACGTACAAAACATACAGTGACTTCATAAAGTATAGAAAATGGAGTTTAAATCAGCCAATAGGGTGTTAAGTATTCAGGCCATTATTAAAATGCATTTTACAGGTGAACAAACTGATACTCCCCAAAACAAGTGAGCCTGGTTAAAATTAGTTATTTACCTTTAATGTTTGGGAAAGTATTCTGTACTGAACTGCAGGTTTTAGTGGAAGACATTTCCGTTCAGGGAATATTACAAAACTTTTATTTAACCTTTATTTAATCAGGTAAGTTCTGTTGAGGTCAGGAACCTTTTTGCAAGATTTTGACCTTTAAATTTTAATGAAAAATATCAGTGTTGAAGAGAGTGATTTCTTCATCCTTCATCTTGAGGTGTCCTTGAGCAAGACCATAAAAATGTCTCCTTCAGGGAAGTCACAAAGTAGACACGAAGTAAATGGAATTTAAAACTTTTTTTGTTGCATGCTTTTGAATGAAAACTGCATCTTCTTTACAGGACTGACGGTCAGAGCCTGAAATGTCCTAAAAATGTTGTGGTACCACTGTTATGTTATTAATAGATCTGTTAACTGCACATATGTACAGTATGTGCAGTGTGTTTTGTCCAGGATGTAACAGAAACAGTCGGCATTATCGATCACGTGGCACGATCGAACACAGACGTGTGAGGATTAAATGTCGTTGCTCAACAGCACTTCTGCACAATTACAAGCTTTTAGCCAGAAATCAAAATTGCATTCTTTCATCTAATGAGGGTCTTTGTACTTCCTGTCCAGGCCAATGTTGACTGCAGAAATCCACCACTAGATGGCAGCATTCAGCATTCTGCTGATACCGTTTCCAAACTCCAGCACTTCTCACTGATTTTGAAGGTGAAATTCAGGAAGAAATTTGGGCTAAAAGATGTTCAGAATCAGATAACAGATGTCTTGTTTTACTCACAATTTCATCAAGAAGTCATTTTTCATCTTTTCCAGAATCTTTATTTCATCAAATCCACAATTTGTTTTCAAACTTTCAAGGCTCACAGGAAGTTTATAACAGAGGATTCACTTGAAAATGTTCTCACACAGCTGGATCTTCCGTACGGCGTGGTGATGATCTGGTCGATAATAAAGCATAAGTGCTAAATTCAAGTAAATTCAGCCAACAGAAGTCTTTCCACTCAAACGTCTCCTGTTACTGTTCTGCACCAACAGTCTAATGTTGGTGGTAAACAAACTACTTCATTTAGGAAACAGTTGACTCCCAAAATGCGTTTCAGCTACATGAGGTCACCTCACTTGTTTATTGAGCTCTTAAATAAAAAAGGCTTCAGTCTGAAAATATCATTTTGTCAGACATGTTGTAAAAAAGAGTCTTTTTATCTGCAAACTAATTACTTTACACTTAAGCTGTGATTTCTTTGCAATTTTGTGAGCTTTTGGGTGAAATACATGAAAAACTTACAGTTGTCAGAACTCTGCTCCAGAACAGACTTGATAATCTGAGTACATGAAAAATAATGAAACAAATGCTGGCAGCCGTGTTTGTTTCCTCTGGTTCAGATCACAGATGGTTTTAATTCTGGTCCTTGATTCGAGCCGTAGTGCTTGTTTCCATTTCAAAACTTTTGATAAGATCAGATCACCTGGATTTCACCACTCCAGTTCAGTATCTGTATGCAGCGTCTTTCTCCTGTGTTATTTCCCCAAACTTTGAGGTATAATTTCACGTTTTCTTTAGCAGTGCTGGTGATTTTCTTGCAGTTCTGGAGCAGAAAACACAGCAAATAAGGTCTACATAAAGTCCAAATGGATGCAGAGTCCTAGCCGAACGCCGACATGGCCCACTGCTTGACGTCAGTGGGGCACTGTGGGTACTTCTGCAGGGCCTCCATGATCTGACTGTGGTCTAGCATGAGTCTCATCAGCTGGTATTCCCTTTGAATTTTGGCCGAGGAGCTGTCGAGCGGCCGGATGAGCTCCAGCTGCTGCAGGTGCTCGAAGGCCTGAGGACGGGCGAGAGGTCGAGTCAGGAATCAGCATGTAAAGTATCACTGGACTCTTTAAATGCTTTATACACACCTTCATGATGACAGGCTGCTCAAAGTTGTACATGGAGTTCGACTTCCTCTGCAGGAACTTCTTAAACTCTAAAAACACAGGAAAGATCAACTTAAAATCCGTTTTTTTTCAGTTTTATCATCAGAACTCTTATTTCCCTTGTTGATTCATTTTGTTTTTCTTTTATACGCTCTTTTGTAAATTGCACCCACATAAACTCCTCTTTTTTTTATTTGCATAAGCACTAAAAACTAAAAGTCAGTTTTCATGTCATCATCTTGAGTCACTTGAGGGTTGAACAGCTCTCCTGTGTCACTGTGATGTTGACATTTCTTCTCTCCTGCTTTTGAAATGTCACAGTGTGTTGCTTTTCACAGCTCCTCCGAGGTGATTTTTAATCTCCATTTTTCTCCTCTCCGTGTTTTATGACGAACCAAAAAAACGAGGCGAAGTATCCAGTCGTACCGTTGTGAACCATTTGGAGGTTGAACGGCTCTCCTTCGTAGACGTCGTTGAGGTGTTTCATGGCGATGATCAGGCACAGCTCCAGGATGGACAGACCTGGAGAGAGAGAAGAAAACACAAATATAACAGATGTGAAGTCGCTGGAGAGACATCCCTCTTTGGATTTCGTTCTCACCGTGGAGCATATTAGCCTTGGCGTCGGCAAAACACAGTCTGCTGGCCTCCAGCAGGTCCGCAGGTCTGACGGCAGGTTTGCCTGCAGACACACGACTCAGACACAACATCTGGGAATAAACAGCAAAGAATCAAACTGCAGATATTTTATCTGGAGAATTAAACACCTTGAACCAAATGGCAGATGCAGTTTGTAACAGTGAAAATGAAATGTGTTGTACCAGCAGCATGTGCATTGAACGGAAGTCTTTGCTGGAGTTGAAGTGTCTCTGTAAAGCTTCCTCCACTGATTTGTCTTCACACAAAGTCTGAAGAAAGAAAACAAACATGATTGATGCTTCAAGCTGCCTCCTAGTTTCTGTTAAATACGACCACTGGCGTAGCAGCTGTGGACCTTTAAGTACAGCGCCCCCTCTAGGTCAATTTAATCCAAGAACCGGGAGACTAAAACTACAAATTATCAGCTTCAGATTTGATTTACTCGTCTGATTTGAGATGTCTGGACTGAGCCCAGATCAGTTCCTCGATTCACCTCTATGCTGGCGTTCCAGTCCTGAGCGAATCTGTCATCTGGGAAGTCGTCCGGCAGGCTGAGTTGGGTTCGGACCCGCTCCAGGTACTGAGGGAACGTCATGCTGCTCAGCAGGTGGATCTGACGGTGGGAAAACCGCGACTTCACCCGCTTCTCCAACAGCTCCAGAACATCCTGGACGGAAATGAACCAGCACAAAAATGTCATTTATTAAAGTATTAAGTTAAATTCTGAAAGGTTGGGAGGACTGAGTGAGGCTCACCAGTCTGCAGGTAATGCCGACCACAGCGATGGGAGCCTGGGCAGACTGGGAGACGTCAAACAGGTTGTAGAGCAGAGTCTGGTTCTTATGGTGGGCGAACAGGTCGAACTCATCCAGGACGAACAGCACCGGGCGGCTGCTGCTGCGATCACCTGGTGCGAAACCCAAAAAGCAACCGGATCACACATCTATGGCCTTTAAATTTAGATGATTCCTTTAAAAACGCTGCATTATCAGAGATGAATTTTCTACATTTTCTAACCTTTCTTCAAAGCCTCCAGCAGGAAAGCCAGATTCTCTGCAAAACTCCCCTGAAATAAAACAGAAACTGTTTTTTTGGAGCACTTGTATTGCATCATTAATGACAAAACTGTTGGTAAAACTGCTTCCAAATACTTACAAACACTTTGTCACCGACAACGTTTTCCAGGTTGAGCTGCCGCGTTATTTCTTTTAGCGCTATTCTGTCATCAGTCTGCAGGAGACCTGCAGCAAACAGGCAAGAAATGTATCTGGTCATCTGTATTGGAGACATTTTTAACAAATAATAATAATAATTTGCTGATATTAAGTTGAATTCTGGTTATTGTATGAAATCTGGTGGAATATCTTCTGTGACCACAGGAAAGAACAAATCCAGAAATCTTAAAAAATTAAAGTAAAAATGTTGGTCCTTAAATTCTGAATAAATACAATGAGGTCTGGTGAGGAATCAGTACCATTGAGATGAACCTGCAGCAGGTTTTTCTGCACATCTTTTTCCTCCAGCAGATCTCTCAGCACACACTTCAGCAGCTGCAGATACAAAAACACAAACACAGACACCATCAGACAATACAACCCTCCCAGGATTTAAACACACTTCAACACAATTCATCATCTTTCCAACCATTTTTTTACCCATAAGCCCATTTTAAACGCGTGTTCTGGCTGCGGAGGCTCACCATTGTTTTTCCTGCTCCCCTAGGACCGACGATTAGCACCGAGTTACTCTCCCCGTGGACGGCCGTCCGCTTCAGCAGCTCCAGGAGGTGCCTGAAAATACAGTGTTTTGACTACAATACCCATAATGCTCCTCCAGGTGTGGAAAATAATGAATTCTATAGTTAAAAGAGACATTTTTTGTTTTTCCTACTCAAGAGTCAGTAAACTGCAGTAACAGCTTCATCTAATGAGAGCAAATGATGGAGTCCTCAGTGTTGCAGGTGGATTTCACTACCTGCTCCGGAGAGCAACACCTGGGATGCTCGTGTTGTGTCCAAGTCAGCTGGGAACTGGAGCTTTTCCAGCCTCCAAACTGGGACAGTACTGTCAGCCAGGTAAGACTGAACTGGGTCACTGAAACTCACACTGAGCTCCAGATCGTCTCTTTATTACAGATGACGATCCGACTACGGTTTCTATTTAAAAATTCAAGGATTTTTCTTTGATTATGTGAATTTTATATTCATCTTGGCCCTTCTAACTACAACATATCCCTCCTAATTTTCTAACATATTGATGTGTCATTTTCCAAACCATTCAAGGCCTTGAAATGACCTAAATCTTTATAAACTGCTGCTGAAACAACTAAACGTTTAGTCGATGTACAGAAAATTAATCTGCAACTATTTTGATAACGGATTCAATGTTTAAATCATTTTTTCAAGCAAAAATGACAAAAAAAATCAGTGGTTCCAGTTTCTCACTTGTGAGGATTTGCTGCTTTTCTTTATTTTTTGTATTAGTTAAGTGTATTTTGGGACGTTCTGCACTGTTGGTTGGGCTTTTAGGAAAATATCTTTCTCTATTTTCTGACATTTTACTGACCGAACCATTAAAATAATCAGCACGTTAATCGATGATGACAATACTTGTCTGTTGCAGCACTGATCTAAACCTGTAAAAATGTGCTTTTTCCCCCTTTTACAGCTCTTCTAACTTTGCTATAAACACGCGAAAATCAATTTCAGATCAAATTTCTCAGCCACATCAATGAAATGATCTAATGTGGGCCAAAACAATATGAAAAGCCACCTCAAAACACATCAAAATAACAAAGGTTTCAGATTCTGTGACCAGCATCGATGAAATAAACCTACTTGTGTTGAGCTTCCACTCCCTCCGGCCTGTCGGGGAGCTGCTGACGGCAGAGCCGCTCCCTTAAAATCTCCTGAACCTGGAAATGAAGATAAATAAAAACATTACATCATGCAATAACACAAATTATACTCATGAAGGACATTCATCTCTCCATCACCATAATTAAGTTAAAAGAGAGTAATTCAACCTGGCTGATACGAACCTGTGTGATGCATTCTCCTACTGGCAAATGAGCGTCTTTCATCTTCCTCTTACTCATGGTGCTGTGACTCTAAGCTGCAAAACATGTTGTTCATCGGTTAAAAGACATTTGGGGTGCCCACATGTGCAGCAGGGACTTCCAAGGGTCTTTAATGACATCACAAGAGAATGAAAACTACTTCAGTATGTTTTTATTCCATTAAGCAGCATCACAATATGAGAGTAATTATATCAAAATGACTTTCTGCCCAGTCTCCTCACGAGCAGTACTCAGCTACAGTTCTGTATTTAATCATATGTAGATGTAAAACCTCTCGAAATGGCAGTCATGTGTCCCTTAAATGCTCTAACACAGTGGCTTCGACCGCCTTAGCCAAGAGAGCTGACTTTGTCGTACCAAACTCCAATCGAGTATTCGTCAAAACACACTGATCTCGCTTTGGGACGTGTGTGCACTAATGTAGAAGCATTAGATAAGATCTATAATACATGAGGACAAACTACCATTCAATTCGGCATACAGCTAATGCAAGAAGAAACATCTGTTTGAAGACAATTTCCACTTTAATAACTGCCTAGGAGGTGTGTTGACAATGTAGCCTAATGTAATCCCTGAAGCTTTAATGGATGGTATGTATGCCGAATTATAAAGTGACTCTTATTTATTCAGATTCAGTCGCAGGTTGTATTCAAGATTGTATTAATATTTACCAGCAAGCAAGAAAGCATGAACCTGTGATATTTAATAATGGAGTTTGGTAGAACTTTCTCTCCACGCTGAAGTGAACGGTACCGGGGCTCGTTAGCAGCGCGCTGCAGAGGCAAACTAGCGGCACGCTTTGTCTTAGCGACGTAAGATTACTTAGATTATGTAGTTAAACTAACGTTAGTTGGTCTAATAATATATACACAATATAATTACAACACATACCAAGAGAAACCAGCAATGAATCCACCGAGAAGTCTCAATCTTCGCGGGAATACTGCTCAGCCAGCAATGACCACTTCCTGCTTTGGCTGATTCTCGGGCTCTGATTGGCTGAAGCTCAGAATAGGCCAGAAATGCACTGTCACACACAGTCTGTGGCAGCTAACCACAGTCACTCTACTGTATGCAGCAATAATACAACAAAATATGCTATTTTTGAGTCTGTTATAAGGCAGTAAATGAAAATTAAACATTATTATGTCTCCCCTCCTACATATATTGTTCTTATTGTCAACAAATCCCACGAAAAGACCAAAACCAACCATGAATTTATGTAACTAACTGTTGTGTGTGTATCAAAGCCTGATATATCTTATTCCTATGTGTCATAGAGCTGCTTTGTTAAACTAAAAACTATTAAATGAACACACACACTGTCATTTATTTTGATTAAATCCCACATATACGATCCTGCTGTCCAAAATACTCACCAGAGCCCCAAACGTGGATTAATCCGCTGCTGAAAATAGTCCCCAACAAATGCACTATTTCCTCCTGTTTGAGGAATGTTTACTAAAACCCACAGTGACCAGCTCCTTTAGGAAATTACTGAGCCTTTTTTAAAATGAAACAATATGTTTATATACTTACTTTATCCACTTTAAACAAGTAGAAATGTTTAAACAAGTTTTTGAATTTTTAAATTTTGTAAAAAACAAAAAAACAAAACCCAAGATCAACTTAAAATCTTTTTCCGCAGCTTTCAACCCCACCTCACAGTCTTCATCAGCAGTTAGTGTTTGACATTTTTGCCAATAAAAAAATTTAAATTCTTTGAAATGGCCATATATTTAAGCATTTTCAGGCAGTTGGCCATCCAACAAGTATCCAACAAGTAAGCCTAAGAGTTAATTGTATAGAGAAATAGTGTTTTACAAATAATTAACAAATACGTCATGTAAATCCTCACCCAGGTTTATTATATACGTTTTCTTTTATTGTCGAATTTTAGCCTATATATCCTACTTCCCATAACTTTCTTCAGACAAACTAAATCTAGTTGGGAATTAGCCATAAGCATACTTAACAGAGCAAAACATTTAATTTTAGAAGACATCTGTGCAATTCTGACAAAATTCAAAGGTGTGATGCATAGCATTTAAGAAAAATGACACTGATTTCCCTAACAGAGGCAATTATATGTCATTATAAACTGAATTTTTAAAAAATCTGTAAAGCCATAACTGCCACCACCGCTCTGATTTTGATCAAATTAGGAGGGATGGTTCATGTGAATGGCTCGTGGGTTGCCTGCACAACAACATCTTTTACTCATTCACAGTGATGATGAAGCTCTGGAGATACTTAAACGCTTCCTGTGGCTTTTGGTTGACGGATGAAAAAAAAGCACCAATAAACCACCAGATATCTCGCAAATCGTCTCCCAGTCTCCGCTCACATTTAGCCTGTCACATTACTCTAAAATACAACTCTCCGCTCGCACATTCAGCTCTGTGTTTGCCCTTAAAAATACATGAAGCGCTCCTTTTAGAGCAGCCATACACTGAATTAATTTAACGTCTCCTCAGGTTTGACCTTCAGACAAAATTCAAGCGTTTGCACCCTGAGCTGCATCTTCTCTTCATTTCAGATGACTGAACTCCTCCATTTTTTGAGCTTTTATGACCTTTATTTATCCAGGGAAATTATCAGTTTTTGCTTCTGTTTTATATCTTCAGATTTTCAGACACTTAAATACAGTCCTAACTGGGAAATTACCACAACAATTGTCTAATAATTCTACCAGCTGGTCTGGTAATAGGGTATTACATAGTATTTGTCTGTCTTTTTAACTGTCCAATAGTATCACTATATTGTTGTGTTTTTGTATTGTTCTCCTATTTTAGCACTGTTTCATAATGGTTGATGAAATGCTAAAAAGACTAGAGGTGATGCAGCCGGTGTTAAAAGGTTTAATTAATGTAATTAATTATTAACATTACAGCAATTTGAAGCTAATAGTGTAATAATCTTGTTAACACAATATGCCTCATTAATATGACTCAATACCTCCAAGCTATTAGCACAATAACTCTTTTCCTGTTAATTGGATTATTATTAGTGAGTTTTATTACATTAACGAGGGGTAGCTTTTTTTAACCCTGACAATAGATATGTGTTTAATTTGAATATTACATTATCAGGGAAAACTTCTGTTCACTACTTTTATTTAACACTGAGGTTTATATGTTTTATTTTAAAGAACCACACTGGTTGTTTTGCATGTTTTAGCAGAACAGATACACTTAATATTTTCCAAAGAATGTCCTTTTTTCCATTTTTAAATGTGTTTTTACTTTCTTCCATGCAGCCATTGGTTTCTATTCATCTCGTTATAATATATTTAATATGTGCAGCTTGAGATAGAGTAGGTAATCCATCACAGCGAAGATCATGTGAGTTTTTACTTTTGACAAAGCTAACTTTTTAATGATCCTGTATCTTGTTCGTATCTGTATCCCTCTGTTATAAGAGAAAAAATATATATTTTTCACATAATTGTGACTTACTGTACTGGCTAAAAAGATGTTAAATGAGAAGAAAACCGTTGGACTGCTGGTATGTGTCATTTGTTGTTTTGATCTCTGACTACATTTATGTCCGCCAGTAGCCCACTCATCTGTGAAAGAAAACCCCCAAACTCAAGGTACACTGAGCCAACTCATTACTGAGATTTTACAAAAAGGAACAACACTGCAGAGAGTTTTGTGGATGGATGTGATTGAGTTTAGATTCACACAAAGTGTAGACGTTGTGAAATCAGCACAGAAATAGTCTGTGGTCTACCCATAATTATATCAAGTTTAACAAGAATGTAATATTAGTATTAATTTAAATGCTGCTTCCTAGGCTTTTTCACACTGCCAGAAATAATATTCAGGTGTCAACATAACATGTGCACAATTTCTAGCACGCAGGAATGATTTGTGTTTGTCTCAACCATTAAAAGCAACATCAGTGGGTATAATATAATAAGAAGAGTGCAACCTTAATGAGAGAGGTCATTATCTTATATTATGTCACAGGATTAAAGTCAGATATAAGATGTGTGAACTATTCTTCATTTTGGACAGCTGAAGCTCCCTCAGGAGCCCCTGGAGACCCCCAGACCCCACCGTGGGAACCACTACAGAAAGCTACGGCTCTGTGTGAGTCAACCCACCCATATATCCAGTTGTTCCTCATTCTTCTAATAATTTTATTCCCAGAGATGGAGGAAGTATTCAGATACTTTACTAAAAGTACTAATAGCACACTGTAAAAATACTCTGTAGTGTCATCAGGAAAATGTACTTTAAGTATCAACACTAAAAGTACTCAGAGAGTGCAGAGAAATGCCCCCTGTGAGTGTATATTATATTTAATAATATACTATATACGCTAATATATAGTATATCATTAGTATTATAACTCATGCATTAATGTTTAAACAGCATTTTATTGTTGTAGTTGGTTGATGTGGAGCTCATTTTTAACTATTTGATATTGGGCTGCAACTAAGATTATTTTCATCATGCATTCATCTGCTGATTATTTTCTTGATTGATTCATTTACTGCTTGGTTTGTAAATGTAGGGAAATAGTGAGAAATGTCCATCACGATTACCCAGAGCTAAAAGTGACGTCTTTATGATGTTCGACCAATAGTACAAAATTCAGTTTACTGTAACTCAAGACAAGAAAATGTATCAAATCATCACATTTCAGAACATTTTTGCATCATATTTTAAAAGCTCTTCTTATGTTTTGTATGTAAAGCAATTTGCAAAGTAACCACAGCTGTCAGACTTATGGAAACCCCTTTCCACCAATGTGATGAAAAAAAAAGATCCTGTAAATCATTAGAATGAGAAACTTTCTCGACTTAGTATCTCAAAATAATGAGTTAGTATCTCAAAATAATGACTTAGTATCTCAAAATAATGACTTGGTATCTCAAAATAATGAGAAACATTCTCAAAATAATGAGTTAGTATCTCAAAATAATGACTTGGTATCTCAAAATAATGACTTGGTATCTCAAAATAATGAGAAACATTCTCAAAATAATGAGTTAGTATCTCAAATAATGAGAAAGATTTTCAAAATAATGAGAAACATTCTCAAAATAATGACTTAGTATCTCAAAATAATGAGTTAGTATCTCGAAATAATGAGAAACTTTCTCAAAATAATGAGAAAGTTTCTCAAAATAATGACTTAGTATCTCAAAATAATGAGAAAGTTTCTCAAAATAATGACTTAGTATCTCAAAATAATGAGAAACTTTCTCAAAATAATGACTTAGTATCTCAAAATAATGAGAAACATTCTCAAAATAATGAGAAACTTTCTCAAAATAATGAGAAACTTTCTCAAAATAATGACTTAGTATCTCAAAATAATGAGAAACTTTCTCAAAATGATGTCTTAGTATCTCAAAATAATGAGAAACTTTCTCAAAATAATGACTTAGTATCTCAAAATAATGAGAAACTCAAAATAATGTCTTAGTATCTCAAAATAATGAGAAACTTTCTCAAAATAATTAATTAGTATCTCAAAGTAATGAGAAACATTCTCAAAATAATGAGAAACTTTCTCAAAATAATGAATTAGTATCTTAAAGTAATGAGTTAGTATCTCAAAATAATGAGAAACTTTCTCAAAATAATGAGAAAGTTTCTCAAAATAATGACTTAGTATCTCAAAATAATGAGAAAGATTTTCAAAATAATGAGTTAGTATCTCAAAATAATGAGAAACTTTCTCAAAATAATGACTTAGTATCTCAAAATAATGAAAGATTTTCAAAATAATGAGTTAGTATCTCAAAATAATGAGAAACTTTCTCAAAATAATGACTTAGTATCTCAAAATAATGAGAAACTTTCTCAAAGGGGGGCTAATTATTGGACCTCAAGGTAACTATATGTACCTATTTGAGGGCAAAAACGTAAATATGTGTTCCCAAGCAGTAAAAGGTACATATATGTACAGTTTCTTCTAAATGTTAAGGTACAATAACAGGAGACAGTGTGTATTAGGCCAAATACCAAAAAAGTTAGGTAAAATATTCATTTTACTTTTAGATTTGAAGGTTTTACTGTTTCCTTATTTGTTTAAGGTAGATTTTAACTTGTAATAAAGGAAATAAAAGAAAGTGGAAGGTGCTGAATCCTGAGTACAGATATATGACTTATTCACACTTTTAAATTAAATATTGGACCTGTTTCTCATGAGCAACATTCTGGCAATAAAATGGTATTTTTTCAGACAAACAAATCAGGAGAAAGTGAGTTTGTTCACGCCCAAGGGTAGAAATAAGTACCCAATGTCAAGGATACAACAGCTGTACCTTAGGAGGGTACTGCCCCAGTGACAAGCCATTGTACACATAAAGGTACAAACTTAGCACATTATTTCTGACAGTGTAAATACTGACCTAGTATCTCAAAATAATGAGAAACTTTCTCAAAATAATGACGTACTTATCTCAAAACAGTGACTTAGTATCTCAAAATGATGACTTAGCATTTTGAGATACTAAGTCATTATTTTGAGGCATACAGATTAATGTAGTGGAGTAAAAAGTACAATATTTCCCTGTGAAATGCAGCCACTTGCATGAGATGTACAGATACCTTTAAATCTGTACTTGAGTAAATGTACTCCGTTACATCCCACCACTGTTTATTCCTAACTTTTGCCGTGCAGAGCTCATGTATCTGGAGGTAACGTGCATCACCTCTCCCATCTGCTGGCTGCTCCTGCCGCGCATGCGCAGTGCGGCTCTCCATCATTTCCAATATCCCAGTGTAGGAGAACCAGCAGAGGCAGAGAACTAATGGGTAGGCTTCTTATTCTTATTTTTCCAAAGGTCAGAAACGCACTCTTGCTCGCACATTTCACCGCTTCACAGCCGGCGTGCATTCGCCGGGATGCCCGGGTAAGAGCGGACTGTTTACGGTTTGATTTGACGCAGACAGAAACGTTAGTGCCTGAAAAGCGTCTCTCTCTTCTTCTTCTTCTTCTTCGCTCTCTCGCTCTCTCTCTCTCTCTCTCGCTCTCTCTCTGCGAACGCAACGGGTTTGCACAGCTAGCATGCTAAGCTAACCCGTGCTAACTCGGCCCTGGCCCTGGCCTTGCCTGGCTCGAAACCCTAACGCGGGCCTGGCTGCTTTTTTTACTTCGACAATTTGAAGTCGGAATCCGGGCTGCGAAGCCCTCGACGCGCACGACCCCGGTTACGGTTCGCCAATTAAATGCTAAAACGTTATTAGCGTAGCCGAGCTCGCCCTCTAATTCATTTTCCTTACAACAAGCTAGCTGGCTAGCTAACTAACGGTAGCTAGACAGCTGACGCTTGGCATGCTAACCCCCAGCTAGCTCAGATGTCCAATGCATCAAAAAGCACAGTCAGACAGGACTGATTCCGCTTGTTGACACGGTCACTTTTTAACGCGGAGGCCCACAGACGATGACTTTAACCCGCTCGCACCGCCTTGAGACAAACTAAACAACCTTTAACGCCGCACGGCTGTCGCTAAAACGTTAATAAAGCAACACTTGGCACAGTTGATAGGCAGCCTGGCTAATGTTCACCAAGCTAATTGGCTATTATCTAACGTTCAGGCAGCTGTGGTTGCTTTGGTAGTGTACACAAGCGGTTGTCATGTTAAAAAAGTCTTGTCATGTAGCTGGCGACTTGTGTAGCTGTCAACTTTGAAGGCTGCTGCAGGGGCAATATGGCTAATTTACCCCCAAAGCTAGCCTTAGCAAACTCCATGGGGTTACAGCAAGATTTAAATGCTAGGCTGAGAATTAATGGGTTTAATCTAGCCAGCTACTGAAAGAGCAGTGGTGGATATATTGTGCTTCAGTGAGATACTGCTGTACCATTTGAATGCTGCACATATTCCTTTTTTTTTTAAAATCATGCTTTGTATTATACTCCACAAACTGTACCATGCATTGCTACCTATTCTCCACTCTTGCTTCATCTGACAACATATGAAAGAGCTTGTCCACTACGTGCACACAGCTCTAAATGCAGATTTAAATGCACCAAAATGCTCAGAAGTTGTCTCAAATGTTGCATGATAAATCTCCCAAACTCTGTCTGTATTCAAGGTGATATATAATAGCATCATAATCCTGTAATCTACCTGTGTGGCCGCGCACAAATTTGTGTTTTTTCTGTTCAGAACAGATAAGAATTTAATGTTTATGTCAGCTGGATCAAAACATGCATGATATTTATTGTGTGACAATTAACTAGACCTTAAATCATGTTGTGAGGTTGATTTTAAAGGTCTTTAAAGGCCTTCTAATTAGATTTATTAATTTGGCACTCAGTGAAGAATTAAGGCTTCTGGTTGGTACAGGGGTAGGTGAAAATGTACTACAATCCAAATGCTGGTCAACTTTTGTCGTGTTCACTTACAGTCATTGTTTAAGGATCTTGTTATGGTCTGAATCGTGAGTCGGCGGGTGAAGTTTACCAGCTGCTGTAGCAGCGAGTAGATAAAAAAGTTTGTTTTCTTGCTCTGGTCAGGATGAGTCAGGACAATTAGAAGAAGTGATCGTGGGTTGGATAGACCTTCGTGACAGTCAATATAAATTCCAGAGATTTAGCTCCCATGATCGCTGCGATAAATAAAGAGTTCATTTCACTGTAAAATAACAAAACAAATAAAAAAAATATCACAAAACAAACCCCTTTAATGATACCAGGGCATGGGAGAAAGAAAACTACTTCTTGGCCATGTAATGAAATGCACACAAACTACTTTGTCTGATCATATTCTTTCAAATTTGGACATTGAGGGAGAACATTTTCATTTACATAAGCTGCCATCCTTAATGGACCGCAAATTCAGTTACTCAACCTTTGGCTGTGGTTCCACTTCTCTTTTTGATGCGATTTCTTATCTAAAACATTTTTTTTTCTTTCTGTCTGAGACTGCATTGCTGTAAGTCTCCTGTATTTATGTCTTTTTCTGCATTAACCTTTTTCCCCGAGTCCTCTTCTTGTTCCATACTGCTTGAATGAAGTTTGCAGCTGGATTGAGTCCAATCTGTGTACAATTCCCATCACATGCAAGGCAGTTTTGTGCCGAAATTTGCCCACCCAGCCCGAAAAAAATATCTCCAATGTTATGTTGTGGCGGAAAATTGGAAATCATGGAAATCATTTCCATTTTTGTTGATTCCTTTCACTTTTCAACCTTCATCTTTTCGAATAGGTCAGATCTACCTTCCTAGGTGCCGCAAAATGTCTAACACTCTTGTCTCATATCGCAGACATCAGTGACTCTGCAGTGACGTTGTCAGGCTCCATGTTGCTCTCCTTGTCATTTATTAAGGACAACGTAATTTGTGATGGCAAAACAGTAATGACAACATTGGGGAACATTTTATTATAGGATTAAATTCATGAGCCACTTCCATATTTATTTCTGGGGAAAATCCTTTCTTTCCCCCTTTTTGATGCAGCCATATCAATCGCTGATCACTGACGTCGCTGAAATGACATCGCCTCTGGAGTCACAGGTATCTTCAGGCTTTGACACCAAAATGCTACAGAAGGACTGCTGCACAATAATCGATCACATTTCACAATTTCCCTTCTTCTGTATTCTAGCAGTGATCGCAGAGCGTCTTGAAATTATTGCATCTCCTCTAATCGCTGTTATGCCTTTTTGGCACCTAACCTAACTAATACATGACCCACGGTTGCTTATCGTGAAAGCGATGTGCACTCATCAAGCTTGATGCATCTTTGAATTTGCCATTAGCAGTAATTTTGAAGATCTGTTGTGTTCACTTTAAGCCTCCTATAAATATTAAAAATGTTATTGTTTTCAACCTGCTCTTGGCCACATGAGCACTATGTACCATTCTGCATATCACACATACTTAACAGCAATATACCACTGAATTACGAAGCCTTTAAATGTAACATCTGTACTTGGTGTCTCTTGAAAAGCTGCAGTGGGGCACTCCATTTTTGTCGTTTAATACAGTGTAGAGGTATCTATCAGTCAGTCAATGAGTCATCATGAAAAAATGGCGCTTCACGCACAATTTGCACGAAATTTGATGCCTTTTTATGCCGATGAGGCTGAAATATATCGGCTTTTATTCGTCTTAATCTGCCAAAAAAAGTCCACTGGCTGTAGATTCACCAGTTCAACGATGACCAATGTATTCGTATTTGTCGTTTTGTCGGAGTTCACCCGTGGATACAAAACTAGACAGATTTATCGTACGTGATCAGGCCATATTGTGTTTTAATTATATTCCCCACAGTTAACTCTGACATTCTTTCATTCAACTTGCGATATCGAGTGATGGCGGGCTGCGCATGTGCTTATATATCTGACATCACATACGGATAGCTTGTATTTCGCCTTCTCTCAATACTCCAGTGCAGTCGCCTTGTCCACATTCGTCCATTTACTGAGATGGAGAGCGGCAATCATGGCGAGCAGAGGGTTTGCAGTGGCTTGGTGAAAGGTGAAGACTACTGAGGGTCTTTATTGAACGTCCTTGACGCAACTCAAGCTGATGAATTGCAGTTTTAGTGTCCCCCACGTGGTATATCTGTAGCCGCTGTATCCCCGACATGTAGTTAAATTTTTGAGGATGGATGGATTTTGCATTGGCTCCAAAGCTATGTCGGAACCGGTCAACACACAACTAAAAATACAGTTGTAGCTGGTCCACCTTCATTGCAAAATAAAAATCCACCTTAAGATGTTTCCACTGCAGTAATAATTGAATTCATGCTGCATTTTCTGGCAGGTTTTTATGTACCCACAATGTCCTGAGTTCAACCACCTCTCTGCTCCTCCCGGTCTGTCTGTCTCTTTCTTGTTGCTGTGAACAATAAATGCGAAAAGGCCAAAAACGTAATCTTAAAAAAGATCAGCCTGCAGTAAAAGGTTACAGATTAGCAGGTACCATATGTAATTTGGACATGGGAGTTCTTGAGAGTTGGGAAATGGTGGGGAGAGATGGGCAGCGAAATGGTTAGAGTTGAGATTTAGATTTGTGCTTTCACATTAGCAAGGTGGCAGATTTAGGGAGTGTTGCTTTGCCAAAGGTTAAGATGAAAACGTTTGGCTGAGGCGCTTATGTCATTTTTAATCAAAATGTCTTTGGTTTGAATCTGGTCCAGGACTTCTGCTGCACATTACTCCCCTCTCTCTGTATCCTTCCCATCTCTTCTCTGATTCGAGCAAACAAAAAAGACAAAATACCAAATAGAAACCCTGAAAAATAGAGGTTAAACATTTCTCACAGCCGGAGACATCCTCATAAAGCGAGTCTGCACTAAGCTCTTGTTGGAAAAATTATTTTTTCCTCCAGTGTGAACACAACAATAGAAATTATGTTTCCTCTGTTACCTCTGCATTTTCCAAACATGGAGTTCTGGGAAATGAGATTTTAATGATGTGGTGGTTTCTGTGATAGGACGCTACGTACCTCTCCTGAGATGATGAGGTGCGACAGTTGCTGCTGCGTATTTCCAGATAAACAGCATACGTTTAACTGCTGCCTCATTTTTACTGTGCCACGGGTAGCACTACCCTCCTTACCTCTCTTCCTCTGTGGTGGTGTCACTGGGTTTGGTCTCAGCAGCTCACAGGGCAGTTATGAGTCAGCAGCACCGGCGGCTGAGAGGAGGCTTTGCATGGAGCTCCATCACTCACATACTGAATTCGGCTCGATTTACCAGCTTTGATGGGCTTCTAACAGTGTTTGAAATTCTCTTACCGAGAGAGGGGAAAAACTGCCAGTATTTCTGCGTAAAAATGTAATGGATTTTTTTTTGTGGTCTATCCATAGGGTCATTTTTTGATGATACAATATTTCTTTATGACACAATTTTGATGTATAATTGGTAATATCAAGTTTTAATATTTGTACAATGAGATGAAAAGTATTTTTAATGTATGCAGTGATATTCTGAGCTGATCTGCAAGATCAGTATTTGGGCCGAAATTTAAGACGTTTTTATTTGATTAATGTTGGCTCAATAAAGCTTGGTTTCTTCCTGATCTTTTAGTTTATTGTAAAACATTGCACGCTGGGTACGCCAAAAAGCCCCCCATCGCAGTAGAAGCTATTCCTGAAGCAGACTGAAACATCCTTACGTTAAAACAACGTAAGGGGCGGCGTTTGTGGGGGTGGGTTGCTTCAGGCACTGGTGAGACAACGAAATATCTTTGAATTTGAAGGCTCAAACACTACACAGCCGTTTGCAATACTCTCACACAGGATTTTACAACTGTGGAAAGTTATCACGGCGGCAGTTATTTTATCTTTTGCCACTGCGGTGGCTAGGTAAACAGTAGAAATACAGCATTCACGTTGCAAAGTAATCTACCAGGAATTTGCACTTTCACATATTTGATTGGCCACCGCAGCGTTTTGCTAGATGACGTCATGTCGCGTTGGACAACCGTGTGTGGCCTCACCTAAATTAATGAGGAGGTTGCGTTTTTTCATGCACAGGTGAAGTCGGTAAAATCGCGGTGTAATTCGGAGCACTGCAAGCGATTGAACCGCAGGCTACCACTAACAAATGAACAGCTGCAAGCAGATTAGGTGAATAACATCCTCACTGATTGTTTGTGTTTTCTAAATTAGTACGTCTACCCAAAGGTACCTGCACAGTGTCAGCTGTGTTACATGAGAAAATATTAACACACATTGAAATCTGGGCAAGTCAACAACATTGGGCGGGCAAAACGTTCCACTTCTGAAACGTTCCCGGTTGTGTATGAAGCTGAGCGGAGGGTGGAACAAAACCGCGGTGCGGCCAGAACGCGACGCAGCTGTGCTCGGCGGGATCCAGCCGTAATAATAAATGTCAGCTTGGACTTTGGCAGATACAGTACAATATGAAAGGATTTGGACAATAATTGTGAAATTGTACTTGAAATTGATATATCAGTGATTTACACCAATCGCAGGGGACTTGACTAGGGCTGCTAACTAACAATGATTGTCATCATCGATTGGTCATCTGCTGGTGACTAATTAGTAAATCGACTGAGCGTTGCAGCTCTACTCGTGACTATTGTGATAGTGATCTAAACCACTTTGCCCACCACACCTTTGACACAATTTTAACTGGTCAAAAAAATCGGTAGCCTACGACAGATGGTTTTCTTCAAAATAAAATGTGGTTTCTCATATACATAATTTTGTGTGGAGTATCACGACAGTTGGCTAATCATTGGTGCGATTCACACAAAGTCAATGCAATGGTTAGTGTGTGGTGGCCTCCAAAAGACTGATTTTTAGTTGACTAGTATGTCAGTTATTGTAGTGAAATATTTAAAAAGAGCTTTTCCAACAATAATTTAGAATTTTACCTTTCAATAGGAGAATGGGAATAATTGGTTGTAAATGAAAACTCAGGTGTAAAAAATTGAAGGCCATTTGTGTCCTCCGCACTCAGAAGAAGTTAAATTATGGACTTTTACTCATGCATAGAAAATGGATCGCATTGACCATTAATTCATGTGAATTCGTCCTCTGTTCTGCCCTCACAGGAACCATGGGAATACCACTACCCAACTGCGTTTGGGAACCAATATGTTGAACACACTCAACTTGTCCGACTGAGGGACTGTATCCTGGGCGGCAAAAGACAAATGGTAAAGAATTAATAATAAGACTTTCCTGAGAAAGCACAGCGCACGCCGTCTCCCGATCCTCACTTTTTCAGCCAGCATCTTCCCGAGTCGGATGGCTCTGAATGACGAGATGCAGTAATGGAAGTCCACGCACCATTTAGCACCATAGCCATGAAGCAGCTCAAAGGGTAGGGTCTGCCGTGAGCTCGCCTCACCCTACCCGACCACCCACCACCCCCATCGGCTCCACCTGAGAGCAGAGCCCTACGTTGAAGCATAATCCTGCAGCTCTACCCATCTCCGCAACCCTCCCACCACCACCTCCACCACGGCTTTGGAAGACGAACATGACGTGCATTGCGAAGACACTGGTTGATGTCTGATATATATACCTCTGAGGTGTCGAGCGTAAAACCAGTGGAGCAATGAATGGCGGAAAGGACTGTGAGGCGGGAGATGAGAGGCAGGCCGTCCCTGTCCAGGTCCCCATTGGCTGGCAGCGCAAAGGGGAGCATGGCGGTGGGGTCATATACATAAGGTAAGAAAAATTCATCAAAGAATTCATGCATTTATACTGTGAGCAGTTTGATTGCTAGGTCACCATATTTTGTAGGGCTGCAACTAACAATAACATTTTCGATTAATCTGCTGATTATTTTCTTGATTAATTGTTTGGTCTGCAAATGTCAGAAAATACCAACAAAAGACCAACAACCAAAGAAATTTAACTTACTACCATATAACACAAAAAAGCAGCAAATCGTCACATTGAAGAAGCTGGAATCAGAGATTTTTTGGCATTTCTGCTTGAAAAATGACTAACAATTCATTAATTTATTGTTTCAGCTCTCGTATTTTGACCAATTGTAGGTACTTAGTAAGGCTATAAGGGTTATGACCACAAAATGTTGACTTTTTTGACACGTTTTGACCATGAAAATGGCAATACTATATCAGAACATGGCCATGCCAATAAAGTTGATTGAACTCAATTGAATTTGAAATTAAAGCTTGTGTCTTTGGTGTTCCCTTAATGACTTAACATCTTTTTGCTCACCTTGTCCCAGCAACAGACCAAAATCCAAAGATATTCAATTTACAATAATATAAAAGCAGAGAAAAGAAGCAAGTCCCCACATCTGAGATTGTCCCACATTTTTGCACAATAAATGACTTAAACGATCATTTATGTCATTTATGTAATTATCAATGGTAAATGTCCCTCAAAATCAAAGTGTGCCCAACAGGTTTGTTTACTGTCCACACATGATTGGAGTTTCTCTAATTGATTGGCTCTGCAAGAGGTGAACGAAAACATGGTGACTTTTTGATACTGCTTGTTGTGTTGGAGTCATGGTTATTCCCTCAACTGCTCTTGTGAAACTTGTGCATTTGGCATCTACTAGCTGTAAAAATCTCTTGAACATATTGTACTTTGGGAGGCTGCAATAGGCGATCCCTTGACACAGGTAAACTGCAGCCCACATGTTTGCTTGGATGGAAAATTACTCCCAATTTCTGGTCAATTTTGGATGTGACGGGCAAATTTCACAAGCCCATCGCCTGCTTTAAGAAACCAGTCATCAGCTTGTGCAACAGGGACTTTGACTAATGAGTTGGATCCTTTACCAGTCATCGTGTTATGTAGACTGGAAGTTGGTGTCCTTCCCGGCATATGAACACCAGCACGTGTATTTACCAGCCACAATGAACTAAAGCAGTTGGCTGGTGTCAGGTTTATTTTGGGTGTTGGAAAGAATCCTGTCTACTTCTGTGACCGTGGCCTGATACTGTCACCGCACACTTGTATTTGCTCATGTTCTTTTACATTTAAAGTGTGCATTTTCTTCAGGGATGTGCAATTGTAGATCCTCACAGAAGATTTTCACAGCAGCTATGACTGATGATTCAGACACTGCTTGTTTTGTCAACTTATCAGTGTATATACATAGGATCAACCAGTGGTACATACTGTTCTTCTTTCACTGGTGGCAAGTTTGAAGTGTTTCACTGGAGGTGTTTTTCAGGCTTTCCCCAACTTTTTTGGCTCCCTCTTATTTGTCATGGGTTAAAACTGCTTTATTGCAGCTGTGACCTCCTGATCACATTCCTAATGTTTACATTTAGTCCTTCAGTATTCCTGGTTTTACGGTCATGGTTTGGGTAAAACAAAAGAAACGCCAAATTTGTCCATCACACCACAATGACATAAGTGGTATAACATTGTTTGGTTTATCTTGAGAATGTTTATTTTTCACCTACCAGTGAAATAATGCCCCTACAAAAAAATAAATATGCTTAAAACAGGAAGAATGACTGGAGAAGATTAGGGATAAGTTTCCAGCTTTATAGTGATATAGAGTGATATATTAATTATCTGATAAAATACACAAGTTTGGATTTTTCTTCTAAATGATACTTTTCAGTCGCTGTTGTCCACTGTCAATATGGTACAGGCTCCTCGTCCTCCATAGGTAGGGAAAATGTTTTCAATTATTGTTTTTAATTCGTATGGATGGAAGAATTCCACTGTGATGTAGCACTGTGGAGTGGGAGGATTTTACTGTTTGATTTCATGGTTGCAAGCCTGTAAAACCTGCAGCAGAACCTGCCTCAAGGAGCTGCTAACCCAGCTAAGAAATCGTTTGTATGTCTGTCAGTGGAGCATTTCGGTGTGCAATGGTTTCTTTTCTTCGTCTGAGTCAGGAATAAATTTGTGGTGGGAGAACTAAACCTTTGTAATATTTCCGCATAAAAATGTTAAGTTAAATGCAAAATATTATAGTTTTTTCTGGAGCTTCAGTCCAAAAATACTGAATGGTATTCAAAAACCTATTTCAAACAATGCAAATGAGGGCTGCAACATATGATATGATAGATGGAGCGTTTTTGCTCTGGAGCTACACCAGCTGAAATCTCTCCTCAGCCTAACATTGTTGTTTTCTGTGTGCAGTCCCAGTGGCTCGCTGCTGTCCAGCTTGGAGCAGGTGAAGACCTACCTGCTGACAGACGGAACCTGCAAATGCGGCCTGGAGTGCCCACTCATCCTCCACAAGGTAATTCTTTGTCCTGATTCATTTAAAACACAGCAGTCGGGTGGAGATTTTACAGCTGCCTCTCAACTGGGCTCCAGAAGATATCTTAATTAAAGATTAAGATGGAAGTCTCAATCTGCAAATGAAATTAAAATGCTGTTGTCCAAAAAAATTACAGCTAAACAAGGTCCCCGAAAGGATTAAAACCTGTCAGTCAAACCTAAACTTGCATTAGCAGGTGCCGCTTGTGTGCTAGAAATGTCGCTCTTGGTTTTTATAAGCATTTTTATTCATCAGCTGTTCACCGTAATCTAAAAAGTGAAGGAGAAGGAAAAGATGTGAACCACATGTCCTTTCACGCACACAATAGCAGATGACGTCAAAGAGGATTTTGGTTTAGTTTGGGGAATCATGTGTCTGATCCCATCCCTGCTGTTTGGAGACACAGGTTGAAATGAAGTGAACACTTAAAAGTTAGATTTGCAAGGAGAAGATTTTTTGTTTCTTTAGTACATTTCCTCATTGTTGCTCTTTGTTGGTTGTGCAGGGGTTTGACCACTCTGTGTTGTTCCTGAATACTTGAATTTCAATCTGTGACATACGTTTGATTGATCTATTTCAGCATGAAGTGAACACAAACGGGAAAACATTTCATGTAACATCACATATGACATTTAACATTTAATTTCTTTTAAAAGAGTTTGGTAATTGCATGTAAAAACTGACTGCTGTCTTGAGCAGATGTTATGATGGGTGACCAGGAACTTTTCAACTCATTACAGATTTGCACTTGCTGCAAGTCACTGAGAATGAGTGTTAGCTAAATGCCTCTTCAGACTACGTGATATTTTAATTCAGAGCAGACAATCAGCTCTTGACATGTCTTGGCCTCAAGATAGGACACATTACTTGTTTGACATTCGTTAATGCAGCTAGGAAGGAGGGAAGGGGATAGAGGGAGGAATGAGGAGGAAGTAGACATGTCTGTGAGGAGGAACTGGTGTCACACCAGTCAAACCAAGGTGAAAACAACTTCTGACAGGCTATTGTTAAAGTGATCCTTTTGTTTTTGTTGAGATGGTCTTTTGAGTATCAAAAAGTCACCCCTGTCAGTTTGAAAGGTGGCTGTAAAAAGTTTGTAGTTTTGTCCTTCACGGAGCACGGTGGCTGTGCTCAGGTTGAATTAATGTCAGTTACAATGAATTCCAATAGTGACCAGTTTTCACAGTGGGAAAAAGAGTATAAAAATGTCCAGAGAAAGCTCTCAAACCACTCTTGCAGGATAATCCACTTCTCCACTCCCATTCCATATGCTCAGCATGTATGAAATAAATTCAAGATGACCACTTCTGCTGATCGCTGTGCAGGACCAAACTACAAATGTCGGGGTGCTGTGAGGCGTCCGCTGTATCACATTACATGGGGTAATCTGACCGATTATCCTTCTTGATGCTAAATTTGTCCCCAACACACCATGTCTGTCGGATCAGGCCATTATCAGGCTGATATCGTCTCGTCTAGGAAAACTTTGACGTCTCTGCTCTATTATTTATGTTTTAATAAAGCAGATGTAAACCCCCCCAAATCCAAAACACTCTCCTTTCTCCATTTTCCACGCTTCCATTAAATTGTCCTCTGTCGAGAGAAAATGAAGATGCAAAAATTTAAAAACATTAATTTGATGTCATGGTTTCATACTGTTATTGGTTTGATCCTGTTGCTTGCTCTCTGTATGTGTTACACATTTCATGATGTTATATGTATAAAATTCTTAACTGTCATAAGATGTGGGATATTATACAAATGTGCACAGAATCACCTCTTGTCTCTTTTTTTTTATCTGCAAGTTTCAACTGTATCTGTCTTTCTGTATGTATTTTGACTATCTAAATGGATCATTTAAACAGGTATCTTCATATGTAATTACAGATTTTTACTTTTGGAAGTTATTAGTTCTTTTCATCTGCAAAGAATGAAACCTGAACATATGGCAAGACTTGTAAGAGCACCACCTTTTTGACCAAAAGTAAAAAACAAATTTACATGGGTTTGTCTTTTTCCTCAGGTGTTCAACTTCGACCCAGGGGCAGCTGTCAAGCAGAGGACAGCGGAGGATGTGAAAGCAGATGAAGACGTCACCAAGCTCTGCATTCACAAGAGGAAGCTTCTGGCTGTGGCCACGCTGCACAAGAGCATGGAGACGCACCCACCTCTGACACTGACCAGTCCAGGGGGAGGTACGAGTACATGTAAATCCAGTTTCTACTCATTTGATCTTGAAAACCAATGTTTCAGTTTGAAGGCAGCCCTCAGACATATAGTATAATATGCAGAGGTAAGCTGGTTGCTGGTCTTCCTATCCACAGTAACTTAGTATGTGTTTCTGCTAAAAGAAACACCAGCAACAAGCCAAATGTTAGTGAAGTTAGGTAATTTAGTCCACATAGAACAGAACATTAGAAATTTGTTGAGTAGAAAATTCTAATTGACAACATGTCAATGTAGCAAGTGATTTTGGATTTTCAAGCCTTTGTTTTCAGAAATCATACATAAATTGAATTTGATTGTTTGTAAGTTACATTTTTTTTCTTACTAGTTGTCATGCTTTGTCTTCTGTTCTAGTGATCAAGCAGTTTGGTTAAGTACTGATATTAATTAGTTCGTCATTTGTATGGTTTGCCAGTCACTGAGGCCTGTAGATAACAACAATGATTTTCTTGCGCTGCCTAATATTTTGTCTAAGGTGTTGGTATTGATTTAACTCAAATGTGCTTTGTCTGGCCTCAAGGTACATCATCTGTGGTCACAGTGCATTCCACGACTCAACGAGCAATAAGGACTAAAGCCCACGATGGCCTGCCCAATGCTGTTGGCCCAGACTGCAAGATTCCTTTCAAGATGATGATGGCAGCTGGACAGCAGCAACAGCAGAGGCTGTATCCACCCCAGGAGATGGGTGGAGCCCAGCAGCCAGAGCTCTACTCTGGGTACCCCAGGCCGCAGAGGCTGGGCAGTGGGGAGCCGGGCCCCAAATCCCCGTACCGGGTTGGGTATGGAGGCATGCTGAGCCCACCTCCCTCCAGTGCTAAGCTGTATGGAGATGGCTCACAGTCTCCCAGTGCAGACACTCTAGGCAGCCCAGAGGGCTTTCCAAGGACCAATCCTTGTGGGTTTCCAGGAGCCGGCAGTCCTGGCTCAGCCTCGATCCATGGGAACACTAGGACGCCTCTTTCCCCACCCAGTGTAATGCTCCATGGCTCCCCTGCGGGCCAGCCATCCTGCGCCATGACAGGGAGGACTAGCACACCCCTCTCTCCGACGGCCACTGCCAAAAGCCCTGTCATGAACATGAACATGCCAAGGGGGAACTTTCCCCCTGGTATGGATATGCCCCGTGCAGCATTTCACCATAAAACACAGCCCCCTGTGCATCCCGTACCGCCGCCTCCCTCCATACCACCATCCTGTGCCCTTCAGAAAAGGCAGTTGACCTCTGAAAAAGACCCCTTAGGCATCCTGGACCCCATCCCCAACAAGCCAGTCAGCCAGCCCCCCACCAATGCCCCAAACCCCTCCAACTTCCAGCCTAACATCCACTCTCAGGTACCAATGATGAATGTAAACATACCCCCTCCCGCCATTGTTCCCTTGCCAAGCAACTTACCTTTACCCACAGTGAAGCCTGGGCCTGTGGGACATGGTGGCCATGTTCAAAGGACTCAACAGGGTGGTCCGGCTTCCTCCATGTCCCCCTCCCCTGTCACTTCCCCTGTCCACATGGCCGGACCTGCCCTTGGGAGAATGGAGGCCTCCCCTCATCGCTCACGCTCATCCTCCACCTCCTCTGACCATGGGAACTTTGCAATGCCCTCAGGGCACCAGGCCCCATGTGGCACCATGAAGGTCCCTCCTCGTTCCCCCAGGTCGGCTATGGGATCTCCCAGGCCAGCCATGCCCTCCAGCCCCTCCACCAACAAAACTGACCCACACCACCAGTACAAAGACTCCCAGCTGCTGCCCGGGATGGGAAACTCGATTGGCACCCAGCAGCACAGCAACCCCATGTACTCACCCACCTCTTCCTCCTCGTCATCCTCTTCTCTGGCAACCTCCAGCGCTTCCCAGAAGGGCCACCCAGGACTCCTGGGGATGCCCCTCAACCAGATCCTCAACCAACAGAATGCCGCTTCCTTCCCAGCCAGCAGTCTCTTGTCAGCCGCAGCCAAAGCACAGCTAGCAAATCAAAACAAACTCAGCGCTGCTGGCAACAGCACTGCTGGCATGGCTGGTGGTGGTGTTGGTATGGCAGGCATGGGGGCAGGTGGAGGGGGTAATGGAGGAGGCGGTGGGCACCCTGGCTCTATGAGCGGCCCTCGAGGCATGGAAGGACACAGCACTTTAAACCCAATGCTCCCGCCAAACTCCACCATGCTGCTCAACACTCCTGAGGGCCAGAGTGGTCGGGCGGCTCTTAGAGACAAGCTCATGGCCCAGCAGAGGGATCCCATGCGCAAACGGAGGCAGTCATCAGGCAGCGCTGCTGTAAACCACGACAACAGCAACAACATGGTCTACAACATGCTTAACAAACGAGGCATGGGAGGACCCCACATGCCAGGACCCAGTGCCACTGAACAGCTGCGAAAAGTGGGCCGACTTGGAAACCTTCCCCCAAACACCTCCATGGCCCAGCTTCTCCAGTCCATGAGTTGCCAGAGCTCCCACAACCTGGCTGGGAATAGCCATCGTCCAGGCCTTAGCCCCGGCCCAGGTCCTGGTCCTCAAGGAGCTGCACAGCTGCACTACAACGACAGCACAGGTATGGTCCCTGGTGGCCCTCAGCAGAACCTCCTAGCTCAGCAGAGGCTGCGGGGTCCAGGAGATGCCATGCAGCACTGCCAGAACATGGACACCTCTGGTGGCCCTCTGGGCTCTCGTCCAGGCCAGTTCCCTGACATGATGGCTCAGATGCAGGCTTCCTCCATGAGTAACTGTGGGCCTATGGGGCCAGGAGGTGGACCGGTGGGCCCTGATGGCATGCCGCTAGGGCGCCCCAACACTAACCCCCCACCGCTGTCCCATCCAGGCCCTCACCCCTCACAACAGAACCTCCTTCACGGTATGGGGCGGACTAACATGGTGGTGATGTCTCATGGAGGTGGTGATGGAAGCTGTACACAGACTATGTCTGATACAGGTGAGACATCAGCACTACAGTACATCAACTCTGCTCAGTAACTGAATGATATATAGAAAGAAGACTAAGATAGGGCTGAAAAATGCCGTCATGAAAATCATCAGTCATTGTACCAGTAACTCAGGATTAATAGGACTATAATGTGTAGCTAAATTATCACAACCATAATTTTATGATGCACAATGCTGATTTTAGATTCATACAAGTAATTATGTGCATTCATTTTCAATAATTTACCCACAAAATGTATATGTGCAGGTAAATATAACACCATGGGGCCCTAATATGATATTATTTAATTTAGGGAAATTGAATTATTGTCTCTATTTTCCAGACAGGACATATTTTCATATTTTCATTTTATGGCTAAAATAATTCTAGTTGTTTTTATAATGTGAGCATGACAGTGATTACAGTCATCATAGTGATTTGTGATGATACTATTGTCCAACAACTATCGATTGTTGAAATGGCAATGTAAGAAATGAGATGGTAAAAGCGCCTCAGATCATTAATGATAATAATACAGAACTTGGCTAAATGACTGGTATGATCATTTCAGCTCTGCACTACGTCTACCCAGCTGATAGATTTAAATGCTCAGCAGCTACTTTAATAATCCCACTGGCTCCATTTATAAAGATCCTGAAAATAGTAATTATTTGGTGACATTTCAAAACAACTGACAGTTCACAAACTAAGCAGCCACAGTGCAAACTGACCTCCCTCTGGCTGGAGGATGGTGTTGATATCCTGTCCAGTTAATGAGTGTGTATCCCCCTCCCTTCCTTGTGATAAGCTAGTGGTTAGATGAAGATGTGGTTTCTATGGTTATGAGTGAACTAAAACCAAAGGATTTAGGTGATAGGCCCCGAGCCTAGACAGTCGGGCTCCTCCAGTATCTCTGAGCTAATGAGCAGGCCCCTCATCTTTGGAAGCTCAGCTAATTGTCAGTCAGCCAGTGTTTCTCTTTGTTTTATTTGTATGCTAGCATCAGTCAATGGTGTAAGAAGATGGAAATGGGATCTGGATCACGCTTTAAGGGAAGCAGCCCAGATAGGGCGCTCTAAAGAGCTTCTCCCAGCTAGCTGGTCGCTATAGTAACGATAGACCCTGAATAGAGACCAGAGTGAAGCCTTTGATGAGGGTTTAGGCCTGTGTGTGTGTTTGAATGACTGTGTGTGCATGTCTATGACTACTTGTGTATTACAGTGTGTGTGCTTCTGTTTATTTGTGTGCATGTGGATGACTTTGTGTGTGACTGTTTGGTTTTTTTTTTTGTGTGTGTGTACGCGCATTCATGTTAGCGTTTGTTTTGAAAGCACTGAAAAGACCTAGATCTTGTTTTTTTCCCTTCCCTGCCTGCTGTGGGACTAGACTATGAGTTTATGTATTCATTCTGCGTCTGTGTGTCCTCATATGGTTTATAATGGAGATATCACCAAGGTCTGCTGCAGGCCACCTGTTCTTATCACCAGGTGCCCTGTTATGCTGTATTTCTCCTAAGTCATTGAAATTCAGGTGGTCCTGTGTAGGTCAGGGGGTAGCTTGTCGCCAGTCTTGTAGGGATGGGAGGACAACCATTGTCACAAATTGCAGTTTTGATATTTACAATTTGACATCCTCATGGAGATTCCAGAAACAATCACTTTAATCAGCACATTTGAAGCATGTAGTTGTGTTAAAGTGCCTGGCTGAAACAACACTTTCTTTGTTTATGAGTGGAGTCCTTTTAATATTAGATATCTGCCAATCTAAGATATCTATTGTTTCAGATCTGATCCTTATATTTACCTAAATGTTGATTAAATATGTATCTGACAAATTGAAATAACAACTGTAGCTACTACTCTGACAGACCTTACTTGTCACAAACTACTTGATCCAAATGCTGGAGGTCTTGGAGGTCAAAACTGTAAAGTTGACTGGCTTAAATCATTGATATTACAGAGATTAGACCTATGTTGGAACTACAGAAACATTTTGTTACCGTCGGAGTGCAGCAAATCCGTGTTTTTTGCCAACCGGGATGTCAGAACAGAGTCAGTCGCAATGCTGCAATATAAGCAGGCTGAGGTGGACAAAACACAGTAGAGTTCAGTAAAGAAAAATCTGAATTTGATTGGCTTTATTTTAGCTGACACCGTTCCATTAAGGTATGCCTGGATCAGCCCTGACACCGATCCTTGGGATCGGCTCGGGACATCTCTAGAGTGGACACACCTGTAATGTAAAACTAAAAACACACGTCGAAAATAATGACTCACTGGAGAAGATTTTAGCAGCACCTTCCTACTTTTAATCCAAGCTGTGGCCTTAATTTGGACTTCATTTTGGATAATGAAAGAGAGCTTGATATTCAAGATTCAAGATCTTCATTGTCATGTGCACAACAATTACATAGAAGCAGTCGTTGGCAATGAAATTCTTAAATCTCAGGGTCCCTCCAACAATGCTCAAAAAATATGCATAAAGAAAATCACACAAGTAAAAGGAGATCCTTAGATATAAGATATGAAGTAGTGCAAACGTTCAAAATATAGAAATAGAATATAGTATATAAAATAAAATAAAACACAATAACTGTGATGGTTAAACAAATGTAAGTATGTATACTGTCTATATACACGCATACTGTGATGATACTGCAACAGCAGATATAAACGGTAGTAATAAAC
>NTHP01000051.1:1540472-1552185 GCA_003416845.1 Oplegnathus fasciatus
TATATAAATGGAGATGTAAACAGTATAAACAGATGTAAACAATATATACGGGAATATAAACAGGTAACTGGGATGTAAACGGGTAGTAACCAGTAAGTAATAGCAGTATGGGGTAAAGTGACATTAGTAATACTAAGGTGCAATTGTAATGAGTAATCAGCCTGTGAGCTCAAGAGTTCAGCAGTCTTATGGTTGAGAGATGAAGCTGTCTCTGAGCCTGGTGGTGTGGGACCGGATGTTGCGGTATTGTCTGCCAGACGGCAGCAGGCAGAACAGTTTGTGGTTGGGGTCTTTAATGGTCCTGTTGGCCTTCTTCCTACACCGCTGGGTGCAGAGGTCCTCCATGGATGGCAGCTCCGTCTTGGTGATGTGCTGTGCAGTTTCACCACCCTCTGTAGAGCCTTACGTTTGAGGGCGTTGCAACTGCCATACCAGGCAGCGATGCAGCCAGTCAGGATACTCTCTATGGTGCACCTGTAGAAGTTGCAGAGTATCCTGGAGTCCAGGATGAACTGATATGGCTGAAGCTGTTTGTAAACACAGCCATGGTAGAGTTATATTTCACATTATAATTGAACCGACATACAGGCACGTCTGACTCAACACCATATGGAGTTTAACACTGAGGAAGAACAGAGGCAACCTGTTGCCTCCTCCTGTTGCTTATGCCTGTTTTTATTATTCAGGGTTATGTTGCCACTGTTTACATCTATTATTCTGTGTTTTTCTACTAATTTGTAACTGCTAATTCTTTTTGAGACATAGACCTTATCACTGCTAAACTAGTGATATTGGTTGGGGTGTAGTCAACCACTTGTGTCTTGTATGTTGATAATCAGGTAATTGTTTTCGTCACTTATCAAGCTTCTCCATTTTATAAACATTATAAGCTAAATACTTACTAAGCTAAATGTTGCAAAGTCGAGATTAAAGCTACCGTGCAGAGTTGTCATTGTAAGCAATGTTTTTGTGTTTACATTAAGTATTTTTCACCAAAATGCATTGAACATATCATCAAACCTGCATAGTTTACATTGGCTTGCGGTCTTCTACTCCTACTTTTTTATTGGTGCTTTGCTACCATTTACACTGCATCACCGCCATTAGCTGTTACTACCCTCTGCAGTTGGCATAAATGTGCTCATGCATGTACATCCTTGTGTCATGATCGTAGAACAGGTGATACAAAAAATTAAGGGACGCTGCCATCTAAACATTACTCTGCAGTGCCTCCAGTGGTCCAGAACTCATCAGTGAAATTTAGAAAAAGAAACCAATCATAATCTCACAGATGGCTGTTAGAGTGAATCAAAAAGGTCCTTCCACTTTCTTGGTGCCCTAGTGGCAAAAGCACATAAGCACTCACAGGCTCTTGGGATAAAAGAATATTCTGTCACCAAATTGCAGATGTTATGCCTCTGAGTAGCTCTGTAGATTTTCCCATACTTGAAGCTAATTTGGATGACATGTTGGGGATCTTAAGAGCACTGAAAGCTCTTTGAAAGTGGCCTAGTCAGTGGCTTTTTAGCATTAGCCTCTAACCATCTGTTTCTAGACAGCTAGCGAGCTTTGAACACCCCCTCCCACTCTTGCCATCAACAAATACCCCAAAGTTCATTGTAAACCCCCCCAGACCTCCTGCCACCCAGCTGACCACCCCCCCATCCCCCAGCAGGCTAAAATCACACCACCCGACCCTCGTAACCCCCCTCATCCACCCACCCAACTCCCCCAACAAGCTTCCTGGCAGTGGACAGCACCACCAATCATCACTCGGTTCCCATGGCAACCTCCCCCGGCAACAGCCGTCACTATATCATAGCAGTAGCGGAGGATGTGGGGAGGAAGGGGGAGGGGGTTGGCCGAGTCGTGGCTCTCAGCGTTAGAGAGGAGAGAGAGAGGGGAAGAAAGAAAAGAGGAGAAAAAAAAATGGAGAGCACACACAGCTGCCCTTCAGCTACGTAGCATCGCACCAGCTGCTCCAGTCGCCACTCGTCCACACACACACACACACACACCCACACCCACAAAACACAGCGTTAGGCCTCGGAGATGTTGTATTTGCTTCGGCTTTGTCTGCATAACATTGCTGCTGGGCTTTCTCTTCATTCATTGATACATCTGTGGCCTTGATATATGTTGTTGAGGTTCTGTCCTTGTACGCTTTGCTAACAAGTCTGTCTGTACCACGCATCTGGCAGCGCGTCCGTCTGTTCGTTTCGGTTGCAACAGATTGTTAATGTGCAACTTTTTCTTTTATTGTAAAAGTCTCTGGTGAGAAACACTACCCCAGTTTTGCCATTCATTGTCTGGTGGGCACAGTACATTTGAAAAGGTATAAATTCTACTGAACTGCTCCGCCGAGATGAGTATTGCATAGACAACTGTTACTGGAAAAAAGTACAATGGCACCAGCTTAGAGAAATGGCAGAACTGTAGTTAAATTGTGTTTCTGAAAGTTATAATTGCGTAAAATTCACACTCAGGGAAGTAAATTCTGTCAAAAATCTAGTGTGCAAATTGTTTACCAAAGTTTCCTGTGTATTGAATTTATCTGGGCTGCCCATCCAAATAGATCTGCTTCCACACAACAAAATCTTTGTGGTATTTTTGTATTTTTGTACAGTCTGTTGCTTGTGAAAGCCTGAATGGAAATTCAATGGATAATGCAGATTATTTGTGAAGTCTGCTCATATTGTGCATTGATGTGCTATTATATCGAGTTCGGGAAATATCTCAATAATTGTAAGTTGGGTAGACCACCGCAAATAAATTCTCATCCTGTGGGAAACACTGGATTTAAGTCATTTGAAGTGCGCTTTTCTAGCAGGAAGGGCAAACCGCCTCACCGCTGTCCTATTTGGTTGATGTACTGAAGTGATCACTAAGTTAAGGAGTTGGTTTATTGACAAAAAAAACATATTTAAAATTCATTGTTTCATTCAGAGAATTTGTGACTTAATAAATATGACTTTCGAAAAGTCAAATTGTTGGTGTTGTGATATGAGCAGATACCTAATGGATAGTAATAATACTATATGTCTGTTTTGATCTTTTTCCTTAAATGTGATCACTGTAATGTCGGACCTTATTCCTGCAATGTCTGCACTGACAGCTTTAAATTCCTTGGCTGATTAGAACATTTCAAACTTGGCCCCATTGTTCCTTTCCCTTTCTAATGTCAGCTTCACTACTTTAAAGGTACAGAGGTGCTGCATTGACATCCATTTGATATGTATTGTATGTCCCAATGGTTTTGCAGGAAACCCCTCATCCCTTGGCTGTGGTATGGGCAGCCTGCAGCCACACATCAACACCGGCGGAGGTCAGATGTACCAGCAGCAGGTCCACCAGGGCCTGCAGCAGGGGGTAGCCTCCCATCCAGCCTACCAGGGACAGCAGCACTTCTCTGACAACCCACCCTACACAGACAGCAACGCCAACGCTGGCTCCATGGCCTGCCTCTACCAGAACTACCAGGTGGGATGATGAGTCACATTTTGATCTCTGTAGCATTTCAGGTTTCATAAAAACATTTTTCATGTTGTGACCTTGCTGTTGTGTCCACAGCAGGGGATGTTGCCGCACCCACAGTTCAGGGAGGGGCAACAGCCCCAGGGCGAGGGGCTTCCAGCGGGTACACCTGGCTCTGACAGGGGCCCCGGCGGAGGCCCAGAGTCGGTAGATGCCATCTACAGAGCCGTGGTGGACGCCGCCAGCAAGGGCATGCATGTTACCATAACCACCACAGTGAGCGGGACCACACAGGCGAGTCCAGTGCCTGCCCTCAGCGCCATGAGTGCCTTCACTGCCTCGATAGGGGAGCCCGTCAACCTTCCCAAAGCAGTTAGCACAGTCCTGCACGGGCACCAGGAAGGGGAGGCGTTACCGCAGCAAGCCAGACCAAGGCAGGTGAGGCTGGGACGGGGTCAGAAGAACATGGATCCAGGGAAGAGCACTCCAGACGGCCCCGAGGCCAACGACTACTTCCGTTCTCCTGGCCGTGGGACTCCCAGGGGGCAGTGGGACGGGGAGACGCAGCACGGAGGAGGCTTCGACGCTCACAGCAACAACAGCGCCTGGGGCGGCGAGGAGTTTCTGGAGTGCTCTACCCAAGTGAGGAGTAGTCCCTGCATGGAGCGACCTGCCAGCCTGGCCCCCGCCCCACCCTGCCCCACTGAGGGGTCCAACGACCATGGCCTGTCCATGGCCCACGATAAGGCTTTTCTCGATGATGGCTATCGCTTCAACAACTGCAGCCGGACACCTGCTAACTACAAGGAGCGTCTGGAGCAGACAGTGGAGCGCTGCGCCCACATCAACGGCGCCTCCACTCACTTCAACACCCGGGGTTACGGAGAAGTCCTGGGCCCCCCACGGCAGGAGCTTACGGGGGACGACCAGTCGCCCAGCTCCTCCACTAGTCTGGAGGGGCCTCTGGCCACAGCCAAAGACTACAGCCACTACAACGGCCACTTCAACGGTATGGCGCCCAGCCCCTCGGACACAAAGAGCCTGAGCAGCGAGGAGGACCTGCGGCAGCCGGACTCTCCCTCCTCGGAGCTGCTTCACTACAGGTCCAGGACCTTCAACATGGGAGAGCTGGTTTGGGGCCAGCTGAAGGGCTTCCCACCCTGGCCTGCCAAGCTGGCCGGGGACGAACAAGTGCACAGCGCTGCTATGCAGCTGCGGGAGCAGGCCAAGGTGAGAAACCCGTCTGTGACCACCTGTCACTATTTTACCAGCCAACTTGAATTTTTCGGACTAGAGAAGACTGCAGAGTGACACTGATTTCAGTGGCTGAGTAGAGTACACTTAACAATCTGACCAGCCGGCAATGTTCCCTATAAAGCCATATTAAAAGTTTTTATAGAGTTTTGTGTTACAGAAAATTATTTTCCAGTGTAAGATGGAGGCTTGCCAGAAAGTCAAGATGACAGAATAAGTTGTTTGACTGTAAGTTTTCCTCAGATGGAAACCTTTTACAACACTGAAAAGTCAGAAGGAAACAAGCTTTTTTGTCCGCTGGCCATAGTGGCAGATGGATTCCAAAATGCTCCAAACACTTTTACCAAAAACACCATTTTACCTGCCAAATGAGAATTTCAGAATAGAAGAGTCCTACTAATGGTGACTGCCAAATGAACTGGTAGACAGTACGACAAATTCACCATAATTTTCTTGGTGGTTGGTGGTAAATTCTCAATCTGCTACCAAACAGTCCTGAATGTACTCAGATGTTTTGTCTTTTCTTATTCCAGGTAGAGCCAGAGAAGCTAAAAACACTAACTCACGACTTAGAGGCACTTGACCGAGCCGCCAAAAGAGGCCTGAAGTAAGTAAACTTGCTTACATTATTGTTGCCTCAGTAAATAACAAGATGAAAAACTAATTTAAACAGCACATTAGATGGCCTGTGATTTTTGCTGTGTTTTGAACATGCTGAAATATTATAACTTAAATCTGAGTGAAGTGTTGACGTGTTTCTGTCATGCTCATATCATTACTTTAATTTACCCTAAGCCGCACCCATCTAGAATAATGATATTATATATGATACATAATGATATTACTCCTGTTTCGCAGGGTAGAGTCGGTTAGCTCTCGTAATGCAGTGCGGTATTAAAACAAAACTTTCATCACACATTCAGATGTTTACTGTAAAGATACACAATATGTTACCTGGACAATCAACATAAAGGTTTGATTCGTGCTTTATTGTTTGTATTTTCAATTAATATGTGTCACATTTTCATGAGAAAATGACTACAAACGAGTTTTTTTAAGTAATCTTGGGTAAACTCCCGCAAATCCAGTACAGAGCAGGACAGATCCAGTTACGTTGTCCTCTTGTAAACTATCATCCAGGACTGGTGTTAGACCAGTTCCAACTCAGTGGATGTTCCAGGCTAGAGCATAACCTCTAGCCCTACAAAATAGTGTAGTTATTAATGATGTATTAACTCTTTGCTTTCGAAGTAGGTTACTCTTGTAGGTCAGAAGCCAGTTAGCCAAGCGTGCAAACGTTAGACTTCCACTTCCTTCCACTTTTGCTCTAAACTATCACTCTTACTACAGCCCCATGCATAATGCTTCAACATGTGGAGGTCGAAACCTCGACAGGGGTTTAGCGAAGATCAGTTACATGATTCATTTGTTGGTGTTTGTCCAGGGTAGCATTGACACCTAGTGGTTAACGATGGTGTCCTGAAACACAGTGTAGCAACCAAATGTCCCGGAGCAAGAACAGTTCATTCCCTGTCTGGCTGCATCAGCTTAAAGCCTTAAAGCTGTAAATAATGTAAAATGTAAATGTTGCCCAACAGACCGGGGAAACTGAATAATCACTTGGAAGCTGCTATCCACGAGGCCATGAGTGAGCTGGATAAGATGTCGGGCACAGTGAGTATTTACACCTTTCTTGATCTCCGAGAGAGAGGAAGAAATCATTTTTCTCCTCCATGAAATATTGCTTTTACTCTGCCTGTCCAGCCGTCTCCATAATGTTTCTCTCTGTCTGTCTGCCATCAGATCCCATCGAGGGATCGTCAGGTGAAGCTCCCCAAGCCTAAGAGGAGGAAGATATCCAGATAACATTGAATGTGTCAGCCCAAGAACGTCCTCAAAGCCTTCGGAGACTTCGTCCGTTCAGCCTTGATGCGATCTGAGCTCTCTAACAGGTGCTACACATGGACTTTCAGTGGTACATCGTTGTTCCATGATATCAACTTGACTTAATGACTGACCACAGAAGGTGCTGGAAATTCCAATCACCAATACAGTTTTAACTGTAGAAAAAAAATAGAAAAAATAGAGAAAAACGTCAAAAACGGTTGCAATTTGTCTACAGCTCACTGAATTAACTATTTTTTTCTAGTATAAGATAGTAAAACAAACAAAAAAAAGCTACAAGCATTACCTTACATATTTAAGAAAAATAGACAGTCCAAATATTTCTGATACATTTTCAATATGTATATAGATAATCCTGAAATTTCATGCTATTAAGAATTGTATGTAAATATTGTACAATGTCATGTACAAGCATACCTAATGCACATTTTATCTTTTATTGTACAAAAACAAAGCAGAAGTGTACCAATGTCTTGGTTTCTATTCAGAAATGCGGTTGCATACGGCCGCATGCATAGGATAAATAAGAATACAGCCTAAAGCTTTTATATGATGAACTGTAAGACGTGCTGTTTTTTTTTTTTGTAAGGGAACAGCAGTGGAACAGGCATGAGTATATGAGTTCTCCATTACGAAAGTCACTTCACGCCAGTTAAGTGTTCATTTGTATTGGGGAAAAAAAAAGATAAAAAACCAGAATGAACTTTACCAGCAGAAAGTGTTCAATGTTCCCCTAAGCAGGGTGGGAAATGACCACCAGCCGGACGAATGTTGGTAAATCTTCATCTGCATCTCACCAGTCACTTTGACAGGAAAATCATGATATTTGGAGATCCAGTTTTGAACTAAAAAACAGTCTGGTTAGCAGGTGAATTTTTTGGGTTTACCAATCATCGTAACTGGCAGACAAGAAAGTTGGTTACCTGCCGTTTTTCGAAGGAAAAATCCACCCTCAGGCACTTTTACATGAAGTGTCATTTTGTGTCAGTGTGTTTCAGGAGTTTTGCAAATAAGTGTAGTAACGATTTACATTTTTGGGTGAAAAGTTCATGTCTCAACTCCCAACGAAGGCTCACGAGTGCCCGATGGTAGAGCTGAAAAATGAATGAATTCATAGTTTTTTCAAGCTAAAACAGCGAAGAAATGCTTCACATTCTCTGGTTTCAGCTTCTAAAATGTGAATTTTTACAGCATTTCTGTTTTCTATCTTTGTAAGTTGAATATCTTCAGGTTTTGGAGACCTTGCCCTGGGCTTTGGGAAGTTGTGAGGGTGTTTTTTGGCATTTCATAGACTAAATTAAAAAAAGATTATCAGCAGGTCAATCGATGATAATAACCACCAGTTGCAGCCCCGCCTGAGGGCTACCTGACTAACTAGTTTGTAGCTGTTTCCATCAGTTTGTTTACATGCCCTGTAGTGACCTGCGCATACATGCAGCAGGTCAATAATTTAATAAATCTGCTTACTGGAGAAAGCCGGCTGTAACGCGGTTACTTAAATGCATGTAAACGCACCATATGTTCATGTTATGAAACTCGTGGCTGCACTGCATTCTGGTCTATTTCAGTACGTCATGTATGATGGATTCCTCCCTTTTATTACTTTTGATGTTTTTAAAATAAGGCCCCACTCTTACAAAGACTTGTTTATGTTTTTAACATAACGTCATGTTAACATTTGGCAAGTTATAAAACACTGAGCAACTTGAGTGGACCCTGAATGCAACATAAAATCACTACTAAGAGTGTTTTCGGGTGGATTTTTCCTTCAACTACAACCAAGAATCACAGGCTGCATTGATGAATTATGTCATTTGGTTGTTGTGATTATGTTCTCGTGCTCGTTTGTACAGTGATTTTTTTCCATGACTGTAGTCGTTTTTGCCACAACTATAGCTTTAGGTAGAGTAACCAACCTCAGAGGCAGAGTCTAGATTATCATGAGGAACACTAACTCGGTTTTCAAGAGCGGTGAAAGCATTTCTCGCATTTAGGGGCCTTGTGTTTTTTTTGTTTTTTGTTTTTTTGTTTTGCTTATTGATGTAAATTATTTATGTACAGTACTCCATATTTATTTTAAGCTTTACAAATATGCTAGATGGCAATAATACTACCAAGAGTTGAGAACTCAAGCCTTATATGTGTATATGTATGTTTTTTTGTTTCTGTTTTTTTAACAGTGAATAGATCATGTATTCAGAGTCCATTACAAAGGTCATGTTCCCTTTTATTTAAGAAGTGAGCATTACAGATAACACTTTTTTTACAGTGAGGCTTTCTGGTCGTTTTTGTTACAGACTGTGTCGTGGATTTCTTAGTTAAAGTTAACAAATGTAATAACGTCTGCCTGCAAGACCATACTATTTATGAATATGCACATCTGAAAAGGCAGGCGGCGTTTATGTTGGTAATAAATGCAGTTTTGACACTACTAGCTATCAAAGTTTGAAGCCGCAAAGCAAACTCATCACTTGATTAAGTCTTAAAATCGACAGTGATGCACAGTATTGGGAACTCTGGATCAACTCGTGTGAAACGGAGGTGGAACACACACACACAGCTGCTCCTCCAGATCAAATCCAACCAACAACAACCTGAAATCACTACAGAATTATCAAGTGCAATATACCAATCGATGGCGAAGATCAACAGCTTAGAAACACTGCATCTCTGATTGTTTTCTTTTGTACACACCGTCAACTTGGACTGTAATTTGTTGCCTGTTTTCAAAATGTCAACATCTCCTCTGCACAAAATCTCTCTTTTGTTCTGTTGGTAACAATATTCATCTTTTTCAGATGTCCTAACCTAAGAGCCATGAAGTAGTAATTTATTTGTAGCTTGACCTTTCACATGTACACACAAGTGTTACTCCCAGGCTCAAATCTCATTTTTAATTTCATTTGTACTGAGGTAATCCGCCCTTATCAAAATATCTGATGCACGCACTAAACCTCCACAAATCAAGTCTCACTAAAATGAAACTTACTTGAACTTTTCAGTCAAAACTATCTGCATTTATAGGAAGGAACCCAACTATTATAAATGTTTCTGCTCATAATCTTAAAACCAAATGGTACACTACTCTGTAAAGACATTCTTTTCTTTCTCTCAGCAAAACATGAAAACACTACTATTAAACATATCCACAAAGTTTTACTGTAATTTGTGGTGAGGAATCCCACAAATGTACCTTTTTTTATGTAATGTACCCTGTATCCTAAACGAGGAGCCTCAAAGTCAAACTATGAATTACAGCCAAGTAAACAATCTCACCAGATCTTATTTTGTTCATGTGTACACACTTTTCAGAACCTTAAACTTAAGTTGTACTGTATTTTCTAATAAGATCTCACGTATTTCAAAACATTTCTTACCGTTTTTGCCGTGTGCTCGCTGAAAAATGCAAGGACATTTTGAAAAAGCCGAAATTTGTAGCAACAAAGCCTCAGAACGTCAGTATTTAAAGATCAATATCAGACATTGTTATCAGCTTCTAAACGCATGTGGGTGCATCCAGAAAGTTTCAAGTCGAATTTATGGCAACACAGGCAAAAACTGTGTTAAAATGTCTCCCTAAAAACCTGGAAAAAAAAGCTGAAGAACTTGTTGAAAGTACTCATTCTTTTCAAAAATGTCCCTATTTTATCAGCGTGCACACTTTTAAGAACCTCAGAGTTGATTTTTTACTGTAATCTGTGGCAAGGAATTCCTTTCAAAATGTGACGTTCGGTGTCGAGAACACATGAGCTCTTTCGGTAAAGTTCATTCTGCCTCTTCCCCCCCCTGTTTTTTGTGCAATGACATGCAGGAACCCGGTCTCATGTTGGGAACCCATGTGTTATGGATCTGTTATATCAGTTTCATGTTATTTGTGGTCAAGAGTTCAAAGCATTTTTGTGTTTGAGATGGTCTGTGCAGTCTATTTTTCTTCCTCCTCCCGCCTGTGATTGTGTGTGTGTTGAGGTGTGAGTGTGATTTTTATTTTTTCTCCTTTTTTTTTCCAGTGAACTTGTTTGTTTTCTGCTCTTTGAATCTCATTTCCCTCTTTCCTCTTCCACCCTTCCGTTGTCAGTATTTTATTTTTCAACTTGTAATTAAGTATATATTTTCTCACTAATATATACTTTACAAAAAATAGACTTGCGTGAAGTATGATGTGCACTTGATTGCTCTTGTTTATTTTTCTTTTTGCATTAATGTGGGCTAGGGATAGTTTGTCAGAGTCCATTATTTTGAGATTGTTTGGACTTTTTTTAATGGTTTGATGTAAGCAGCATTTTTTTGTAAATATTGTGAAACATTACAGGTCATGCAGTGATGTAACATTTTGAACAATGTTGCACAGATGTTTAAGATATTAAAAACATGGTCACTCTTACTTGAATAATCTGGTGTGTAACGTGTTTTTATGCTCCCTGTTTCTTGTTTCCTGATTATTTTTATTATTTAATTATACTAAAGTTTAAAAAGCAGGTTTATTGAGTTAAAAATATGATTAAAGACTCGACCATCATTTTAAAGCCACTGTTTCTTATTGCACACTGCCCTCTAGTGGGCAAATAGGAGAGCACACCTTAATATGGTTTACTGAAAGTTTAAATTTGCATAAAAATAATAATAATAATAAAAATACACCAATAGATATTATTTAATGAACAAATTACTGGATAGATGAATAATGAAGTATCTTATTCTTATTAACCAAAATATCTAAAATATAGAATAATAAGTATAAAAATGTTGTTTTGTCAACCAAGAATTTACCGCTAAATCCTCAAAACCTATTTTCTTGTAATTTTTTGCCAAACTTGCCATCCTAACATGACATTCACTCAAAGTTACAGTCTCACCACGAGGTCCATTTAGTGGCTGTTCTGGAGCTCTCATTTATATTACATGATCCTCATCAGGAAGTAGTTTGCCCACTGGTCATGATAAAAAAAAAAATCTAGATGTTAAAATGTTCCCTTTTCAAAGCACTTTCAAAGACGTAACGTCCATGTTGGCAAACCCCCACCTGCTGATGAAGCTCATGTGATGTGATGGAAAGCTCCAGAACAGCTGCTAAATGGATGTT
>NTHP01000051.1:1557916-1570834 GCA_003416845.1 Oplegnathus fasciatus
AGACTTGACTTGGACTTGATTCGAAGACTTGGACTTGATTCAATGACTTGAGACTTGAGACTTGACTTGGACTTGATTCGAAGACTTTGACTTAATTCAAGGACTTGAGACTTGACTTGGACTTGATTTGAGGACTTGAGACTTGACTTGCACTTGATTCGAGGCCTTGAGGCTTGAGCTTGATTTGAGGACTTGAGACTTGGACTTATTTCAGTGACTTGAGACTTGACTTGGACTTGACTCGAGGCCCTGAGACTTGACTTGCCAGAAGACAGAAAAACAATGCTGGTAGTAGCACAGTAGTAATACTTGTATTGTCTATAGTTAATAAAAGAAGTAATAGTACTAGATGCAGCATTAATACTAGTAGGACAAAGATAAATACTGAAATATTCAATAGTAGTACTAATAGTAGCATTAACATTAGTAATAAAGTATAGCAGTAATTGTAGCAGTATTAGTAGTAGGTTTTATTTGTACACATGCTGGACATTCACTAGTACAAATAAAGGTTAGAAAACACATTTACTACCACCACAGCACTGTGTAATACTGCAGTAATCATCGAAGTGTTCTTCATGTGTTCTTCCAGATGTGCTGGGCGGTTACAACGGGACCATCTTCGCCTACGGACAGACGTCCTCTGGGAAGACACACACCATGGAGGTGAGAGACTCCTACAGTCCGGTATATAGTACCTCTGACCTTTACCTGGAATTACTGCATCAGTTACTCCACTTCTTCATAGTTACTGTCAATCAATCGACCGATCGATAAATCCCGGAGTCAAACACATTGTGTAAAGACTTATTTATTTTGAGCTCCCAACTCCAATCAGAGGATCAGAGCACAGCAGGCATTGTGTAACAGACTTACCACAAACACTAAATCCAGTCAAGCTCGTACGCTGGCTGAGATTCGAGGAATCAGAAGCCTGATAGCAGAGACCGTCTTGTGCCAGGAAGGTTCAGTTCCTGCAAACACTGGTGTCCAAATTCACAATGTCTCAAAGGCTGTTTGAGTAGTTTTTGTAGAAGATTTTATGTGGGAAAAGTAGAATTCTTGGCACAGACAGACTCAAAGGAGATCAGCATCCTGCATCACTCGTCATGAGTGCAAATTACTTCTAATCCACAAAGACAGCAGCCTAAAGCCTCTTTTTAATTCTCTGATCTGATCCGTGAGTCGGTGATGAAAAAACGCTGCTTCACGGTCTTTACATTAACTTTTAATCCCACCTTTGAACCCTGAAAACTCCCCTCAAGTTCAACAAACATTTTCCTTTTTTCACGATGACGTGTGAATTTTTATAGCTGCAACATCACATGAAATGGAGAGCTACCTTGATGTGTTTGGTATCTTTGGAAGCTTTTACATTCAGCATTAACACTTCGATATCTGTTGCTGTGTTCAGGGCAAACTGCACGACCCCCAGCTGATGGGAATCATCCCTCGCATCGCCCACGACATCTTTGACCACATCTACTCCATGGACGAGAACCTCGAGTTTCACATCAAGGTACAAAACAACATCACAGCACAAACCTTAAAACAAACATTAAAACAATAACTCAGCATGCGAAGCTGCAGCATCTGTAATAAGGATTCATCATCAGTCTTGATCACCTGGATGTGAATGCAGAATAAATCAAGTGTAGTGGTAATCTAATGGTGGGAATCTCAGATGTGAATCACCAACAAGATTTAATCAGCTGTTCTTTGCAATGAAGGAGATTTGTCCACCAAACTGTAACTTTCTGAGATATCTTTTCAACAGTTTACAGGACAGACGAGCTGAAAACATAAACACCCTGTAATTTTGTTGGTTTTTAATGTGAAATGAAAGACGGATTAGTGAATCAGGTACCAAAGTCAGGTCAACGGTGGGGCTTGATTGATCAAAATGAAGAAGTTTAAGCATTAAAGCATTAAAGATCAGCTTAATGTCCATGTTTCTTTGTATTGCTGATACGTTTTTGCATGCATATGAATATATAAATAAAACATTTTACTCCTAGTTTTTTCATTTTTATTTGGGACCAAAATTAGGCCACTGACTGATTTCTTGTAGGTCCCAACAAGCACTTTAGTCATATTTATGTTTTTCTCTAATCACATTTAATGCTAGTTTCATTAGCTTCAGAAAAACATGCATACATGCAATGTTTACTTTTTTGCCATTTAACGAGTGTTAATATCGTTAACGAAAACTATGCCTAAATATGTTCGTCAACAACCTTTTTTTCCATGACTAAGACGACGACGAGTCGGCACCGACATCATTAAACACTAACTGTGACTATGACAACGTGCATTGTTGTTGACGAAAAAAGACGAGACTAAAATGTAGTTTAAAAAATAAAAACTTGACTTTTACTTTTAAATCTCTCTTTATTTTCGTTGACAAAAAAGAGGAGACGAAATATTACAGACTGTTGTTTTTTTTCAATATAGCAGTTCCGTGTACACGCGTCCATATCAGGACGACCCCGGCAGCGCATAACGAGCACAGTCAGGAGGACTCGGAGTAACTTACATCAGCTATTTCACTGAAAGCAAGTTAAAGTTAACAGTGACAACGACAGGGCTAAAATGACAAAAAGTTATTGGTTTTGACCAGACTAGATAGACTGAAATGTTCCATATAATCTGATGACTAAAAAAAACTAAAATGTCAACAGTTTTCACTGACTAACTAAAATAGTTTTCTTCGACTAAGATAAGACTAAAATGCACAGACTTTGTCAACTAAAACTTGACCAAAAAAACAGGACTAAATATGATAAAAACTAAGACTAAATAAAAAAAGCTGACAAAATTAACACTGCATTTAACTGATGCTCCTTTTAACATTTAACTCTTTAATTATTTACAAGATTATGTTTGATAGAAAAGTGCTGGACATTGAAAGTTTGGAGTTTCTCTGTGCAGGTCTCCTATTTTGAAATCTACTTGGACAAGATAAGAGACCTGCTCGATGGTATGTAAGACTATTTATCTCAAGCGTAAAACGTTTAAGGTGATTTAAGTGATAATTTGAGTATTTTACATGATGACTGTTTTACTAAAAGCCATTTTTTCAAGAATCAATGTGTGACCTTTGTTCTGTTTAAAGTGTCGAAGACGAACCTCGCTGTGCATGAGGACAAAAACAGAGTGCCATATGTCAAGGTAGGTAAACTGATAATTCACATTATCTTAAATATCTAAAAAGCTTCAAAATCCTTTAAGACTGCGATATCTGTAATATAATACATCAGAACTCCTTCCTGACAGCTCATCAGCATCAGAAGAGATCACACAGTAATGATAGCGCTATAATCTAATTGTGGTTTTCATTCATCAAAATATATGATTCATTATAGACTGTAGCCAACTGGAAAACATGAATGATTCAGTTACAGTCCACTCACTCACTCACTCACTCAGAATAATACAAGTTTGAACATCTACGTGTGCAGATGAAGCCCCAGAACAAGTGAGTAAGTGGACCTTGAGTTGAGGTTATTCTGCCGACTGCTGTTTCCCAGATGAAGAATGAACTGTCAGGCTCGAATGTGTGATTCAGGAACATTATAACGTAGTAATGTTACATTAGCTGCCTATCGTTTTTAACGTCAATGTTAATGAAGAAGCCTAACGACAAGTTAGACCTAAAAAATATGTCCTGCAGCAGTTCTATGACAGTGACTGTAATAATGCATTACTAGAATCAAGACATCAGCATGTGAGAAACTTACCTTACTGATATTTTTGGCTTTTTTTTTAATTGATATTTGATATTTACACTCTTTCCTACTTTTCTACTCGCTAAATAAAGTTCTATCTTATCTTATTCAAACAGGAAAACTTTACTTTTGCCAAGTCAAACATCTTGAAACTGAAACTTAACACTAAAAATACGTACAAAGTATAAATCGAGACTTGGTAACTTTTAAAAGAAGAAATAAAACATTCGTCCTCTTACGAATGAAAAGTTGAGTTCATACGNGGCTACAGCCTCACTTGGTCTGGTATGACCAGTAGCTTATGGTGGCTAATGTCAGCTAACTTTACACAGATATTGTTGCTGTATAACAGACGTTACTGAGCCAGTTTGTTGACTTTATGACTCCCCTGTATGTGTGCTACTGTTACACTGTGTTTTAGCACTCACCATTATCCTGTTATGTTGTTACATGGTCTCACTTTAAGTGCCACAGTTCCAGTTAAACACCTAAACACATGGTCTTGATACTGTTGTGAATCTTTGTCTTTCTGTGTCAGGGTTGTACTGAGCGTTTTGTGTCCAGTCCAGAGGAGGTGATGGACGTCATCGATGAGGGCAAAGCCAATCGGCACGTGGCAGTGACTAGTATGTATCTTTAAATGTGTATTTAATGACATCTTTCTCCCAGTTTTTAACTTATCTTTAACATTTAATGTATGTATTTTTAATGTTTTCTTTCAGCAAGCAACATAAATGAAGTATAAAGATCCTTTATTTAAGTAAAAGTACTAATTCAACAATGTAAAACTACTCAATTACAAGTGAAAGCACTGCATACTAAATCCTACTCAAGGAAAAATGAACTACAGCTGTCAGATAGTTGTAGTGGAGTAAAAAGTACAATATTTTCTGTGAAATGTAGTAAAGCAGAAGTAACAGAAATTGCTGTGGACCAACTGTAATTCTTTATCATCTTCTAGACATGAACGAGCACAGCTCTCGCAGCCACAGCATCTTCCTCATCAACATCAAGCAGGAAAACATAGAGACGGAGAAGAAGCTGTCGGGGAAGCTCTACCTGGTCGACCTGGCGGGCAGCGAGAAGGTCATTCTGAGTTCGATCAGAAAGAGTTAATGTTCGGTGAAAGCTGTTGAGCTTCATGAATTATAAAGCTGATGTGAAAGCTGATTGTTGGCTGTTTGAACAGGTCAGCAAGACGGGAGCAGAGGGAGCCGTGTTGGATGAGGCGAAGAACATCAACAAATCTCTGTCAGCGCTGGGAAACGTCATCTCAGCTCTGGCCGAGGGAACAGTAAGTCACTCATAATTACCTCTATATATTGAAGTACTTGTACATTACTTGAATATTTCCATTTTATGCTTCTTTATACTCCACTACATTTAGATTATTAATACAAAATATAAATCGACAGTATTATTATGGATTAAGTAGCTAAAATTAGCCACGCCTTTACCAGAATACTTTTGTACTTTTACTTAAGTAAGAGTTTAATGCAGGACTTTTACTTGGAACAGAGTATTGCAACACTGTGGTATTACTACTTTTACTAAAGTAAAAGATCTGAGTACTTCCACCACTGGTTATGAGACTGTGACATGTTTATTTTTCAGAAAACCCACGTGCCGTACAGAGACAGTAAGATGACTCGGATCCTGCAGGACTCTCTGGGGGGAAACTGTCGCACCACCATCATCATCTGCTGCTCGCCGTCCGTCTACAACGAGGCCGAGACCAAGTCCACACTCATGTTTGGACAGAGGTACCCGTAACTTGTTCTGTTTTTTTGTGTGTCATCAAACATGCAGCTCCTCAGTTTTGGCCAGTTAACTGGTGGCATATTGAAAAAAGTAGGCAAGAAATCTTAACTCAAGGTCCACTAACTTTCAGCTACACCTTGCACCCTTTATCTATGTGTGGAGTTTGTTCAGTTCACCTTAAAGCTCAAAAAACAAATACTTTCTTGGGGGAAAAAAGTGTCAGCTATTAAATTTTGGAAATTGAAAGTTTTAAAAGTTGTCATCGGTGTATACATGACATTATTTCCTGTTACATTGGTACAAAACAGTACAATTTAGCTTCGTTACACCTGTAGCCACGCCCAACGATGATGTCATGGTGTACTAGCCACACCCTGGTGTACACGTCTACATCACTGCAGCAAGGTGAAAAGTTAAACCACTGGAGGTCTGCAGAAACAAGATTTTCAGATGCTGGGTTTTTAAATTTTCTTTATATGAGACATCTGTTATATAATACGGAGGTGTGGCACGCTCAGAAAATAAATGGAACTGGTCAAAACAAACAACACAGCTCTCAGAGTTGAAGGTTTAACTCCTTGTTTAGATCAAAATGATGAACAGCTGCTCATTACAAACCGCACAGGACAGTAACGAGCTTTCCATTCAAACAGAGAGAAGGCAACAGTGAGGTGTGTGTGTGTGAAGGTGAGTGGTGACTCATTAGGACTGTGGCTGACGTCAGTGCTGAAAACTAGCGAGCAGATGGCTTCGAGTTTCCCACTGTGCATCTGGGTTTCTTTCTATTACAGATCCCTGTGATGAAAGCCTCCACACCTTGAGTTGTTTTTGTTGTTGTTTGTTTTTGTCCTTGCACTGTAGGCTTTTTTGTCTTCTCAATCTAAGAATAATCAACCTGTCTCATTTGCAAAGACAATTTAAAGCACTTTTCATGAATCTGTTTCTTTAATTCAGACGGTGACACTATGACACAAGTGTATTTGTATGTCTGGAAAGAGCGTCCACCACTGCACTGTTATCATTTGACTAAAAACGTCATAACTTTTCTACCTTTGGACACAAGATAAAATCACATATTTTTATTTGAGGACAATATATTTTGTTTGCAGTCTGTTGTGGTTGTCACGTGTGCAAAGAGAAAAATCCAGCTGTCGCCCCCGGGTCTCGAACAACAGCGTCCAAGTTCAAACTGCTTATGTAATAACCCACGAAGCAGCAGCGATTGATGAGCGATTACTGTGCGGCCATCTGCCCTCTGCTGAGGAGAAACTGGGAGGAAATGAAGAGTTTCAATCTGAAATGAGATTTCCATCATTAGAGGAGGTCCTCTGGCAGAAACCAACATGTCAGACTAACACAGTTTATGTCCATTTAAACTGGACTGTCCAGTGAATATGATCAAATCATATTTACCAGAAAGGACTAGTGACGAATTAAACAATAAATTAATAAAAAGGGAACGAGGAATCTTTACTTTAACGTACTGGAACATTTGATTTCTCACGACTGCTTTGCTGCGACCTTGAAATAAAATGACTGTACTTCAGTTTGATATCAAATTCTGCACTTAAACTCTAAACTGAACATTTTAATTTATTGCTATCTTTAAATCTGTTGTCATAATTCTCTAAACAAAGTATTTTAACGACCGTGTAGTGTTTTAATTTACTACTTGCAGTATTTGTGGCTACTTTTTGGGCATTTTTAGCAGTTTCTGCAGCAGATGTTTTTATCAGACTTAAGAGAGAATTCAAACGAAGAAACTTGTCACTTTTTAAAGCATAATCATACTAAAGCTTAATTTCAAATTAATGTTTTTTAATGACTTAACTGTAGTGTATGATGAGTTAAAGTACCTGCACACCCTCACAGGTGTTATCACTTGTTCTGGATGATTAGACCTCTGCTCAGTTTAAAGTTAAGGCAGATCTATACTGGGAATTATGCAATGTAACCAAACTCTATGTTCTAATAAGGGCGATTAATAGTAACAGGTAATAACAAAGCGGTCTAATCAAGCACAATAACTGAAAACAGCTGTGTGGGTAAAGCTGTGTGTGTACAGGGGCTTTAAAACATCTTTTTAACTTGCCCTCTACGTCTGTTCAGAGCCAAGACCATCAAGAACACAGTGTCGGTGAACCTGGAGCTGACGGCTGAGGAGTGGAAGAAGAAGTACGAGAAGGAGAAGGAGAAGAACAAGAGCCTGAAGAACATCATCCAGAGGCTGGAGGCTGAGCTCAACCGCTGGAGGAACGGTGAGATTAGAAAGATACAGATGTTTTAGAAAGGTGTTGGGCCGTTGTGTGCCTGCAGAACAGCTTCAGTTACTGGAACTCTATTGGAGGCATGGACACCATTCTTCTTAAAGATGTTCCCTCATTTACTGTTTTATGTTTCTCCACTCTTTTGTGCAGGTTTTTTCCCTTTAATTTGTCACCAATACTTCAGACAGAGGAGTTCAAATCACAACCTCCACAGCATGTCTATTAAAATGGCATGAAATTCACAAGTTTTATCACCTTGACTGATAACAAGTGGGAATTTGAAAAACCTGGGTGGTGGCCTATATTTGACACAAACAATAATGTTGCATATTTTCTCAATAAAGAGAAAATTTAGTGAAGAACTCCTATATTAGCCTCACAAAGTCAAACTACTCTACTACTACTACATTTTGTCTCAAGACTACTGAAAGCTACAGGTGTTATACATTAAACAAACAAGGCATCATTCTGCAGCTGTATGGATAAAAATCCTGCAGATATGTGGTCAATTACAACCTAATTGTACCTTTAACATCATGTAACGGTAGATCAATCACATACTATATTTACATATGTTTGGATTACATATATTATAATGATGTACTGTGTGTTGTTTTGCTTCTACTCCAAACTGCCTTCCTCTCCTCTGAGACTGCAGTGTCTCCTTCAAAGCCTCCTCGCCCTTTTTTTCCATCTCTGTTGCATGGTAACCACTCAAACCCCGCCTCTCTCTCTCTGTCCCTCTCTCTCTCTCCCTTTTCTTCCTTCCTTTAATGTCTCTCTCCCTCGATTCCTCTCTCCCTCTCTCTAGCCATTGTTTTTTTTAAAAATCTTTTAATCCCCTTGCGGATGCTGATAACACTCCCCCTCCTTAGCAACAAATCAGCTCAGCTGCAGCCTCTGAAGCCTACGCTCCTTACACACAAATGTCTTGAACACACACACACACACACACACACACACACACACACACACACGCGCGCTATGCTGATGCAGTGTTTCTGACATGAGTCAGCCGCTGGCTTCATGCCGAGCCATTTAAACAGAGCAGCTCTTCACCTTTGCAGTCCGTCCTCTTCGCCATCTTCTCATTTGCTGATGACTTTCATCGCAATTAAGAAGTCAAGAATTATTACAGCATCAATTCTTTATCTGCTGACTGCTGCTAACAGGCTGCACACACTTTCAGTATTACAGCAACACACAGACAATATGATGATATCACTTCACTGTAAACACACAGTATATTTGTACAGTATGCTGCACTCTGAAGCCAAAATGATAAGTTGATTAATCGATTGACAGGCAATAATAATAATTTAATAATAATTCAGTGGTTTCAGCTTCTAAAATGTGAATATTTGGTAGTTTTCCTAGTTTACTATGACAGTAAACTCAACAGTTTTGACTGTAATATGTTAACTTGTACTTCAGGGGATCATTTTGGGCCTTTTTCACTGTTTTCTGACATTGACAAATAGTTGTCAGACTTATTGATAATGAAAATAGTTGCCGGTTGTAGCCTTACAGTACTCCTGTGATGAACATTTGGTGCAGATATTTATGATCCCCTTTGAATGGATCTTAATGACTTTTCATCTAGTGTCATTTCAGGAAGTTTGATAATATGCTAGATGTTAAACATGACAAGATGAGCCTGAAAATGTCTTAAAATGGACACCATACAGAGGATAAACCCTTTTTTTTTAAGGTAACAAGATGGCAACAAGTTTAAAATTTCTTCCCACTAGTGAAGTTTTTTTAAGGTTATATAATATGACCCACTGTGACCAGACATGATAACAATATAAGAATAAAATGACTCTAAGTAGAGGGTTTCTTTAATGGATGGATGAGTGAAAGATCTAACTGATGAGCGCTCGTTACAGGGGAGGACGTTCCTGAGGAGGAGCAGCTGAGCGCTAAAGATCAGAAGAGCGTCGAGCCGTACGACAACACTCCCATCATCGACAACCTGCTGCCGGCCGGAGGAGGCGTCTCCGTCACCAGCGACGAGCGGGGCAAATACGAGGAGGACCTCAGCAACCTCTACAAACAGCTGGATGACAAGGTGAGACTGACTCCACAGCGCCCTCGATATTTTCCATCCCTCTTTCATCGTAACACATAAAACATATCAAAACTGCACTCAGTTGAATTTATCTGAAATATTAAACTCCAGGTCTTCAGAAGCTTTAACTGCAATTGTCATTGCACTGCAAAAAATGACCTTGTCAAGTGTCTCTTGTTCACTTCTAGACCTATCAAGCTTACTACCAGACTCACTGAAACAAGAATGTGATTTCACTACAAATATATCTGCCTAAAAATCTAAAATCTGGTAGATACATCTGGATAAAAAAAACTGCATTGTTATAATTACTTGACATTACGTTCAAACTGTAATTCGTTACTTAATTTGCTCTTAATATTTCTGCAGGATGATGAGATCAACCAACACAGTCAGCTGGCTGAGAAACTCAAGGAGCAGATGATGGACCAGGAGGAGGTTTGTCTCCCAGCCCATGAAAATATATATATTTTTTTGTTATGTATCTTTGTATGGGAGTTAATGTTGATATCAATGTGTGTATGTGTGTGTATGCACATTTTTCACGTATTTACTGCTACCCTACGTCCTCCCAGCTGCTGGCGTCGACGCGGCGCGACTACGAGAAGATCCAGGAGGAGCTGTGCCGGCTGCAGACGGAGAACGAGCTGGCCAAGGAGGAGGTGAAGGAGGTGCTGCAGGCCCTGGAGGAGCTGGCCGTCAACTACGACCAGAAGAGCCAAGAGGTGGAGGAGAGGGATCAAGCCAACCTGCAGCTGACCGAGGAGCTGCAGCACAAGACGGTGAGCGCGCTGAGATTTTATCCCGTATCCTGATATTTCAGGATGTTTTTGATCAAATCTTGAAAATTACTTAACGCAATAAGGACTATGTTTCCCATCATCCAACACAAGGCTGACAGGAAATTCCTTTCACTTCTTCAGCACTATCTGCCATCACTAGAAAGCTTTAGCTCTGATTGTTTTGGAAGAACAGTGTCCCAGTTCAGTTTACCGGTGGTGGAAGAAGTACTCAGATCTTTTACTTAAGTAAAAGTAGCAATACCACAGTGTTACAAGTAGTACAAGTATTGTGTATTAGTACTTTTACTGAAGTAAAGGATCTGAATACTTCTTCCACCACTGCACAACTGAAGTTAAACGAGGTCAAAACAGACAATTAGTTTAGTGCCTCATTTTCATTAATGCACAGGAATGTCTCTTGAGAGCACTGATGCAGAAACACACTGACACTGTGTGTGTGTGTGTGTGTGTGTGTGTGTGTGTGTGTGTGTGTTGTGGACAGGCGTTGCTGTCGGCGGTGCAGCGGGAGCTGAACCAGCTGCAGGAGCTGAACGGCCTGCAGAGGAAGAGAGCCGCCGAGGTCCTCAACCTGCTGCTGCGAGACCTCAGCGACATCGGCGCCATCATCGGCACCAGCGACGTCAAGACCGCCGCGGTGAGGTCAAACGCACACACGTTAAACACACACACTCGCACGTCATCTTTAACACTCACGCCCTAACTGCCCCCCACCCCCCCACCCCTCAGTCCTCAGAGATGAAGGGGAACGGCTCGGCGGTGGAGGAGGAGTTCACCGTGGCTCGCCTCTACATCAGCAAGATGAAGTCCGAGGTCAAGTCCCTGGTGAACCGCAGCAAGCAGCTGGAGAGCGCTCAGGCCGACGCCCACCGCAAGATCCAGGCCAATGAGAAGGAGCTGGCATCCTGTCAGCTGCTCATCTCCCAGGTAACCATCACCTAGGTAACCCTGGAGCTGCAGTTCCTAATCTGAGGTTCAGATAAATTTGTCTTGGTTTGAGCAGCTTTTACTCAAGTTTCATTTCACTATTTCAATTATTTACACATGACTTGCTCATATACTGTACACTTCTATTATCAGTACTAAACATTATCTAATTAAAGCGTCCGTGGTGTCTGTGTTGTCCCCTCTGTGTGCAGCACCAGGCCAAGATCAAGTCCCTGACCGACTACATGCAGAACATGGAGCAGAAGAAGAGGCAACTGGAAGAGAGTCAGGACACTCTGACCGAGGAGCTCGCCAAACTGCAGGCTCACGGTCGGTACACGACAAGACGGACACCCTCCAAATATCCACAAGCTTCTTTTTTGTTTAAAGGGGTGAAACTCCTGATAAAGATCGAGAAAGGACAACAACAACTGAATTAGACAACATTTGTCTTCTTTGTTGGTTCTCAGAGAAAAGACACGAGGTGTCAGGGGAGGAGAAGGAGAAGGAGGACATCGGCAGACTGGATGGAGACGATGACATCAAGGTGAGGAGAGGTGGACCTGAAAATCACACAAAAAGTCAAATGATGTGATTTTTATATTTAAATGATTGTGCCTCTCTAATGTGTCCTCCAGAAAACGCTGGAGGAGCAGCTGGAGAACCACAGGGAGACTCATCAGAAGCAGCTCAGCCGCCTCCGAGACGAGATCGAAGACAAGCAGAGGATGCTGGACGAACTCACAGAGTAGGAAAACATCAAACACACCCACAAACACACACAAAGCACCGGTGACGTAAAAGCACAGCCAAACAGCGCGAGAGAAACTCTTAAAATGCATCTTTTTTTCACCTTCTAGCAGCAAAACAAACAAACAAACAAAACAATGGAAATTATTGTCTGAAGCCATTTCAGATCAGATTCATGTTTTATTTATTTATTTTAAGATATTTTTCTGGCATTTTAACCTTTTTTATTGATGGTAGAAAAGGGAAATTGCAATTACACCATACGTGTTGAAACCACTTGGCTGCCAGGACGCTGCACCTTGTAAATGTAGAAAGTACTTGAAAGTCATTAACTTGTGGGTTCAAAGTCAGCTTCCACTCTTGGGTTTTCAAAGATCCAAGATCAGCCAGAGACTTTTAGGACCTCTGGGAATTAGTTCAGTAGGTTAAGAAGAAGGGACCCAGCTTTGGACCCAGCTTTGGACTGTGAAGTCCAAACCACATTTTGAAAAGAGAAGGAGCTACAGAGCCAGATAACTAACAAACAATCTGACTGACAAGGACACTCTGACAACCAATCAGTGGACCATGTAACACTTTTCATATCAAAATGTTGTGGAAAATTGAAAGACCAT
>NTHP01000051.1:1572670-1587194 GCA_003416845.1 Oplegnathus fasciatus
AGACAGAGTTGTTTTCATTTTAAAAACCTTTCAGTCTTTTCTGAGTGTTCAACCTTAAAATTCACAAAATAACCTGAGGCTCGAACACACAACCTCAAATCTACTCCTGAGCCTTCTATCACATTGAGCCACCATGTCTGTCCTCTTTTGACCTTCTCTCTGATACCTTTGAGTCGACACTTTGGGTGTTGGACTTCAAAAGGATTTGCTTTACCTGGGGATCAAACCCATGTCCTCAAAACACCCATAAAGGCATCTAACATCCTGAGCCACTGGGCCAGACACAACAGCAGTGTCATTTTTAAAACTTTTCAGTCCTTTCTCTGAGTGTTGGACCTCAAAATTCATAAGGTTACCTGAGGATCGAACACACAACCTCAAAACTACACCTGAGTCTTCTATCACATTGAGCCACCACATCTTTCCTGTTTTGAAGTTCTCTTTGAGCACTTTTCAGTCGACACCTTGGGTGTTGCGCTTCAAAATTCAGCAAGAGACCAAGGTTCATACCAACAACCTCAAAACTGCTGCAGAGGTTTCTAACAGCTCGTGCCACTGAGACAGAAGGATTGGACATTTCTTCTGGACAGTGTAGTCTAATTCAAAATCAACCAGGCGCATCAGGATCGAACCCACAACCTCAAAACTTCTAAGCAACAGTCTTACTCTTTGAGCTAAAGCACCTGTCATAGTGGTTTGTCTCAGAACTTTCCTCTGAGTGCTGGTCACATTGTTGGTTTTGGTGTTTTCATGGGATTTGTTGACAGTGAGAAAAATATCAAATATCGCTGGTTTCATCCTTAAATGAGGTTTGAATTGTCTCGTGTTTATAAATGTCTGTTGTGTTCTTGTTCTCTCAGGCCAAAGAGCTGCAGACTCTGCACAACCTGCGCAAACTCTTCGTCCAGGACCTCACCACGCGGGTTAAGAAGGTACTTCACCTTCCTCTGGCTGTGAACACATACGGTCCTTTAGTGTTCTTCATGTGAATTATGTTTTTTGAAAATGCCAGTTTGACATTGAACCTGTGTTCTGTGTTTTTAGAGCGCAGAGCTGGACTGTGAGGAGGGACTTGGCAACGTGGCCCAGAAACAGAAGATCTCTTTCCTGGAGAACAACCTGGAACAGCTCACCAAGGTCCACAAGCAGGTAAAGTAATGAAACCATGACTACCACATGTATAAGTACTCAGATCCTTTACTTAAAGTTACTAGTTAGAAAAAATAAAGTTCTGCTGCACACATCTGTATTCACTTTTTGAACCCTAACCCTCTAATTGGAGTAAAAATCACAACATTTCCCTCTGAAATGTAGTGGTGTAGAAGGATAAAGCAGTATAAAATACTAAGTAAAGTATTGTACTTGAGTAAATGTACTTAATTACTTTCCACCACTGCCCTCAGCTGGTTCGAGACAATGCAGACCTTCGCTGCGAGCTGCCCAAGCTGGAGAAGCGTCTGCGTGCCACGGCCGAGCGAGTCAAGGCCCTGGAGAACGCTCTGAAGGAGGCCAAGGAGAACGCCATGAGGGACCGCAAGCGCTACCAGCAGGAGGTCGACCGCATCAAAGAGGCCGTCCGGGCCAAGAACATGTCCAGGAGGGGGTACTCTGCACAGATCGGTGAGCTGACAGTCAGATTCAAGACTTGGACAGACGGGAAAATGAACTATACGTTACTGAATAAACGCTTTATTCTTTGTGCCTCAGCAAAGCCCATCCGGCCCGGCCATCACCCGCTGTCGTCCCCCATCAGCAGCTCCATCAGAGCCGGAGGCGTCTACACCCACAACTAAAACCACAACAGCAAGGTAACCCTGTGAGTACTCTCTTTATTTATATCTATACTCTATTTTAAATTTGTAATTTGTAAAAGCAGACTTAGAACCCAGTGATCTTCTGCAGCTTTCTCATGTTCTGCTTATTGCTTTTATTTGTTTTTATGTCTATTTTCAATCTTATATCGGGATATCCTCTAAATTTGTACACGTTCACATTTTCTTTTGCTTGTTTCCAATTTAGTTCAAATGTTTTTATAGCATTTAAAACTCTCTGGTATATGAATCGTGCTATATCAATACATTTTCCTTCGCTTTTATGGCTATAAAGATGTATAGAAATAGAAATATATAAAAACAAAACCCACGTCTTACTTGTGATTACCACCAGGGGACAGACACGACCAAGAACTTTTATACTTCAATGATTTAACCGATTATGAATATTGAAAATTTGAATCTAACAGTAGAAACTGGAGGGAAAAAACAGACATAATACGTGCAATAATCTCATTAAAACTAAAGCTTTGTTTCTTCCTGCAGACAGATCATAAACAACTCGACGCATGCCCACCGCCCCACCTGGAACCACACGCCCCGCCCCTCCTCTTGGAGCACCAATGGGAGGCCATCACAACAGACTGTCACCGCTCAGAGAAGCAACATCCAAACATCCGTAGTGTACATACTGATATGAGATGTAAACATGTTTAATTTGCTGAATGTAGATATCAGAGGCCTCATTTAGAAAATGTTTTGCTTCATGTCCTAAATTATGCTTTTAGGAAAAACTGACCAATCAAAACCAATTTTCTGTGATTCTCCTGATTACAGACTGTTTTATTTGTATTCATAATTATGCAACAGAATAAAGCGTAACATTTATAAATGAGGCCCTGAGGTTCTTTCTGAAGGATTGAGACACAAATCAGAACGGTGACAATCGAGGTCACCTGCGCTTAACTTTTGCAGGTGACTTGTTGAGTTATTTGTTTCTGATTTGTGATTGCGACGACAAGTTCGTACGGCTTTCCAAAGCTTGAAGAGCCAGGCAGAAAACCTGTAGATTTCTAATTTAATCTTAAACCAGCATTCATTCATTTAAACGAATAGTTTGACATTTTGAAACACACTCACTTGTTTCTTGCTGAGAGTTAGATGAGAAGATTGATACCTCTCTCGTGTCTGTACGTTAAATATAAAGCTACAGCCAGCAGCCAATTAGCTTAGCTTAGCATAAAGACTGGAAACAGAGGGAAACAGCTAGCCTGGCTCTGCCCAAAGGTAACAAAATCCGCCTACCATCACCTCTAAAGCTCACTAATTAATATTGTCATCCTGAGGTTGCCAAGAAATAGTCTGGCATATATTAACTTGTTTTTATAACTGGAAGGCCTTTGGACAGAGCCAGGCTAGCTGTTTCCCTCTGTTTCCAGTCTTTATGCTAAGCTAAGCTAATTGGCTTCTGGCTGTGGCTTTATATTTAACAAACAGACATGAGAGTGGTATCAATCTTCTCATCTAACTCCCTGCGAAAAAAGCAAACAAGAGTGATAACAGTCATTAAAAGCCATTGCAGCTACAGCAGAGCCTTTGAGTTTCTCACCTCAATTAAGTTGAAGGTTACAGCTTGAGTTTTATCGCTGAGGTGGAAATGAAATTCAGCCACTTTGTGCAGACAAAAACAAACTTGCAGCTAAAACATATTGACACACAGCTTGTTAAATTGTGTGTTAAAGCGTTGTTTCCCTCGCTGAATGCACCTGATTGCATTTCTGTACTAATACCTTGTGTTGTCTTTGGAGTTTTTGTCACTTTATTCCCCGGTTACGTTCACCTCCGTCGTCTCCATACAGGTGACAATCATCGTAAAACAAAAACACTACCAAGCTTGTGTACCCTGCTGAGATATTTCCTAGGAAGCAGAACGTGAATGTGCTTCAGAAAGCCAAAAAAGTCCTGATTAAAATAGGTTTGTTTAATGGCTGTGCGCCTCGAAATTCATAAATGGAATCACGTCTAAAGAAAAGGACATTTGACGTTTTTTTCAAAGTTATAGTTGAATATTCTCACAGTTTTAGGACGCTGCTGTAAAGTTGAAAGGATTTGTAGTCCTGCAGGGACACTGACCAGCCAATCAGGCGTTCCCGGGACTCAGAACAGTACTACAGTCTGTTTTTTTATCATAGAAGACTACAGCAGGAAAAGGAAGAGGGACATTTTTCTCCTTTCAAATCTTTAATATTTGGGGATGAAGAGTCTTTTAATGTTCTGCACTCCCTTTGTAAAGCTCCTGATCAGCCAATCAGAGACCTTAAAAACACAGAGAGTGTGACAGATCAATGAATTTCCCTCGAAAAACACCAATGAGAAGAAAAATTTAAAAATAATTTAATCCCGAACAAACCTAGAAAAGTCTGTTTTTCACTCTGCCACACCTTGTGCCTTTAGAAACACCTGAATCACCAGAATGACAGACTTCCACCAACTTAACTTTGTTCATTATTCCTTATACCTTATGTTTTCACAGATAAAAACAAACCTCTTTCAAAAGCGAAAGCAAAAGTTTGTAATCGATGAGACCCCTTTACCCTCTAATCAAAGATATATTAGATGTCTGTGCTGCTTTCCTTCGTGATGCCAGTTTAGCATGTTTTTGAATGCACAATATTGTGTCAGATGATACTTTTAGTTGCTGAGAGCGATGATACAAAAGGCAACTTTTTGGGCAACAGGGCGTCAGGATTGTTGCCCCGGATGTTGCCAAAGAATATCACAACTCTGAGCCTGATGATCAGCTTCTTTATTTGATGTTTAATGGTGTGATTGTGGCTGTTTTGAGCGAGCAGGACGGCTGCAGTCACGCTGTACATGACGAATAAATGAATGTACCTGCATGGACTAGAGCTTGTGTTAAAGGCATGCTCAGGGAGGACAAACTGAGGATATTTGTATACACCGTGCATTTACCTCATCACGATGTACATTTTGAGTCTGCAAAATGTTTTTTAGTTCCCTTGTTCCTTTTGGCTGTGGCATCATATCTCTGAATATACCTACAACTGATGCAATTAAAGCTAATAAAGATATATCTATTTAACTTTCATTTTTGTCTTTTTTTTGGCAAAATAAGATGAAAACCACGACTTTCAGATATCTTGTCATGATATAATCTTTAATCCCTATACATATATTTCCCTCTGTAACATTGCACATTATCATCATCATCAGTTTTGGACAGAACAGACAGATGGTGTATTTTGGTCAGGTCACAAGTAAATTAATAAAAATAATCAATAAATAATAGAAAAATCTTCTTCACACAATCACATATAAAGTTCTACATATTGAATACAACAATGTAACAGGACAGTTAAACCACTGTATCTGTACAAATAGATTTTCACATGTTTTTGTCACATATTTCACATACTTTATGATATACTGCACTTTTGGCCAACATACAGAAAAGCAAAGGGTTACTGATGAAACCCCAGTTCTCTGAGTCTTTAAAGGTTCCCGAGAGGGATGGCGCCCATCGGTAAGTTTCTCTTCTCCAAACCTGGGTCAAATAACATTTAACGACTATTTTTAGAGCAACTTTCATCCCATTTGAAGTAGTGTGGTGGTTTTACTTACCGCTAATATGGTTAATCCCTATAAACAGGAAACAGTATTTGTCCCAGGTGTGGTCTTTTTACAGGATCCTCAGCTTTCTCTCGCATTCATGATGATGCTGGCGAACAATATTTATGTTATAAAGCCAACACACTGCACACTTTTACTGCAGAGAAAAATGAAATCAGTTGACCTTAACAAACACTCCAGTGAACAACAAGTTTAGGGCTGGGTTTTTAAAAAAAAGAAGCACCTTTTGACTAAGCCCATCTTTGAGGTGTTCACTTATGACAGAAAAGATGCTACGTCCATGTCCATATTAATGCAGCAATGTTGTTGATGTTTTATTCAATATGTCCAATTGGGCATTTTTTACATTTTCCAATCTCTTCCATACTGAAATGTCACAGAATAGAAAAATGTTTGAAGCTATTACCTAGAAGTGCTCAGTCAACTTTACACTCATGAAGACTTTTCACCTCTCAACCGATAAACTTCACTTCTGATTGACTGGTGGGGAGTCCCAAGCATTTAACCTGTGTGGGGTCGTTCACACCTTAAGAGTCATTAAAGGTCAGATGAGGGTCGTTAGTCCACCTGGTTGTCAGGTGAGAGTCGTTAGAGTCACATGAGTCAAGGTGTGAATGACCTGGAACAACCATCGCTCACCACCACTGTCGTAGGCAACAACCTTCAGCTCGTTTGTCAAGTTTCCATTTTAGCACAGAAATTTAGCACAAATTTCAACTAAATCAGCAAAAGAAAATGCAAATTAATGTGTGTTTCCATCGACTGCTGTTATGAGAATATTAGGGGTTGGTTTATCGAGATAAACAGCTGGTGGCGCTAATTCTTACGTCTGTTGCTATTAAATCATTGCAGAAGAAGAGGATGCAACGAGATGATGTCATTAAAAGAGCACCAGTAAAACACCATCGAAATTGGTGTGGAAAACGTGGTAAAAAAATGGGATTTGTGTTTGTTTCATGTTGTTTCCCTTGAGGAAGATTACAGTCTCCTCATCACTCCACACTCTCTTCAGTAGAAGCTTCCAAGTGTAAAAACGTGTTTCAGAGGGGTTTTTTTAAGTGGATAAAACAAGTGGATAAAAATGCACTTATTGTTTGGGTTTTCTGATCCTTCTTGGTGAGTCCGACTGGCTCTAACTAACGCCCTCATATTAAACAGTGAGCATTGTGCACCACCTGTCCAGCATAAAATGGCGGAAAACAACTTTGCTGAAGACAGTGAAAACATCTACAAAGCCTTTAAAGAAGCTGTTTGCTATTTACAGAGCAATTACACAAAAAGGAGCACCAGCAAGTCAAGACTCTCAAATATTGCTAACTTGACCAGGGAGTGTAACTATTTCCATCATCGAATTATCTGATTAATTGTTTTTTCAATTAATCAGATCATTGTTTGGTCTATGAAATTTGTTGATTAACTAATCGATTAACTGACTAATGGTTTCAGCTTTAAACTTCGACATCGATCGCAAAAATGCAAAATTCAAACCACACCAAGAGATGTTTTTTTTAGTGCGGAAGGAAGGTCAAAGATGGAGGAATGGTTTATGTTTATCGGCATTACTGTGCACATGGTCTGACTTAGTCAAAAGCTGCACGTAGCGAACCAAGCCCTGGTCATTCAGTACAGTTTCAACACAGATGCACACACATTCACATGCATCCTCAACCTTTCACACAACCATACAGCGCACCCACCCACGTGAACTCCCCACACACAAACACCCACGGAAACAGACGGTGAAGCTCAACGTACACGGTGTCCGTTTTGTTTCTAAACCCAGGAGTCGGGGGAGCCGGTGAACTTGTTCGCCCTGTTTGAAGGCCTCCGTGTGGTGGAGTAGAAGTCCACGTAGTTGGTGTTGGCTTTGAATCGGAGCGACTGGCTGGCGTAGCCGTCGGGGGAGGATGGGGTCAGGTGGACCGGTTCGTCCTCGTACTGCTCCTCTCCGTAGTCTTGTGGGGACGACAGGTACATTCTGTAGCTGTTGTAGTTCTTCCTGTCAGGTTCGTCGTAAAATGGCTCTGTGTGCTGGGAGAAAAACAATGATGTGATTTATTGACAGAGGAATTCTAATCACGGCCTTTTCACACCAGCATTTAAAAAGGTGAAATATTGCAGCAAATTCAATTATTTCCAATGGAATCATTATGATTAGCATCAAGTTAACTTTGGTGAACACTGAGCTGCCACTTTCTGGTGTGAGCAGGCCTTAAGACTTTCTCAAGCTGATCACTAAAGATCAAGATGTTGCTGATTAATTTTCAATTAATGAATCTCAGCTTTGTGTTGTGTATTCAGCAGTATAACCAACCTGCTGTACAGCAATGAGCTGCTTATATTTACTTTCAAGTAATGTTATTTCATGTTGCCATTAATAGCAGAAAAAGCCAAGATTCAATACTTTAATGCAACAATGTGGCTGAATATTACAAATGTCTTACCTGGGACCTTCTCAAATCGTCTCCTGACTGGGAAGAATATGTCTCAATGAAATACGGAGTTTTCTTCTCAGACCCTGAAGAGGAAAATTCAGCGGCACAGACAGGACAAAAACATAAGCCTAAACACAGGTGAAAAGATGACTTTTCAACAGTCATAATTTGATGTTAATCTGGTAGCAAGTTTGTGTATTTATTAAGAAACACTAGTGGTCCGTACATAGATCCCTGAGGGATGCCACAATACAAGCAAATCACTACAAACCTGTGTACTGCTGTTTGTGTAAACTGTTGTCTCCATAATACGTGTCGAGTTGCATAGATGACTGCGCCCTCTGATAGTTTGAACTGTGTCTTCTTATCCCGAGCATCGCCGGCGAGGATGTTGCACTTCCACCTGAGAAAAACAAAAAACAAGAATAGATTTTTTCGAAATGTCATAAAAACTTAACCATTATAGATGTATATTTTCCCTTTTTTTTTATAGGATTTTCCTTGTTGTTTGATGAGGGAGACTCTGTTTTAGACATCAGTTTGACCAGACTCACCGGATCTCTCACCTGATTGGATGACGGGGGACATCTGCAGCGGGCTGGTGGGCAGGGTTGGCTGTGAAAGGTAGCGGTCTCGCTCCAGAGTGGAGACGGGAGTGACGAAATGAGTGTAGTTCCAGCCGTCCTGCGCACACAAAGTTCACATCAGTTTAATTAATAATACTTACTGCAGAGTTTAAAACTTAATTCACACATATTTATAAGAAGATATAAGTATACATTTTAGTGCAGGAATTTAATATCACTAACTACCCTTAGATCTAACAGTCAGACTTCAGATAGATGTCTAAATTCATCTGTTGCACAAAGCTCTCTAGTTCTTGACTATCTTATGTTGGATGAATTTGCCATGAATTCTGGGTAAATTAAGACTTTTTTAAAACACACAAAAAAAGGGTCTCCAACAGGTCAAAGCGCTCTCTAAAATCTCTTTCCCTCTTCATCACTCGCCCCACAACATTGTTAGAAAACCACAAATTATGAGCTATGTTTTCCTCTTTTTTGTTATTTGGTGCCACTGGTAAGCAAGTGTTACTAATTGTTACCGTGGAAACATGGTGAAACTGTCTTACATTAGACTAACATAAGAGCAAAATGAACAGGCCTAACACTACAGACAAGTCTAAAATGTCTTTATGAAACTGGCCTCTGGCTTGCTAATTTAAACTCTAGTTAATTAAGTTCACAACGGTAAAAGTTCCACGATGTGATAATGTTAAATAAATGGTATTGTTGTACTCTTGCCCAACCCTGAATGATAAACATGGTTGAGAACATTTCTACAACTCTTGGATTGTTGAAATGGTTTTGAAACCTACTAAACTAAAAGCACATGGTGGTTGAAGCTCAAAAAAGATGGTTTCTTTGTTCTTGAAAAGAGTTTTCTTGGTGTGTCTGCTGGTACCGACCTGTTTGTAGAGGCTCCTCAGCTCTCTGTACTGCCACAGCGTGTTCAACACCTGAGCTGCTGCCTTCACAACCTTCATCGAGTACCTGCGACATCAAGACGCACGCGGCACATTACATGTGAAATAATTTCCCACATCACAAAAATTATAATTAGTAAAAATAGTGATTCTGCCCTTTTCTGGACAAATGACTAGAAAGTCACAGAAAAATTATTCCGATAAAGGTAAAAAAGGTTAAACAATTTAGCAGGATAGAAAATGACTATTTAAAAGTGTTAAATTAAAAAAAAGTTCTACATGAAGCTTCTCTGCTGTTTCGTACCCTTTCCCTCGTCCTTTGCTAATGTCCACCAGCTTCTCAATGCCTCCGCTGTCGGCTAAAGCTTTGGCGTTCTCCATGTTGCGGCTGGTGACCTCGTGCAGAGTGCAGCAGACCGATGCCACTGTATCGTCTGACAGCACCGTCGGACTGCCGCCGGGCAGCCGGTTCACCAGGTCCCGCATGGCGTACTTCCCTGCAGGAGGAGACACAGAATATGGACTTTATTTAGACTTACTGAAACATTTTAACCTCGTACAGTCACTGCGAGAAGCAGGTAAAAAATAAGATTTCTTTTTCGGAAAGGATCCTAGAGATTCTCCACATTGCTTGCTCTTTAAAGACATCCTTCCTTATTGGGTTACATTCCTTTTTTGAAGCAGGGATCAGATTAGATCCTCAAACTGATAAGTGGGCTGCACGCTGCCTCCACATCCTGAGACTGCTGGTGCTTTGTGTGCTGCCTCCATGTTGCTCAGACTGCTGCTCTGTGGACCATCATCCATTATGTTTTATATTCATTTTAGTATTTTATTGTCGGGGCGCAAACACCCTGAGGTATTGTACCTTTTAATAATTATGATAAAGTGGGTCTGCCATAACTTTTATCGTGGTTTGACAGCTGGTGTAAGGGATGTAAGGCATTAATTAAGGATTGCAAATCATTTAGTTCATCTTTCACCAAATTTGTAACAGTTTTCTGTTTGTTTACAGGTAGAGGTCGATTTAGTCTTATTTATCTTGTTTTTGTTTTTAGTGTTGTTCACTTTAAGGCTGTTTTTAGAAAGGATATGGTTTTAATTCTGTCTCTTTGTTTCTAGTACTGCGGCTTGTGGTGGCCTCACTGGTGAGTTCGGTGTTCTGGGAGTCCACTCACTTATGATTGTGACACACTTGATTAATTTGGTGTTTTAATTTGAAGTTTTGGTTTGTGTTATCCTTTTCACAGGCAGGATACCCCCAGTGGCTTACCGGCTGAGGTACACCGGTCTATGCTCTCCTCTTCCTCTCTTTCAGGGTTTTAGTAGCCAGTTACAGCAGTTAACCCACACTGACTGTTGTGGCCTTTTTATTGAAGTCCCTATCTCTCAGTTCAGTTGGTGATTCCAGGTGTTTCCCATCAGCAGGAGTTACCACAGTAGTCCATAATGTGTCTGCGGTCAGGATAAAACACCTTCAACACAACTGTTGGCCATAAGGGGGCGATGTGTCATCACTCTTTCAAATTTCAGTCTGATGGGAACGAATGGACTTATACTGTGATATGAAAACCTATTTTCTTCATATGAAGATGATCTTTTCACAGTCTCAGTTTCTGTGTGTGTGTGTGTGTGTCCGTGTTTCAGTGCGTGTTTGGACCTATCAGCTCCTTGTTGCGGCTGTCCAGCGCCATGTTGCGGAGAGCAGTGGCGACGGAGCAGACGACCCGGTCGTTGTCCATCCTCAGCAGCTCCACCAGGATGGGTAGACCTTTCTCCTTACGCACCGCTGCTCGGATGTAGGCTGAGAACTGCACACACACAGACTTGAAATTTTGTGGTATTGCTAATATTTCTGTTCTAGAGGTTAAAAAAAAGTCCTACCTTCCAGTTTCCAGCAGAGAGGTTTTGCAGCGACCCGGCGGCACCCTCCAGAGTGGCTGGGTTGGAGCTCTCAGCCAGCAGGTTGAGGTACGGCTTCACCACCATCGGGTGCCACAGCAGCTCTGCCCCCCTCAGAGGCTGGGAGAAACCTGGGATCGGCCCGACGCCGTCCCACTGCACAACAAACACACAAATCAACATGCAGAATATATGTGCAAATGTGTTTAAAACTCTGCACATCCATCTTTTTCTGTCATTTAGACTAAAACAGATGCAGCTGTGATAAAACTCATCAGCTCAACTGTCCGTATATAAGGATCAAAATATGTACGAGATAATGTAGACGTCCAAATTCATGTTTTAAATTTGATTTGTGCGGCTCTCACTGTGAAGATAGTTATTGGTTACACAAATAACCCTAGTTCTTTAGCTAAGCCTCACTGTCTTTACCTGAGAGTTTAGTAGCAGTTTGCAGTTCTGTATGAATTAATTTAGTACTGCAAACAAACACCTTCTGTCACAGGTTTCTACCTTCAAAGCTATAAAAAAAAGAAAAATAGAACCAAATAAATATTTGTGCAAAAGTGGAAAAAAAAAATATACTACATCCGAACGGAGCGACTTCTGGTACGAATAATAAAGGGAAGCTTTAAAAATGCTTCCTAAATTAGGATTTTTGCGAAGAAATTAAACTGAATTCTGCCTGCTTCCATTTGAAAAAGCAAACGACACGAAGGAATCTGTGAAAAGACTGAAATGTGGCTCAACTGATCCAAAAAAAGGCATCAAAATTGATCATTTTAGACGGATCAAATCTGACGAGTTAGGACTGACAGGATAATCCAAGAAACTGAAAGCATGTTTGGCTGGGAAACAGAAGCAGACACACTGAAACAGCTTTCAAATCAGACAAAAACATTTCTCATGGAGTAAATAAGAATTCAAACTGAGCTGCTCCTTAAAAAACATCTGTTACTGTAACTAAGTGGCTTTTTTGCTCTTTTTGAAGTACAGCACAAAGTATGATTTTATTGTACTTTTCAGAAACAGACCTGGAAATACTCCCTACTTTACAGACTTTTTAAGGACCTCAACACCTCTCATGGAAGCCCCGCCCTCTGTGTTTGTACCTTGTCGTCGGGCCAGCCGCCCCTCTTCCTGCCGCGCCTCCTTTTGCCCCAGCAGAGGTAGTCCAGCTCCTTGGCCGGGGAGGAGAAGCCCAGCAGGGTGTCCAGCTCCTGGTTGCCGAGGAGACGAGAGGAGGGCATCTCCACCTCCAGCCGGTAAGAGAGGTTCCTCAGGGTGCAGACGCTGTTCTCCACGATCTGAGGCCGGAGAGAGAAATATAAAAGTCTAGAGATAACGACCATCAGATGATTACCTTATGCAACAATAATCAGTGGAAGGAAGTTCTTGTTTTAGGAGAAAAATAATGGAAAGAGATCATTGGGGAAGGTTTGAAGTGTTGAGTTTATTTTATGGTAATTCACCTGATTGTAACATTTGTTTTGACAAGCACGTCCCCACTTGGTTAATTATTACATTTTAGGGTTAAACATTTGGTTATGGCTGTGTCAGGGTTAGGTTAAGGTCAGGGTAACTCTCCTAGGAGTAAATTGTGACAAAAAGTGACATAAACAGGTGTGTATGTGTGTGTTTTTGAAGCACCTTGCTGTCGTAGTCGGAGGTGTTGACGCAGGCTTTGAGGACGTGAAGCAGCGAGTCCACCAGACCTTCACAGCAACGCAACTGACTCCTCGCCTCCTCCCCTGCTGAGCTCAGGTTCCTACACACACACACACACACACACACACACACACACATAGATACAACCACACATTTATTCAGACCGAGGTGCAGTGTGTGGATTCCCCCACAGGGTGGCTGAAAAACCTGCCCGGATACAGTAAAGGAGGGAGCTGATCCTCCAATAGGAACCTTCAGCCGCTGCTAATGGAGAGCTGACATGAGAAGACTGCACAACAGCACATAACTCCCACAATGCATTTCTATACCATCAATCTACAGCCTCAATCAGTGGGAATGCAGAGAAATGCTGGAGGCGTCTGTGCACAGAGATTCCCTGCAGTCACTTAAAGCTGCCCGATGAGAGGAAATAAATAACCAGCAGTTTGTGTGCAGTCGTGATCAAAGATGTTTAATGAAGCCATTAAAATTCATCTTGTTTGAGCAGTTAAAATGAAAGTTATTGCATTGCTAGTCAGTACTCCAGGAAACACACCTGGACTTGGTCCTGATTGGCTCCTGACACTACAGAACGACTGGCACCCGTCCAATCGGGCCAGTTTGTAGCATTTGCAGTGGGAAGTCTCCACTCAGCAGGTGTAATTCATTTGATTTGGAGGAGCCAATCAGAGTCCAACATCACAAAGCATCAAATTCATTCAGTAGATTCTCCTTTCAATGGTCGCCCTGTTTGCTTGGTTAATCAGCCTTCAGGTGCGGTGACTCCTCTGCCAACACAAACAGACTGATGGATGGTAGAGATCTGACAACTCAAGATGGTTGTATGGCTCCAAAGTTGGGCGTATGACGGTTAAAAAGACTGTAAATTTACAATATAGCACTAGATCCTAAACTGGGGTTTAAATACCTTGAACGACAGACTTTGGCTGATGTGAGGGATCCATGTTTGTTTGTCTGTTCGGGCATGTCTGTATTACAAAGTGCCATGTCAGATATATCAGAGCTTTAAAAAAAATCCCAATGTTGACATGAATGCTATTTACTAGTCAAAAACTATAATTAGTGTAACTGTGATATGATATGAATGCTCCAGGATGACAGCACGTCCAATTTGGCCCTCACGTCCCAATCTGTATGTTCACTCTGTCATTATGAAGCCTCGTCGCCTCCTGCCGTGAAAGCTCAGTCTGGTCAATGTCTCAATACAGGAATTAGCCCTGATAATGTGAGATATTCTCCTCCTGGACAAACTCCAGAGAGTTTCCAGAGAAAGTTGGACTCAGCATTAGACAACATTAGATATGTAAAAAAAAAAAAGATGAGGCCAAGTATTTGGTTAGTGTCACGTGTGGTAAACTCAGGGAAGGTGAAAAAGAAGACGTTCTTCAGGCTCTCTTAAGGAGAGAAGTTATATTAAAATCCTTCATTTAGTCTGGCATATTGATTCAAAAAATGCAGACCGGATTCAACCTCACAGGGTCTTCCTCATCATCATGGTGGAAATAGTAAAAACAGACTATTTACACCAGAAAGAAGCATCATTGCATCACATAATGAAATAACCAACAGATGCAGAGAAAATATCTGTC
>NTHP01000051.1:1587536-1620757 GCA_003416845.1 Oplegnathus fasciatus
ATTAAATTAAATTAGATATCTGTCTTTTCTCATCTTTTTGTTTTGACACACCAAAGTTTCACAGGATTTCTTGCTTTTACAAACAAACATTTACTTCTTCCTGCTAATTCCTGCGCATGCAGCTTCTATTTAACATCTTTTTTAACAACATTTTTTTCAAAACATGAAAATCTGCATGATTATCTTGAGCTGTAGTCAACTGAATCATCAAGGATTTCAAATTATTAGTTAAGCTTTTATCTTTTGCCAGTCATATTTTTGTACACACTATTCTGCTGCATTTATTGGTGTCAAATTTGCAGATAATGAATCTAAACCTTCATCCTGGGCTTTGACGAATAAGACACACAGATATCACTTTGCTGTTATTTGTCTCTGTAGGCTAATGTGGTCAAATGTATACTTAAGACTTCATGCCTGCATAAAATCTCCATTACAGAGCCCCTCATTGACGATTATGTGACCGTGATTATGTGCTGTGGTTTTACTGAATCATTAAAATGAAAAGCAGACAGGAAAAAAGCGGCGCAGACGACCAATAAATCCAAAAGTCATCCTTGCATTTCAAAACGAGAATCGATTTAATGAGCTAACGGCACGCCCGGTAACTCAACAGGCTTAGGAGGCGAGGCACTTTGTTAAATCTATTTTCATTAAGAAATGAGAATGGATTTTTGAGGTTTAAGACTGTAAAGGGGTGGTGATGAATATGCATAAACGTCATCAGCAAAGATTGTTATTAACATTGATAAATAACTAGAATAATGGTGGCATCAATAGTTCTTTTCCAAAATGTTATTTTTTCCATTTTTCAATAAAAAGGAGAATCATTTTATCATCGTAGGACTTGACAAGAGAAATCGTTAAAACAAAAGAGTAAATTTATTACAGCACATTATGCAGGGGGTGCGTTTGTTTTGTTCCTCACCTCAGACAGCCGGTGGTGTTACGCAGCAGCATGGAGGACTGGAACTTGACTTTGTGTTCGTCGCGGTGCGAGACGCTGCTCCAGCCCGAGTGGGGGATGACGACCGTGTTGGTCAGCGTGGTCAGAGCGTCGCGGATGATGGTCATCTTCACCGCGTCACATGAGGAGAGGTTCCACAGGACGCCTGTGGGTGCAGGGTGCCAATAAAGAAGGGTTAAAATGTCAAAGCCAAGACGTCCTAACTTCACTGGAAGGTTTTTGTCTTGTTAAAGGAATCGTTGGACAGTCTGGGAAACACCCAGACCCAAAGCTTAGAGGTAGATGAGGAGACTGATGCTACATTCATGTCTATACGGTAAAAATGAAGCGACCGCCAGACGCCAATTAGCTTAGCTTAGCATAAAGACTGGAAACAGGGAGAAACAGCTAGCCTGGCTTAGTCCAGAGGTAAAGCTCACCAATTAACACCTTGTATCTCATTACAAGTGATACAAAACAGAAAGACAAATACAAAAACTGAAGTGTAAAAATGAGAATTCACTGTTTTACGGGGCCCAGGGTAAAACAGGGCCCGGCATCTCCTGGACCCCAAACAGAACATGGGGGTTAACATGGAGTAAAATGACTAATGGTGGTAAGTTTTACCTGTTAATTTGGCAGGTAGGTGGCCATCGTTGGAGGACCAGTTCTCCTTAAATTTCATATTTGGCTCGTATAATCTTAAAACAGTAAATTCCACACAGTAGTCTGGTGAACTTTGAGATGTAGCAGCTACAAATAGCATCCTCTCCTTCCCAGTTACATCAGAGCAGAGAAAACTGGGCAGGATATCGCTCGAGACTGAACGGTCTCAGAGTAGCCAAACTGGGGCACATCCTCTGAATTTTAGTACCTTTATTTCATATGTTGTGTTCTGTCGCTTTAATCTCACTATTTACCATTTTCTTATTCCTATAAAGCACTTTGAAACCTCTGTTTTAACAGATATATTAATAAAGTTTGCTTATATGAGGTATAACAATAAAAAAAACCCAAACATTTTACAACGAGGGCAAAGTAAAACTCAAAAGGCAAAAAACTCTGATGAAGATAACACATAAAATTTCATGGGAGCTTCCAAAGCACCCTAAACTGGCACACATTTTTAGCGTGGGTGTGAATCAAACCACAGCAGTGTTGGAGCCTCGCTCCACCCTGCAAGCTGCAAGATACAAAATGTATGTAAAAATACAGTGATGACATCAGTTTAAACCACAAAGTGTCAAAGTGTCAAAGAGAGGAGCGATAATTATGGGACATTTGCAGTGAAGTGGGAAAAAACTTTGATTGGGATGTCAATGTGCCAAGAAGAAAACTGTTCTGAGATGTTCTTTGCTTTTTTGTTTGCTTTTCCTTTTCAAATATGCCAAAACAAAGTGTTGCATTCTTAAATTTAAAGGTCTATTTCTTAATGTTAGGTAGTGTACAAAGTAGTAGATAGTGTAAGAAACTGGACATCCTGCAGCCATTTGGGTTCACCAAAGCATGAAGAACAGCTTTAATAATCAAAAGCCTGACCTGAGCTGTAAAGATAAAAAACTTTCCCAAAGCTTTATAACAAACTGAAGACTGTCCTCTGTGTTTTTTCCAAGAGTCTGAGCCGTCTAGCAGCTTCATATCTCCTGGTATCAAACAGTATGTGTGGTGTGGCTGCAGAGCTGTCAGCGGCATCCTGTTTCCAAAGCACATTATCTTAGCATCTGTCCCGAGGACTGTGCCGAGATCTGTTCTGTCAACACTGCGCGCCGAGTGTTTAAGCCGCTGCCGCTCTCACCTCCCACAGAACAGCCGATACACAGATTAATACACTGCCAGCCAGTCAGACGGCGACACAGACCGACGCTCAGCCAGCAAGCCGGCCAGCCGGGTGGCCAACGAACCTCGCGAGCAGGAGAACGCCCACACGCAGCACAGCGGGATTTCGATGTGTCATGTTTTGCATTTGCAAACTGTTTTTGTCAATGTGGATGCTGCTTTCACCTGAATTTACCCCTTCAGGAACAAAAAGACAGACCTGAGCTGACAACTATCCAACACAGGGGACTTTCAGAAGCTCAAGTGCTTTATCTAACCCGCTGGACAGAATCCAGGTGCAATCTAGGACGTTTGAGGGCTTTTTTAAAGCATTTCTGCTATTTTCTCATGAACTACTGCACTAACTTGAAAGACAATTATCTGACACATGTCTTATGATCTTCTGTAACGATGTGTATTTTGATGCAAATGTACAGACGCAAGATTTCTATACATTTGTATTATTAAAAAAAGTAATTGAGACAGTTATGCAGCCTTGGCAGCAATAACTGCTCTTAAGTTTATTTTTGTTTCCTTGAGTTTTTGGCTTTTTTGTGTGTCATTAAATTGTATTTCCTGTATTAACTGGCATGGACAATTAAAGGTACCGTGTGTCATTTTTGAGTGACGTTTTTACGAGTGGGTCCCCGTTTGGTTTTGTTCAGCGCATTACACATTCCCGCAATTGGTTTCATGCTATTCCCCCAAACAACAGCTGGTGGCGGTGGCGAGCCAAGAAACGTAGCAACGTGCCAACAAAGGCAGATAAGAAGAAGACTGATAGCAAGCAAACGAGGATGTAAACGATTTAAAATATTCAAAAAATCGCCTTTGTAAACGTTTGATGAAGAAGGAAATACATTCAACACATGTTTGACATACATCAAGGATACCCACAATGCACTTTGGTGAGAAACACTGAATGTAAACATACCAGTGACCAGCTCGCGGACTTCGTTGTCGGTTGTTTTCCTGAGGAGGCGCAGCAGGGCGGGCACGCCGCCGCAGTTCCTCAGCGCCACCTTGTTGTTGTCGGTGGCCTTGCCGTACACCAGGTTCCTCAGGGCCCCGCAGGCGCTCTTCTGAACCTCGGCCACCTTGTGATCCAGCTGGTCTACCAGGTGCTGGATCCCTCCCAGGTGACACACCTGCAGACCAGGAACCAATCACAGAGATGGACTTCAAGTTATACACGAATTACACACAAAGAGGCTGATTAAAGAGCAAAATATGTTGTTTTGCTGCAGTGATGTAGAAGTGTACTCCAGGGTGTGTCAGTACACTGTGACATCACCGTTTGGTTGGGTTAAATTTGCAACAGAGCATACTTCTGACCAGAAAAACTAGAAAAACTTTTAATAGACTAGAAAACTGTAAATTAGAGACAAACGCTGCTTTTCAGGCCGGTGCAGGTACCAGATGTGCTCGGCCTGCCAGATCGGCTCGGGGTCCTGCGTGTACAGATGACGTGACACATTAACACATTATGATTGGCTGTACGTCGGAAAGTATACGGATGCCGTGTGTTATACTGTATATATACGCAGGTATATACAGTATATATACTGTAGGCCTATAGGAGGTCAAAGTAAAACTTGTCGATAGCGCGTTGAAGACGTTTCACGTCTTTTTGAAATATATTTTATTGGGTTTTTCGTCTATTTTGACAGTACAGTAACTTTTATAGATGGACAGAAAAGGGGCAGATATAAATTAACGTTTATTCATATTTTTTAAAAACGCAACACAGCACCCTTCGTCCCAACCCGAAAAATAATAAATTAATTAAAATAAAAAATAAATTCTCCATAGAAGGACACGCACTAGCTCCAAACAAACAAACAGATACGGCACAAAGCTTATGTAATGTAAGCGCTGTAACGTTAATTTGAAATCACTGAGCAGTTGATTTTTAGTTAGCTACTTGACGTTAGCTAATGTTAGTTAACAAACTAAGACCACAGAGAACTCTGGATCAAATATTATGTTAAACCTAACGGCATCCGTACATTTTCCGACGTACAGCCAATCATAATTTGTTAATGTGTCACGTCATCTGTAAACGCAGGACCCCGAGCCGACCTGGCAGGCCGAGCACATCTGGTACCTACACTGGCATTAAGTTACTCTTTAAAGCCTCCTGTCATCTGTCATCATCATTAGTACAGAAAATATACATAGTTATTTCTGTGTAAAATCTTGCAAATCAAAGCAAATTACTGAAGCGTTTATTGTTTAAGATCCTTTGAAAGGAGCCCTAAATCAGTTTGTCCTTTCAGACGAGCTGCTATTGGCTGAAGACAAAGAGTTGCATAATCGCCAGCAGGTTGACGTGCAAAGCAAAGAGATTTCCCTCCTCCAGTTTCAGATTAGGGAAAGGAAATTTAATCATAGAGACAAATGAGACAGGAGGAAAAAAAATGCATTTTCAGTGCAGTCCGAGTGAGTTTTGGATTTACGTCTTTCAAACTCAAAGGGATAACTGTCACTGTCACAAATCATATTATGACTCTAATGCTTTAAATTCACATGAGATCACCTTCAGTGCAGTTTGTTCACAGTTAACAGTGTTGGTTTTTTTACAATGAGGAGATCTGGTTAAAATGGAAAATAAAACTCAGCTTACTCAGAATAAATGTCTCTCTGTTTTTGAAGGTAGGAATTAATCACCAAAAGTCAAAATCACAGTCAGTAGTATTTTTTGATCCACGTGGGTTCCTTGTTGCGTATTTTTTGCAAGTGTTTTAAGGATTTTTTATGATTTCAATGTGTTTATTAGTTACAATAATTGAACAGATTTCCTATGTATCTCCATATCATTCCTGTTGATAGAAGTATTTTCCCTTTTTGGTGAAATTGCTCCCTTTTTATCTACTGATTTTTATCCATTTCTGTTGATCTGTTTTTCGTTTTATTATATTTTTATTTTCTATTTTTTTTTATTTATTCTTTTTCAATCTGTCTTCCCAGTTTTGTTCGTATGTTTGTTTGTTTATTTTTTGTTGTTTGTGATGAACTTTGTATTGTATTACTGACTGTTGTGCCGCTACTATTGTCCGATTACTGCTGGTGTACATGAAGAAAGTATGTGTAAAATGTAAAGATAAACATGTTTATAGGTATATGTATAAGTAATAATGTTTAGTTGCCTAATAAATTGTTGACCAAAGGAAACAGATTTTTAAATGAGCATTTTTATTGCCTATCCTTCTAGATACTGACTCAGGCTTTCTGTTCAGTTAAAAGTCTGAAATGACCTCATAGAAAAACCAGAATCACCTTCTCTTAAAAAGTGATGGATGTCATGAAAAACCAAACTATTATAACATATTGATAAAGTTTTTAGCCAGTTTTGATGTTTCTTTACAAAAAAGTACAAATTAAATCAATACAAATAACTTTTAAGGAAAAAGCCCTGCACTAATTTCATGCATCAATGATTCTCTGAAATATTTTGGAATAAAACCTGGGCTGAAACATGCAGAGGCATCACTGTGGCATGTTCAAAACTTTCTTGTGTCATCTCGAAATAAACCCGTCTCAGGAGAGCAGCAGACGCTCCCTGTTTCTCTCTGATTCTGTGTTCAAACCGTCACTGAAAACATTTGTTTCTGGCTAAATGAGCAGGCGTAAGTCCAGGCCGCTCCAAAGGCTAATTAAAAGCTCATCACCAAACAAACCAAACGGCACTAAAATGCCTCTCGCGTGAAGCGCCGCCATTGTGTTGGAGTTATTTATTACATGGGAAGCAGAGCAAAGAGAGAGCGTGCTGCGTTTCAGCGCGTCGGCGCGCCGGCACATTTGGCACCAACGTTACTTAAAGTTTTGTTTTAGCAGATGGCGCTTTGGCTCAGAGTTTGGCAGCAAAAAAAGTTAAATTTCAAACCCTGTAAGCTGAGAACACACTCTCAGAGACAGTGCAGAGATACAACAGGAGACATCTGAGGCAATGTAAATGAGCAACACTGACGGCTTCCATCAATCAAAAGTCTGATGTTTCTGCATAAAATATCTCTTTTTTTGCCATTTTAGAGCAACATTTGTTGTTTGAGCGATGCTGTTATCAAAATGACCTTACGATAGCATTTAATTGTTGTATTATCATATTGTATTGTATTATTTAGTTTAATATATTAGTTTTTTTTACTTTTTTTGCAAAAAAAAATGTAAAAAGGACAATATAGTAATAGTATAGTAATATAGTACAGACACAAATAGTGGAAAAACATGTCTAACATTTATTAAATTATATTTTTGTGATATATGATGGCTGCGTCTAATTTTTATTTTCATTATTTTAACTGTATCTCTTGTAAATCTCAAGAATCTCATCTTCCAACAGACCATTACACTGAAATACTACATGCTGTATATTTGATTAATATATTATATAAATTATATTCTATGAATGGTGTTCCACCTCACAATTGTTTCCAATAAACGTTAATCTGTGTACTTTTTTTCAAATAAGCAGAAAATATATTGTCAGAAAATAGTGAAAAACGCCCATCACAACTCCTTAAAGTAGCTTGTTTTGCCTGAACAAATGTTTAAAAATAAAAAATATTACATTTACAATGATATAAAATAGAGAAAAAGAGCAAATTCGTACAATTTAGAAGCTGGAAACAGCTCATGTTTGACATTTTTGCTTGTTAAATTACTTAAATGACTAAATGACTAAATAAAATTGTTGGCATTTCTGTCTGTCTTTTCAATCTGGGACTTATTATGAGTAATAAAATAATTTAATGTAGAAGAAAGCCTGTATAAATGTCTTGTCTGTCTTGTCTTGTTTGCACTCTCGGTCATCTTAAACATATTTTGTCTGATGGTTTGAGTAGAAAAACTACCAGAGCTGCATACATGTTAAAAGTATCACTGTCTTTGTGGTCGGGAGTGAAAAACATGGCAGCACCTTCCTCCACCTGTGGAGTGAGTCACGACTGTGACGTCCGTCTTGTTATTTTTACTCAGACAGCTGCCCAGCGTGTCCCGTCACCTTACCTCCACCTTGACCCTGTTGTCTCCGTAACACAGGTGCTGCAGGTAGGCGGCGGCGTTGGCCTGGACGGAGGGGAAGTGGTGCTGCAGCATGTGGATGACCTCCGGCAGCTCGGGGTCACGCCAAGCAAACTCCCTGAGGGGAAGCGAAGAGAAAACTTTCAGCAAGGTTCATTCACTTTCCACTTTAACTCTCTTCATTCCAAGACTTAAATCTGGAGTCAGTTTTGATTCATTTTGCAGCATTACAGGTTTATAATACCACTTTGTTTTTTGCTGCTTCACATTAATATTTTNNTATCTAAACTTCTACACATGCATACTGTATATCTACATATGTCTGCGTGTGTGAGTACCTCGGGTCCTTATGGATGCTCTCGATGGACGGGGTGCGCGTGGCCACCCGGTCCACCAGTCCAGAGTGCCGGTGAGAAAAGACGGGCTCGCCGGGGACCCTGTATGAGTCGACGTACAGAGCTGCGGTGCTCAGCCCATAGCTGCTTCTTTGGTACGGCAGCGTGCCGCAGTGGCTTGTGGCCCGAGGGAGAGTCCCCATACCTGAGCAAATGAAGTGAGGATGCTTAAGGAACAGAGCATGATGTGGAAATTACTTTAACCCAGGTTTTGTTTTCTTGGAGTTCAAGAAAGCAGCATCCAAGCAGTTTGCAGTTATCTACGAGAGCAAAATACATCCAAGGTCACATAAAAGAGAAAGAAGTATCATGTTACATAAGTAATTAAACAGGCAGTGGACCATTTAAAAGCAGCAGGCTGTCTCGCAGGCCAAAACCTGTTTAAATCTTGACTAAACGAAACCAAAATGGCTCCTTAGATCCTCCACTATCAAACTCCGCAGAGCTTTCAGCTTTAAATCATTCTGCAAAGGCTTCAATTAAGAAGCAGCGGAGTACATGAAAGGTTTCAGCCTAATTAAGTTCTGACCTCGGGGAGCGATAATAACAACAGTTCCTGTGCCTGTAAACTGTGATTTCCGCCACAGATTTTAGAGAAATAATCTTCTGAGCAGATGTGAAACTGAGCGCGGGATGCTGATGTGAAAAATGAGGTTGTTTGAGTAATTCTCTGTGATGATAATAAAGCAGCTAAAAGTCATGTGAGGCAACCGGAGTCACTTCAAATGTTTCGGAAGATTACTGTTAATATTTCTGTTTTCACCACAACTCCTGCTGTACCACTTGTACTTCTGTTCGTATTTATGCTAGTTTTACTATTAGCAGTACTGCTATTGCTTCGAATAATCCAGACTTTTGGTACTTTCTTTGCTTTCTGAGTTTCTGTTTTAAAATTTCAAAGTGAATTTGCGTTTATAAAATCAGTTTTTATTGTTTAAATAAAGGTTATAAACTAAAATGTCAACAATTTTAAGATGTAAACACCCACATGAGGTCACACAGTTGCTACTCTAATATAACATGTTAAATGATAGATTACAATTAGCTACTTGCTGAGTAACGTGTTAAGAAAACTGCAGTACCCGTGTTAGTCCTGTAGAGGGAGCTCTGGGGGTCGTGGGTGGGGCTGTGGTACAGGGGGCTGTGGAAGGAGCGCTCATCGAAAACGGGCGTCATGTGGCAGTCTGGAGACAACGCCGCCCTCAGCTCTGGATCTATCTGCCCCGCGTGACCGGCGTATGAGCTGTGAAGCCCTGCAGGTACACAAGTGAAGACACAAGCAAGTCAACTTTATTTATTCACACAAACAAAATAATTATGAGGAAACTACTGGTGATTGTAAGAACATTTAAAAAATACTTAAAAATGTGGCTTTTCTGAGATTCTGAGGAAGATGATTTGTAGATGCTTGTGGTCGTCATGCCATTATTGTTAAAGATTTAGGTACAAGAATGTAAATCCAAATGAAAAAGTCTTGGAAAAAGCCTCTTCAATTAACCAGTTTTCATACGCCAGTATTGATGAACATCAACATATCACTGCCAAATGTCGCTTAAGTAAAATTGTCTGTGGACATTGGTGGCCTTGTGTCACAGCAGGGGCATTAGTTCAAGTTTTACAGGGTATACAGGGTATAAATATAGTGAAAATGTCTGTTAGCTCCTTCAATTATGCAATAAAAATGAGTGTAAAATAGAATAAGAATAAAGAATAGAAATAAGTAATAAATAATAATGTTAACCATAGTAGTGACTTTGAATAATAAAGTAAGTAAAAATAGCCTTAGGGCAATTCTTAGGCAGTGTCCTCATTTAGGATCCTAGTGGCCTGAGGGTAGAAGCTCTTCCTGAGCCTCTCAGTGCTGGCCTGGTGTATCCGGTATCTTCTTCTCAACCACAGCAGGGAGAAAAACAAACACCAGGCAGTCGCTGTTCATGATGGCTGTGGCGATGCCCTCGTGGACGGAGCCGGTGCCTGTTGAGCTGCAGCCTGTAGGCGAAGCTCTCGGCCTGCCCGCAAGTCCCGTCGAGCTGCACGATGGTGAAGAACTGCTGGTGGCCGCCGCACTTCTCCTACTTCTCCCGCTTCTCCAGCACCAGAATGAAGAGGAAGCTGAAGCAGGATTGCATCATCACCCAGTCTGCGCGCCCGGCAGGTTGATGTCCGTGGCCAGGAACACAATGTCGTCCCCCTGGTTGAATGGCGCTGTCCTGTATTCCAGGATTTAGCCAAGTTTCGGTGAAACAAAGGGCATTACAGTTCCTGATATCCCGTTGGAAACCGATGGAGGATGGAGGCCGTCCAGTTTATTATCTGTACACTGGCTAGCAGGATGCTTGGCAGAGAAGAGCCATGCCCCCGGGGTCACAGCTGGTATTTAATCCCTCCACGTCCTCCTCGGTGTTTCTTCCAATGTTGAGGCAGATGCTTAGATGGAAGCAGAGATGGTCTTGCTTGTCTACGTGGTTGGGGTCGTAGCCGGTGTTTGTCCCCTCCACCTTTTCCTCGATGTTTACTCCGATGTTTACATTTGGTGGCTTACAGATGCAGCATTTTAATGAAAGGGCACAACAGAATAATGTATGTTGCACACACGGATATGATAAGAATCAATACAACAATAAACTAAACTACAAGAACTTTAAAGTGTAGTTTCTGTTTGTTCCTCTTCTCACAACAACCATTAAGAAACACAAGGGGTCTGTCTGATGCCAAAAATGTGTGAACTAGACTCAACAGTATGCTGAAATATCTACTGTAGACATTTATCATAGTGGAAGTTGAAGAAAGCAACGTCTTTGGGTCAGAAGAAAACGAGTAAAAATGCAAGAACACATAATGGAAGAAGCTGTTCAGGAGCCATATTCTTATGTGATAACACCATGTACAGAGTAATTTGATTCAAAATAATTGCACTATAAAATGTTCGCATTTGCGCATGAATGATCAAATTATAATTCTGCAGAATGAAGAAAAAGCCGTGTAATATCAGTAACCCCTGAATAAAGCCTCTTTCTGCCTGTCATGGTCTTACATAAATCATACGTACACCTCATTATTTGGCTCCCATACGAGTCATCTGTAGGTGAGGCCATGCAAATCGAGATTATACCCGACACTTTATTTCATAACGCCAACTCATCCCAACTGTTGTTGTGCTTATAAAACGCATGAAGACTCTGGTCATTCAGAATCTGCTGCAGGCGTCGTCATCAGCAAGTCAAACAAGCAGAGCAGAGGGTTTTTCCATCCTCCAATCTCAGAGCAGATCAGTTCAAAGAGCGCTCCAATTATAAAGAGGCTTTAGGGCACGAGGGGGGCAGCCTCGGTGGATCAGTCCAACAGCCAAAGCACACAATTTCCACTTAGAGCTGGTGATGAAGGAGCTATTTGCTTCTGTAGTTCTCTTTTCTTGATTTACATACATTTCTAAGTGAATAAGACCGGTCTCTTATCGCAAAAAACACTCCTTTGGAAGAAAGTAAAAATGTGCACTTGGTGTGACACAATCTTGTTGAATCTGGACCTCAGTGTCTTTCTCAAGGGCTCTTCAAAACCTGCGACCTGCGGGTTAGAGGATGCTTAAGCTGATGTGCCAGAATGAAACATGAATCATGTTTCCAGTGGTAGAGGTTTGAATCAGACTCATTCACCATGACACTGGTTCCCAACCTTTTTTGATTGATTTTAGACTGAATGTTATTTACAGTAATACTATTAAAGTGGGTATTGTTGCAGTTACAATTTCAATTTCACACAATTTGACTGTCAATGTTGAGGTTCCTTTGGTCGAGTTTGTATTCTTACTACTACTGTTTGGACATTTTAACCATTTATCCATTACTTTTAGTTAAAGGTATAGTTCCTAAAAAACAATGTGTACAGTGTGGCTGTGTCTGTATCTGCAGGATTTTCGTATTTTGCGGTGTTCGGGACGTTTCTGGGCGTCAACCTTTGGGCAGTATTGTGTGTAGCCCCCAGCCAATAACAGCGCGCAGGGTGTGAGGGGCGGGACTCTATAAAAACGTAGTGACCAGGTGTCAGATCGTAAGCATGTAGGACCACCAGAAGCTTTGAGCCGGGGAGGAGGGGCCAACTTTGAATGTTGTGTTTACAAACAGCAACCGACAAATCCGACTCGTTATACCTTTAACTGTTTACAGTTTATCCCTTACTTTTACCTATTTTAATTCTTTCATTACTTGTCATGCACTCTCTGCAGCACGTAGTGTTCAGGTGTTACAGCTGACTCAGTGTGTCGATATATATTTTCAAAGCAAATCGTAATTCTTGTTTTTCACACTAGTTGAACTACTCTACAATCCCTCCACATTCCCCTGACACCTGCAGAAGTACCCCCTGGGTATCACTGCACTATTACACTTAAATACAATTGAATCTATCTTTCATACTCTCCACTCTCTTCTGTGGCTTCTACTCCTCTGCTTCGACTCGAAATTCGATCCTGGATCAAACAGTTCAAAACCTCAGCCACGCTGGTGACGTTGCAATTTTTATCCATGAAAAAAAGAGATCATCTCGCAGCTTACGTTGGTGTTTTGGCTGCTCACCAGGTTTCACCACCTAAGCCACGAGTGCTGCTGATCAGTAATAGCCTAATCTTGTATATCCATCTATTGCTTATCTCCCTCATGTAATCTGGGATTATGCTGGATCTGCAGGATAACTGGGAAAAAGGACTTAGGCGACGTATTAGGCCACTTAGCAACACTGCAGGATGAAAATCACTCAGCTAGAGAATAGGAGGCATTTTATTTAGTTCACTGACTCTGCCTCCCACACATACACAACCAATCCTTGTACCATCCTCTTTTCACACATGCACAAACACAACAAAAGTACAACACAAAAGGTGCATAAATGCATACACACATCACTGACATCCACACAAACTCTCACACTGGTGCACACGCAAATGCAGAAACGCACAATGACACGCGTCATATGAAAATGAAAACAGGCACACACTGATCGCAGCATAATAAAGCCTTCCGGTGCCGTCAGCTGATAATCACATGCTGATGCTCCACCAGGCTTTGTGATAGAAACACCCCTATATGGGTCAGTGGGAGCGGCTTAGTAAAGTGACAGAGGGCAGGACGGAGAATAAATCTGTGTCGCTGCAGCATCAGCAGCGATTCTACAGTAACGCAGTAAATCCTCCACCAGCCACACAGCAGTGTGTGGGGAGAAAGTTGTCGATGGCCAGTTAATAAGAGAGGAGGAGCTGCTGTAGATTTGGCTTTTTAATGTTTCCGATGTTGTTTTGCAGAAGACAGGTCATGTCTTTAAACATCGCCAAGACCTGATGACAATGTTTAATCCATCTGGTTTAAAACTACAGTATGTTAGTTTGTTTTGGTTTGAAATGAGTCCTCTAAGGCGTCTGTAAGCCAGACTCAATGAACAGCCAGGCAGCAGTGCTGAAATAATCCCTTCTCGGGTTTCTCAGGCAGCCTCATCGATGTTAACCAGTCAGAGAAGCACAAAGTCAAAGGTTGGATTTCCCGGGATGTCGATCAACTTCTCCTCCTCATCGCCATCTCATGAAGTTTAGCGTTGTGTTAATCATAAAAATTAATCTGAGAGCTTAAACAGCCAGAAAATAATGAGTAAAACAAAACAGAATATTTTCAATCAATGGAAGAGTTCATTCAAGAATTTGATAAATAAAAAAAGCTTTTTAAGAAACAACAAACAATTGAGAGTCATTATTTTAATGTTTTACTGCCGGTTGTTTATATGTACGTGTAATGGTGATATTTTAATTGCTATATTTACTGTCTATATATTTTCATTTGGACCCAAGGAAGAGTGGTTGTTGCCAAGGTAACAACTAATGGTGATCCAAATAAGTAAGGCCAGACATTTGTTGGTTCCTGCTTGTTACATGTGAGAATTTGCTGCTTTTCTCTGTTTCTTATTATTATAAATGGAATATCTTCAGGTTTTAGACCATTGGTTAGAAAAAACAAGCAACATAAAGAAGTCATCTCAGGCTCTAGGAACTTGTAATAAGCATTTTTCACTATTTTTTTTATAAACAAAACAACTGATTGATTAATCAAAATATGAACTGACAGATTGATCAATAATAAAAATAATCAGCCTGAAGGACAGACTCCTCATACCTGCATTGGCTGAAACTGAAGTTAAGTATTAGAGTAGCAGTAGTGGTGCTGCAGCCCTGCTGGTTCGTTAGGGGAATTGAATTCACCTGAGTCCCAGGTGTCAGTCACTTCTGCGTATAGTTATTCTAACCAAGTTTTGGGTATGGTATACGTTCACACTGAAGAAAACAAATGAAGTAACATAAAAGAAAACTAAACTAATAAATCATTAAAAATACATATTTTACTCACTATTCTTGAAATGACTGATGGTATTCTGAAGTAACAGCTTTTCTCTGGTCTAGGACAGCAACTAACAATTATTATCAATCTGCCTGTTATATAATCAGTTAATTAATTAATCGCTTGGTCTATAAAATGTAGTAGAAAGTAGTGCACAATTCTGCTTCACAGTTTCCCAGGTTTACATATTCAAATTGCTTGTTTTGTCTCACCCAAAGACATTCAATTTACTGTCACAGACGACTGAGAAAACCAGCAGATATTTACATTTGAGGGGCTGGAAACAGTGAATTTAGTGCTTTTTTTTAAACTTAAAATAATACTTACAGGATGGTATTCTTATTAGTGTGGTATTCTATGTCTTAAGTGCATAACAATCTCTGTTTGTTCAGGAGCAGCTCAACCAGAACAGGATGCTTCACGGATACAAAGTGATACATCAGAAATGCATCCAAGCTGTCAAAATGTGTGACTCTCTAAATACTATGGTACCATTTGGTAACAGCTATCAAAATAAAGCGCGCTGTAAGACATGATAAAAATGTTTGGAGTGGAGCTGAAAGTCCTAATCAGGTCACAGAACCTGATGGGTCACAGACTACGATGCAGCACCTTTTATCTCGTAATTATGGGGTCTTTTCCTGTAATTATCAGACAGAAACTCATAATTACAAGATAAGGTCTCCAGTCTTTTTCCTTTGGTGAATGCAACGTGCTTATTTACTTTCGTATCATTTCTTTTAAGCGCAAAGCAACGTATTATATGACTTTCATGAATATTATCTCCCAAAATAGGGCCCTATCACATTAATACTGGGATAATACACATGTAGTACTTCCCTCAGGAATCCATCTTTGATTCAGCTAATGCATGCATTTATTTCAACTATTAAAGATCAATGTTTCTGCAGAGAAGAAGAAGATGAAGAAGGCCTGATCTTAACGTCGGCTACTGAGCATCCTGGAGCCCATTAACAGAACATTACTCTATGTGTGCTGTACTGTATGTAATCAACTGCCAATTAGCTAAAAATAGAGCATCTGAGTGTGGAGCTATGATTCAGCTGCATGAAGCATTTCTGGAGGAAACACTCCTCAGACTGTCTAACCGGACTATAAGCACCCGCTGCTTTCTTTTGCTCCCTATCGAATGCTCCACATCAAGACCGATAGATACTAACATGGTTTGTTCTCCTGGCCATCAATTTACTAAACAGCGTATGAGAGAGAAATTCTAGTGGAACAGGAAACTGTGATCCACTGCACTGTGCTCATTCACACTGTGTGTTTTATACACTGCATTGTGATCTTTTCTGAATGTTTTCCTTCAGACTGCAGCAGATTAGAATGAAGTTCAAATCATCTACCTGGCAAAAAGTGAAATCCTCCTCCTTTAAAGATTACATTGCTTATTTTTCATACTGGCATGCATCAAATAAAATGTTATCAATCCCAGCCGCATTATCTGCCACTGCTGAAAGATAATTTGACTAAAAACGCCATGAAATGAGCTCCCGAAGCCAGGATACGAGATAAAATCACCTGCCGAGCTTGCAGTTTGCCTGAAAGTTATTTTGTTCAACATGCAGCTTTATTGAATAATTCTCACTGCTTCACAGAGATACAGGAATCTAGGCTCAGTAAAGTGTTGTGTGCTACAGTATTAAATCAGCGCTGCTCAGTCAACTTTCCCCGGACAAAGGAGAGGTTATTAAATCAACAGAGGAAATGGTGTCAAGGCTGTGGAGCGTGGCTTTGTTTATTTACGAGGGGAAGGTTTGCCGAAAACATGTCTCACACACACACTTGGTAACACGCATTCAAACCATCTTCTACTGCAGCAGCGATGCTTGAAACTCTGCAGTTTAGGGCTTTGCTCAAAGGAAACTTAATGTGAATTTTTCCGGCCCAGATTTCTGACCTGGTTGGATTTGACCAGGCAACCGTCCACGGCACAAACTGACCTCTCTAACTTTACCGAGGCAAAAGATGGAGCACTGAAAAGACTGCACCTTTCACTCAATATGCATTCATTAGTCTTCTATGTCAGTGTGTAACATAATATCAAACCACCATTACAAAACTACAGACTGTCAAGGACGCAGGATATGAAGATCCCAGAGGTTCACTCATACGCACAAGAACGTGGATATTTATGCACATATATTCTCTCATAGGTGTTTTATCATGTCATTGAATTTAATGCTTCATTTGACTTGCCGCAAGCCAGTCTCCCTTCAGGAATAATAACCGAACTAAAATAAAGAGAGTTGAATGATTTCAGGCTTTAAAAAGATATTGTCTAGATTTCTGATTGGGTCCAGTAAAGATTCAGTTTTATTAAATGGTATTAAATGAGCTTGAACATGTTTAAAAACTGAATCTGTGCTATTAAAAAAAAAGTCTAATATAACCTGACCTTTTCATTGTTAACTGTCCAAAATGTATTCAAATGAGACAGTTTAGAGGTGAAACTTCAGCTCATAGACATCGACATAGACAGAAAACATTACATTACTGTGACAAGTGGCAGCCAGGAGATAACTGCGAATCTAACTTGGTTTTCATGCGGTGATTTTGATGGTTATTGCTTATTTCTTCTGTTTTGCTGTTTGAAAACGTAATATAAAAATGTAGCTAGTATAAACATCACCTGCTTTTTTTATGCATTGACACATGGTAAAAAATTAGCAAGTATTGCTGCACCATTGCAGGTTCTTAACGTACCCCAGGGTGCCACAGTACACACTTTTGGAGCCACTGATCTGAGCACTGGTGTGGTCTTACAATGTGAAACACCTGGCAGCCTGGAAAAATAGACTCTCAAAGCAGCTTTTAGGTGCAGTCACTCCAGCGATTCCAGCTGCCTCCAATCTACTTCAACTGAAGCCTGTGTGGCTGACAAATTCAAGAATGTTTTTCCTCTTTTGGTGCACCACCAGCCATGGGGCCCTATTTTAATCATGCAAGAGGCAGGTCTTGGGTGCACTGACTGTGTGGGCGTCTCCAAGCGCACCTGCTATTTTGGTTCATGTAGGTGCAACGGCACAAAGTATAAAAGGGCTGGGTGAAGCTGAATATAGAGGGAGGGTGTGGTGATTAATAAATGCACTCTCAGCCAGTCCCATCGCTGGAGCCAATCAGAGTGAGGCATGACAACAACAGCTCAACAAATAAAGACACGGCTTCTTCAGGAACTCGTATTGTTGTCTGGATGGTGCAGAGCGGAACAAATAATAAAAAACACTTTTAAAATAGTGAGTTTGGTGAAGCAGTTTATAGGAGTAGGGGAGGGCTAATGTCAGACTGACCTATGAGGCTGTCGGGGCGGGGAAGCGCGCTCCTCTGGTACAGCCCGTATGGATCAGCTCCGTAGGCCAGCGGCTGGTTCTGCCTGGGCAGCGTGGAGCCGTAGTGCTGCGGCACCGCCGTCATCCCCGAACGCAGCGGTGACCCCGTCAAACCCCTCCCTTCCACCAGAGAGAGGGTGGAGCCCTGACGACCACCACCTCCTCCTCCAACCACACCTCCTCCCCCACCACCCAGGGCCTGAGTGCCTTCGGTCGGGGAGGTTGGCGAAGGGCAGGAGGGCGGCATGCTGGTGCCGGGGAACACGGCGGCCAGAGGTTTTGGCTCCGAAAGAATGGGCGAATCGTAGGTGCTGCCCTGGGATGTTCGTAGGGAGATGCGGGAGGGCGAGACAGTGCCAGCAGTGCCACAACCGGGAGACTGGCTCCTGGAGGGGAGGGAGGCCATCCTCCGTAACATCCGGCCGGACACCTGTGAACAAGATGGGAGAAAAATGACCCTGTAAATGTGACATTTCATATTGTGTGATAATGAGGCATCTGTTTCTATTTAAGCTTCATAAAATGCCCTTTTGTTTTCACAGGTCATCATGCTTGTGCAAATACCATTAAATTATACATACACAATTACGCATGTGTATAATGTCTAGTAAAATGCTTGGAAGCCCACTCTTATAACTGCACAGTATACATAAAGAAAATCAGTGATAAAAAGGAATCTAGAGAATAAAAACAACCACAAAACAATTTATCTTAAGAGGTGTATTACAGGTTTGAAATGTTTTACAAACCTCTGTTAATCTATATATTTGTATTATTTACTGCAGCAACTATCATTATCTATGAAAATAAGCAAGATATCATTGCGAAAAAGTGTTTTTTAGGAATCCTTATACTTAATTTTTACCAGAGGAGTTATGAAAAAGATCAAAACATAATAAAACCATCTGCATCGACAAAGATCTGTGTGACCAAAAGCTTAGTCAGATAACAAATTTGGTGCAAAAGAGATAAGTGTGCAGATTTTTATCTTTTTTCATTGATGTTTTTTACATCCTGCATATTTGTGTGCGGTAGTTTTGGAAAGTTTCACTCGATAAGTTACAGCACCTACTCCCTGTTTCATTTTGCTTTGGGAAAAACGCCTACGGTAAGTCAGGAGTGGATTTATTGAGGATGCTCCAACATCATCATCAAATGACATTTAATGACATTTTGCTCATTTTTAATTAGGATTCACTTGGTTCTTGGCATCCATGTGCTCTCCAGGTCCAAAACGACAAAAATGTCAAGTATAATATCCATAACAGTGTTGACAATTAATCAATTCAACATTTCTGTTTTCTGAATAAATACCTGAAAAATGAAAATGAGACTCTGCACACTGCACTGCTCCCATTTGCAAATATACTTGCCAATTACCAGTAATGCCACACTTGGAGGAAGGATGCTTTATCACGTCTGATGAAGGGCATCATTATCTTTTTCATTTGTCCAAGTAACTGAACGTGCGTGCCTTTGAATAAAAGTCTAAATTCATTATACTGTAGGCTGAGCTCTGCAAGTAGTAAATATATTACGTTTCAGGGAAGATTTGACAGAATATTTCCTATTTATGGTGACAAACATTTACTTTTTCCTCCTTATTACCAAATGTAAAATGTCCCTCAATTACAGACCCAGCCAACTGGATGCCGATCTGTGCCACCTTAATCCATCAAAGCCCTGAACGCCTCGAAGGAAAATTAAGAGCCGAGGCATGTAAGCCCATCCAGTGAGGCTGCTTGGTTTGGAATAAATCAGGAGAAAATTCAAATGGGCTCACTATTATCTGTCATTGCTGCTTCTACCGTCATGCAAAGAGCATATAATTATTAACCACAACGAAAGGAGCTGATAACGTTTGAGTCTGAACAATTTTAAAGTAAGACTCGATATGATTGGAAGGTTTTAGCTGATGTACGTCATCATTCACGACAGTAATTATTGAGCCCCCACTCGCTGTCATTACTCCAGGGATGAAGATTATTATTCACAGCAAAAAAACACGCAAATATTTCAAGTGACACCAGTCTGAAAATGACTCACGTGTGGGAAGTTGAATACGATTTCTCATTTGAGATAACAATCTCACCACAAGGTTCAATTAAGTAGCTGTACCAAAGCTTGTCATCAAATTGTAGGTGTTCAAATTGGCATTTTTTTCCCCTGAGCATTTTAAATACTTGTCATGTATGTTCGCTTGAAAGTTCACAGTTCATTCATTCATTCATTTGTTGGAAAGCTCCAAAACAGCCACCCCAGAGTGGGGTATTTACTGACGCAGAACAAAACGTGAAAATATCTTAGGCTTGTGTTCACCACAGACCTTATTTCAGGTATCTAACCAAAAACTCATTCAAAAAACCCATTGACTTCGAGACGAGGGAACCGGAAGTGCAAAAATGCTACCTCATTTCCGGGTTTTAGGACTCATTCCTGCAGCACTCTACGGCAGAGAGAGGGTGGACCACGAACTAACTAACTAACGAGTAACTTTGGACGTAACACTCAGTTACTACTGCAGGTAGTCCGTAGCTCACATTACAGAAGATAAACACTCAATTTAAACCATTAATACACTTTTGTTCTGGTAGTTTTGGTTTTGGAAAACAAAAAGAAAGAAACCATCCCACAAACTATAAATAGGGGGTATCACTCTAATTAGAGTCCCATTTACCATAAATCCAAATCTTGACAGACCTGCTGTGGCAAGTTACGCTTGCTAATCTATGATTGGACACCCGCTGTTCGGGGGATGGGTTTAGCAAACAGTCAAGACAACTCCATCTGCTAATGAGGATCATGTGATATGATCAAAAGCTCCAGAACAGCTAATAAATGGACTTTGAGGTAAGATTGTTTTCTCAACCGCTGTTTCCAATGGCCCAATTTTCAAACTGATATTATTATTAATATTTTGATACGTAACTTTTCAGACTTGTGCAAGTGCATATGTCCATAATAATAAATCCATAATAATAAACGGATGGCGTAATCCAGTGGAGATCAGGCCTACCTGCCCAGAGGCTTGACCCTCAGCTCTTGGGCTTCTCGATAGCGAGGCTCGGGGCTCCGAACGCACCACGTTCTGGTTGCTGTAATAACTAACGCTGCTGTCCTGGTAGCCGCTGTCCGAATACGAGGTCATCTGGGCAGAGTGACCTCCTGAGCCTGAGAGGAGAGAGAGATAAGAAGGTGAGGAAACACCGAAGACAAGAGGGCGAGGGAACACTGCATCCTCGCTATTACCGCTCCGTGCTTCCTGAAATGTTAAAGCAGTTTGAGGTGTGATCAAACTGATCAGCACAGCCCCCATCACATCAGTCAATGAGGGTGATGATTTGCATATTATCTCACTCGCCTTTCAAGTTGTTAAACGACATTATGCATATAAATACATACACATGGATATCTGCATTAAGCCTTTATGCTCTTCCTGGAACAATCTGCATATACTGTACAGCTTCAGTAATGCTGGCCTACTTTCTTCTGTAGGATGAGGAGGAGGGAGCATGTGGGGGATATTTTTATACTATCAGACCACTCCAACTGTATGGAATATAAATAAGACCAAAGGCAAGTTTGTTTTTAAAATTTCAAACTGCTACTCAGAAGTCATGTTTACTTATAATATTGTAATAAGAGGGGGGTTGAACAGTCTTTGTAAAGAACTCTCAGGGTTTGGACCAGGCTTTTTTGGATGCATGGTAGGTGGTGTGACGCAAAGTTTTGAAATTTTGACGAAAGTGTTTAAAAATCAGTTGCACCCTTTGCTGTAATCTGTTCGAAAAAACATCAAAAAAAGATAAAACAACAGCTCTCCTGCACACATATAAGAATTCACAGCTGCACTGACTGCATCAACGCTTCGCTCTATCAGCCACCCATCCTGTGGTTTAACACAGGCTTTGAGGGAGCTTGATGGACCGAAATGTCAACCGCTCCAGTGAAGATGCCTAATGTCCAACAGCGACAGGCTGTGGTTGTACTGCAGAGCTCCCAGGTGTGAATACATGTGAAACTTTTCTGACAAGACGGTTAAAAATATAAAATAAAATTCAGACACAAAAGTGGAGACAGACTTTATGTATCGGGTGATTTAAACTGATCTGAATAGATGGTCGATAGATGGTTATTTTTTTCAAAACGCCGCCACATTTTTACTTGTATTCATAATTTAACAGAAATCTGAGTAACCGCCTGGAAAAACCATGCACATCAGCCTCCTACTGTAGTGCTAATTACAAGTGGGATCTGTGGGATTTGTTATCGAGGTTCAGATTTCTCCCACTTGGCATCAAAAAATGCGGAAGTGTGTTGATGTGGGTGGCAGCCATGGCAGCAAATTGACCGACAGTAATGTATTTTCTTCCTGATACTTTTAGAAGAGGATTTTTGTATCAGTTGGTAAAATACCTGATATGAATTTAAAGGATAAGTCTGGCGATATTCTATATTTTTCTTATTGTCTGCAAATCCCATGAAAAGACCAAAACAACAGACTATTGTGTGTGTGTCCAAAGCCTGATGTACCTTCTTCCTCAGTGCCATAGAGCTCCATTGTTGTCCAAAAACTATTAAAAACACATCAATGAGCCGCACTGTTCCTTCATCACCATGAGCACACACACTGTAGTTTATTCTGACTCAATCCCACATACACCGTCCTGCTGCTCCCAATACTCGCTACACCACCAAATGTGGATTCATCCGCCACTGAAAATAGTCCCAAATAAATGCACCATTTCCTCCTGTTCGAGTTAAGTTTGCTAAAAAATTACAGTGCCCAGCTGTTTTAGGAAATCACTGAGGCTTTTTTAAAAATGAAACTATATAACTGTGAGTTGTTTTTAAAGAATTACAGCTTCAGTAGAAACCAATGGACCAGAGGGTGAGAGCCACAGACAGGATTTGTTGTCTAAGTCCAAGAGAAGTCACAAGTCAACGTTGTTAAAGGCACTGAAAACATATTTTCTTAATCAGCTTCTTACTATGAGTAAAGTCATCATCAGTCTGTACCTCTGGTTTGTAGCTGACCTCTATTAGACAATGTAAACATGGTAAGGAATAAAGCAAGAAAAGAAGCATCTGTCTGATTACAGTCAACAATGCTGCATCTAATACTGAAAAAAACTGCTTTCTCGAATTCAAACAGCAAGAAAAGTAAGTTGTCTTCACAACAACAATGCAACAGCATCCGGCTCATTCTACAACTTAATGATTCACAGCCAAACAGACAAAAAGAAAACTAAAATTGTTGCTTTTCCTCCAGATTCTGCAGTCAGTACCCGCTAAAAATTTTGTTCAGACCGTGTGGTGTGTACATTTAACAGACCCTCACTGTCATGCAGGGAGGCGCGGTCCGGTTCAGGCAGGTAGAGTCCCTCCTCAGCCTCCAGGTGACGACCAGGACATCCAGACGCCTCTATGACTCCGCCCTGCGACTCTCCGCCTGCCGAAGCATCTGCCGTTAAGTTACAAACATACAGCAAGTCCTGGGCAGACTGTTAGTCAAACATTTATGCGACAAAAGTGACACATTTGCCTACAAAATGGCAACACAAAATATAAAGGTGTGGCAATCTGTATGAAAACAATTTAGTAGCATCACCTTTGCAGACAGAATCCTCTTAATCTAAGAAACTGAAAGTATCGATTCCTTGACACAAAAAAAACCCATTTTATTTTGTTTTATTGGAAAGCCGACAGTGAAGAACGGGCCAGGAAGCAGAGTAGAGGGATCTGTGACAGAATAGTAAATGGGTCCATTTCAAAGCCCATATATACTGGCGGAAACATTGTTTTGTTTCACCGGCCGGTGCTGCATTCTGGCAATTTTCAGCCCTTTGGAGGCTAAATTGACTTTCTACATCTGGAAAAATGCCTTCTTTAGTGCCAAAATCATATGGATTTGATCTTATTTTAAGCTGTATGACCTTTTGTTTAGAGTATAAGATGGTAACACTTTAAATCTGTAGCGGCAGTCACCTTATCTTCTTAAAAATAGCTTTTTATAAACGTTAAAGGTTAAAAGTAAGAAATCGTACCTGCAGATCTCCATGCAAACGACTTCTCAGATGAGCTTCAGCAGACGAGTGGTGGAGGAAATGGAGGAGAGGAGACAGCAGAGAGAGACATAAATCAAATCATTCAATCGGTCCAGGAAGAGGAAGTAAGTTTCAAATGTAAAAGAAAAACAATATTTCCAAGGGGAAAAAAGGGGCTGGAGCACACTGATAGATTTACAGCCTTTAATTGTGCAAACAGACTAATGTTTTGTCACTATTGTGTCTTCATGAGAGTCAAACTGGACAAAGACATGAGGTAAACAACATATATAATCAACCTGGAACAGGTGTGCAGTTGTAATTGGATAATAGGCTGAACAGGATTTTAAATACATTGGATAATGACCTTTGGACCTTTGGAATCATTATCCAAAGTCCCGTTCGACCTATTATTCAACTGCACACCTGTTCCAGGTTGACTATATATGTTGTTTACCTCATGTCTTTGTCTATTTTGACTATGATGAAGATACAGTAGTGTCAAAACATTAGTCTGTTTGCAGCAATTAAGCACCTGATTCAGGTGGAAGATGCACAGAGAACCCCATTTCAAAATATATATCTATATATATCTAAGGAGTCTTTTGCTTCAGAAACATTTCTTCACATTCAATCTACGAGGAACTTGAAGAGAATGAAGCGTCTCATATTAATGTGTGAATTTCGATTTACTTTTCAAATTGATAAAAATGAAAGTCCCAGCTGGGGATCAGACATGTTACATAACGCGGCGCACAGCCATGCACTGTTATCTGTGCTAAGAAAACACCTGCAGCTGGAAACAAATCATTTCTGATAACAAGAACAAAAAACAGTTTTACCTGGGCAGATAAATACTATTATTTGCAAGATTATGACCAAAATCAAAGACCTACTTAGGTAATTAGATATTATGATACTGATTATTTAACATGTCTGATGATTTGAGGAACAATTTTGCATCTTAAACCAACATCTTGACTATTTTAAGGTACATCAGAGGGTCAAAATTGAATAAAACACAAAAATATGTTTATATATTAAGTCCCTCTTTATGCATACAATATTAGGCTCAACACTAAATTCAGTGGTTTTGTGCATCTGAAGGTTTCTGTTTGTATTCAGAGTGATGTATCCAAGTTGTGACAGCACAATGTGGCTGTCAACTATCTGAGCGTCATTCCTCATGAAGACAAACATCACTATCATGAGGTTTGACAGAGCGGTCTGCAACCATGCATGATTTACAGCCAACTGTAACCCGTACAACAACAACAATTATGTTTTGTGTGCTTTTCAGACTTAAATCGAATTTAATTTCTAAAAAAGAATTGTTAAGAAAGTCAACTGCATGTAAAGTGCAATTAATCTTACAGAGAAGGGCCAGCAGGCCTCAAAATATATATCAAAATAATATCATTTTATCAACCTCATTTGACATTGCACTTATCTCCTTTGAGCACTGCTCAATTTCAGTCTGAGATCTGATTTTTATAAACATTAAATACATTTTGATAATAATAACTTTCCAGCTTTTTGAACCCTTACAGAAAAAGCAACATCCCTCCTGCATCAGCATAAAAAACTGTTGCTGGAAATGAAAGTTTGGCTGACAATCGCTCCCCTTAGTTACTGTTGCTACGCCTGTCAAGCTTTTAACTGTGGCAGCTTTACCACTTGAACTTCTAGTCATTTCTTTAAACAATGGGTCCTTGATTTCAGACATAAGTAGACAAAAGCAGGATTTTTATTTCAATCCAACAACTGTCAGTTTTGCCGGCTGAAATGACGACTGTTGCTAGCAAATTTAAGTTAACATAAGCTCCACAAATTGGTTGAAAACACCGTCTCTGGCTGAGATTTGTAATGTTTCCTGTTTTACTGTTTGTTTTAAAACCCTGTAAAGGGTCTTAAATATGCTCTTGATGGCATCATACATGCTAGAAGACTGAGGCCAAATCTGCATGTCCCACACTTGGACAAGCAAAACAGCAATCAGATTTATGCTTTATTGTTTGTATTTTCAAACAGTGTGTTTCACTTTTAATGTTACAAGAGAAAAGGCAAATTTGGCCAGGACTCTGACAGAGTATAGTAGCATCCAGGACAAGTTGCTAAGCTATGATTGGACAATATATATTTGGGGGAGGAGGTTAGCCAACAGTCAATTACTTGGGTGTTAATGAAAACATATTATACTTTCTATTTTTTCTGGTAAACGCTCTGCTGAGATACTATGAGGTTTTTATTGCAACAATTTGGTGCTAAATATTCATATATATTTATATTTGTGGTTCAATGCAAGACGCGTAAACTTCATGCCGCCAAATCTACCTGCTGCTGTCTCCCGCTGGTGACTCCGCTCCCAACATGCACCTCTCCAACTGGCTCGCCACGATCTGCCGCTCCTCCTCCAGCTCCCGAGTCAGCCGCTCAAACTGAAGCTCCTACGGGAAGACGTTCACAGCGGTGATTATAACCCGACATCCACCATGACACGGCAATTTAAGCCTCCTTTTTAAGGCCTATTTGATGCCAGTTAGAATTAAATGTAAAACCCATTTTGTATTTGGTCTGCATGACTTGACTGATTTCTCACCGGCTGTGAGCTCGCCGAGAGACTGCAGCATTTTTTAAAACCTGTTAAAGTGGATTCAAGATTAAAAACACTAAAACCGTGTCCAGGACCTTTAATGGCCTTCAGCTCAGATAATATAATTACACACATTTTAAGAAATCAGTACAAAGCACAGATGACTGAGCAGAGAATGATAAAAAGCCACAATTTACTATAGAGGGTAGAAGATACAGATATATATCACATATTGATTATTCTGGGTACATCAAATACACACAGTATGTACAGTATGTACTTGCCACAGCTGTCACAAGTCTTCATGAGCAAATTGCAAGTCAAGATGCAAACATGCTGGGTGATATTGTTTTTTTAATAACCAAGTCCTTTTAGTGAATAGGTCTAATGTCTAAATAATCAAGGTAGTGACTGGTGGGATACCGGGTTAAAACTTGAGACTTAAAAGCAAAAACTTTTCTAGTATAGCTGCAACTACTCATTATTTTCATTATCGATCTTCCACTCATTTCCTTAATTAAAGGAATAATAGTTTAGTCAATAAAATGTCAGGAAAAAGTAAAATATGTTGATCTGGAGATCCAGTTTTCTATCATGTAAGACTAAGAAAACCAGCAAATATTCAGATTTTACAATCTGGAACCACAAAATGTTTGGACTGAAAAAATGACAAATGATTCATTCAGGATCCAAATCTTCGCAGATTAATTTTGTGCCGGTTGACTGATCGACTAATCACTTCAGCTCTAATCTCTATGGACGCAACTTAAGTACGTTAAGTCACACAAAGTCCCGATTTTTGTCAAATTTACAACTCTTCTCTCACTCATTTCGCTTCATTCCAACCCTTGTTTTCATTATTTTGTGCCAATAATTGTACAAACAGATGGACACATGCTAACAAATTACAAATCTGTACTCCAAATGTTAACAAAAGGGGAGAGTAAACATGTTCACTCTTGCATATTACAGGCCAACGTTTGGCATCTCACATGCTCGTCTTTCTGTCATGATGTAAAATAAAGTAAAGATAATATTCACTGTCAAAACACGATGTAGATTTTGTATAAAATCCCTTTATGTGACACGCTGTATAGTATTAGTAAATACATTTTTAATTGTTTTTGGAAATAAAAGGCAGCCTACTTTAAAGAAAAGCACAGAAAGTACCTTTACAGGTGATCCATGGGGAATGCAAAAGCCATATTTCAATGAAACCATTTGATTTTCATACATACAATAAATGTACTTTTCAAGTGGCCTACTTAGCTTTTCATTTCAGTCATTAAGGGAAGTGTATATACTCCTCTACATCTTAAGTTATATCTTATATCTTACACATGTCATGTCAACATTAAATATTGCAAGTTTTAAAGCCAAACTTAAACTTCTGTAGGACTTTTGATGGCCGTTAAAATCAATTATAAGACACATTTTGCCTTCCGTCCGCCATGACTAAACTGATTTTCGCTGGTAATTTCAGACTATACATAAGTATATTTAAGGCCTTGAGTGAAGATGATTTGATTTTCTACACTCTAGGGCTTTAAGGCCCGCTTGTTTCTCTGTTTTCTGGTGTCACTCTTCAGGCTGCACCACCCACTTAAACAAGGGATGAATGAGTATGTGTACTGTATGTTAATAGGAATCAGATGCTGCTTGTCAGCTCAGTAGTTTATGATTTAAGTGAATCACTGGTACGGGCCAAATGTCCTCTCGTTTTCCCCTGAAAACCCAACTAGCGCGTGATAACAGCATTAAAAAATTCATTTAACTGCTATTAATGGTTTGTATATTTCCAAAATGTGATTGGGCACAGAAACAATGTGATATCTATCTCAAAATATCCAGGAAACTTAGCCATCAGCGTGTACTTTTGGCAATTTTGGCGACCCAAACACTACAACACTAAAATATGCCCTATTTATTAAAAGCCCTATGAGCTGGTAGGGATCCAATGCCTTGCTCAAGGGTATGAAAGTGGAGCAGATGTTTGCCGACTGTGGCCGAATGGCTGGTAGTTTTGACACTCCCTCATTTGAATTCTGTTACATAACGCAGAGGCTTCACAGCTGCTTCATAAATCTTCTAGGAACCACAGCTGGTGTCATCATGGAGGCCCACTGGAGAATTAGCTGTCTGCAAATAATGTCTAAATATAAAGCAACCCGGCTGGAAAACACACAGCTTCCCTGGAAACCTTGTTGTGAGGTAATTCGCGAAATGTTCTCAGTCAAAGTGACAGGTCTGATAAGGTCGATTTGTTTACTGTGACACAGTAAACTGGGTTGCCAATAGTACTTTTAAGGTCACTTTCACACCTGTGGTTTGGATCATTTGGTCTGGACTAAAGAAATACTGACAGGCCATACTTAAGTAAAAATACCAATCCCACTATGTAAAAATACTAAAGTCCTGCATTCAGAAGTCTTTCAAAAGTAAAAGTACACATTACTTTTTTGCTGATGCATCATTTTACAGTGGTTCCCAACTTAGGGGTGGGGATCTCCCAAAGGGTCATAAGATAAATCTGAGAGGTTGTGAGATGATTAATGGGGGTGGAAAGGGGAGCTCCAACTATACACTGATTTTATATGAAATCACGGGCCAAAAAGGATGGAAATAATTACTACAAATAATAAGTTCTTGCTCCTGTGTGATGGCTACAGGTATACAGTGACAATTAATACTTATTATCAGATTATTCAGTGCCATGCAAACAGAATTGGTAAGATTTATTAATCTAATGCATTACAGATGTGAAACTGTAGTGAAAAGTGAACGACTCAACGTAGATGAAAGGTATTTAGCGATTTAAGGGAGGTCTGAGTGTGCGCCTCTGCCAACTGAAGCCACACAAATTGTGGTTTTTGCCTCGGAGCTGGAATGTGGGAAAAAAAAGCCTGACGTTCAGATGCGGAGGCAGTCTAGTTGCTTATACAGCCACTGTATATTTTGCATTAAGAAGTGGGGTTGTGGCTTTGTCCGGGTGGCGAGAGAGCGAGAGACAGAGCTTGAAAGCGGGTGTCTCATGCCAAAAACAACTGTAAATCGAGAGCATAAATTCAGTAATCTGTGGACATAAATTATTAAATTGAGAGCACAAATTAGTAGTTTGACAGCACAAATTACTAATTCGAGAGAATTTATTAAATTGAGAGCAGAAATTATTAAACGAAGAGCACAATTACTAATTCAACAGCACAAATTATTAAATCGAGACATAAATGAGTAATTCAAGAGCACGTTTCATTCAATCAAAAGCACAAATTATTCTCTATTTTGACTCTTTATTACTGTACACACCAAATCAGCATCGCAACACCAGCTCATTTCATTGGACAGCAGACAAGTAAATACACCAAACACAGACTGGGGCTTTCGTTTTCTTCTCTCTCGTTGTTCAGTTCTTGTCTGGTCCACAATGAAATGGCCAGTTCATATCTCCATAGCAACACCCACCCTTGAGACTGCTGCTTGTTACTTTGAGAGCTAGCTACAGAATATTTTTCCCTCAAATGCTCGCAGTTGCTAAAGGATGTGGTGATGCCGCTATGAAAAGATGCAACATAGTAGAAACCAAAGTCATAAGAAATTTGACCTAAATGTGTATATGGCTGAAAAGATTGGGTCAAATTGGCATCTGGTAAGCAGCTTTCCATGTCAACCACAAGGGTAACAGGTAAGATAGCAGTTAAGCTACGCTATTGCTATAAGTTGTATAGTTAGCAAGCCAAATTTAGCATAACAAACATGCACAAGTCACCATGATGACCTGCAGGTTCCATAGAATATTATGACTCACTAAGGCCAGTCGTTCCAGAACACAGCCAACACTGCATATACCAGAATCTTCATCATAACAATCAGTTGACCTTTGTTTGCATGTGCAGAACCAGACAAGCCAAGAATTTCTAACAGTCTTACTTAAAGGAGTTTTTAAAAACTTTCCTAACATTAATTACGAGTTACAAGTAGCAGGTTTCCTTTTACAAAATGGCTGAGAAGTCCCGCTCCGCTGTCTTTCCTGACAGGGACCTCCAAGTCATCAGAGGAAGCCAGCTCTCCTCCACGACTTCAGACTACTTGGTTCAGGACTTAGCTGGAAAAGGCGCCTATGCGAAAGTCGCCAAGTGTGTCAAGTCGGCCACCAATGAGACGGTGGCAGTGAGGATAACGAAGAAACGCTCAGAGGCAGAAGAGGAGGATGGCATCCTGCAAAAGCTGACGGCTTTCGACCCGGACAGATGCAACTTTGTAAGGTGGAACACCTCATTCACCTACAAAGAACATCTCTGTCAGGAATTTGAACTGCTGGACATGAGTCTCAAGGAATTTGTGGATATGAGACAGACCTCCTCCCTTCAACTGAAAGAGATCCGGCCAATTTTACATCAGGTGGCTACAGCTCTGCAAGCCCTGAAGAGCCTAGGGATCGCTCATGCAGATCTCAAACCTGAGAATATTATGCTGGTGGACCATGTACGGCAGCCATTAAAGGTCAAACTAATAGACTTTGGCTCTGCCTGCGATGCCTCAAAAGCAGAGCAGGGTTCATATATTCAGCCCAGGTGGTACAGGGCTCCAGAGACAATTCTGGGTCTCCCTTGTACCGAGGCCATAGACATGTGGTCCCTGGGCTGCATTGCTGCCGAGCTATTCCTTGGCTACGCGCTTTACCCTGGAAGCTGTGAATATGAGATGCTTTGGTATATAACACAAACTCAGGGTCAGCTACCAGGGTACTTCCTCAGCGCTGGACTCAAAACGAGTCAGTATTACCAGAAGACTTGGCCAAATATCTGGAAACTCATGACACCACATGAGTATGGGTGTATTCCATGGATGGACTGCATGTTCAGCTCCCTGGATGATCTGACGAAAATCCAGCAGAAGCAAGACGGTCATCTGTCAGAAGCAGATGCTATGGCAGATAAGGCTGATCTGGAGAACTTTGTGGAGCTGGTCAAGCAGATGCTGCAGCTGGATCCCACTCAAAGAATAACACCCAGCCAAGTGTTGCAGCATCCTTTCATTACAATGAGCAAGGACTTCTGTTGTCCTCAAAGTCTGAGCTCAGATCAGGGTGAGTCCATCCAGCAGCCACCCTCAGAAAACCAGGAATCCATCAGATCCTCCTGTGGTCCACAAAACCTGTTGTCACTGTCTGAGGACGACAAATCTAGCATGGCCCACATCAAGCCCCTGGAAAAAAGAAAGAGGGCCTATGCTGAAATTTTACAGAAATGTAACAGAAGCCCAGACATCACCTCACCCCCAAGGAAGAAGAGGAAGATCTATACAGGTAGATCTCTGGTAAAAAGGCCCTATGGTGAAATTTCAAAGGGCAGCAAAAGAATCTCAGAGATCCCCTCCCCAGAAAGGAAAAGGAGGAGGGTGACCACAGATACAGAGGACAAAGACACAGAGCTGCCAAGCTCCTCTAAAGAGGCTCCTTCCGCTGTGATCCAGATAATGAAGGCCATAAGGTCACAGGGTGACAACAGAACCTCAGGCAGCAAGTCAAGAGAGAAGAAGAAGAGGAAGGAGGACAGGAGGGAGACAAAAAAAGTAACTAAGATTTGGATCATTGGGTCTAGTTACATTCGAAGAGGGGAGCAAGCAGCGTATGAGAAGTTCGGGGAGAATTTTGGACTTAATGCCAAAGTTGAGTGGTTTGGCAAAGGAGGCATGCGCTGGAGTGGTGTCCTTCCCCGCTTTTATGCGGAGTTGTCCACACAGAGTCCCCCTGACATTTTGGTCATCCATGCCGGTGGCAACGATCTGGGACTGACGCCCGCCAAGGAGCTTGTATCCGTAATGAAGGAGGAATTGATGCAGCTCCATGCAGAGTTTCCTGCAATGACCATTGCATATTCCTGCATCAACGAGCGGCAAGTGTGGAGATATGGAAGGCCAGCGAAGATCAATCAGGACAGGAAGACCGTCAACACATGCATGAGAAAGGCTGTTGGCAACTTTGGCGGTGAAGTTATTGAACATCCCCGCCTGAGATATTTTGACGAGAGAATATTTCTGGCAGATGGAGTGCACTTCACCAAAGAAGGAAATGAAATCTTTGTGACCAGCATCTGCTGTGTCTTGAAGAAGATTCTTCGGACATCTTCCTGAAGACGATCCTTCAGAAATCAAAACACAGCATCAAAAAACAAAATGTGTTCTTGTGGTTTTCTTGTCCATTTTAACTGTTTTTTTCAATAAAATAATAATATAATATTAATATATTTGTTTTCACTAAAGTCTGCTATTTGCAGGAAAGTGGGAATTAAATATATTTCCCTTTTTCTGTGTCTATCTGTCTATACATATACAGTTTTTATAAATAGTAGAGAGATAGATCATATTAATGTTAATTGTTAATAACATAATTAGTAATGAAACACATTTAAATATGAGATTTAAAATAGCTTTACCACACCAAATCACATGAATTCCTGAGCTGAGATGGTGGCTACTGCTACTCTACTAGTTAGTTTTAGCAGGTGTTTAGCTGAGTTTTTGATTGAATTTAACGATTACCTCATTTAGTTTTGTGGAATAAAATGGATATTCTTCAATCATAGATAACAGCTTGGGAAAAATGGTGAGTAAATTTAGCCGGTGAGATACAACCTTACTGGTAGTAACTGCACTTTGGTCTTTTATTGTTACTGCATTT
>NTHP01000051.1:1620763-1674043 GCA_003416845.1 Oplegnathus fasciatus
TCTATCTATCTATCTATCTATCTATCTATCTATCTATCTATCTATCTATCTCATTTTTTTGTAGTGCAGTAGGATGAAAGTCCTTCAAATCATAATCCTTTAAAAACTACAAAAGACACTTAAATCCACACTTGCAGCCTTTCATTTGTTTACGTGTCTTGATAAAAGCTCTTTTGTATTTGGGTCAGCTCTGGCCATGTGATGCACGGAGCCTTGGCAGTCTCTTTAGTCAGATGGTGTACAATGATTTAGTTAATGGTCTCATCATGTCGGTTATTTGCTTGTGTCTCATCCACTATAGACCGAAGAAGTCTGCATGCTATAGCAGCTGACAGCAAAAACAAAGTAAAGTGGCCTGATTCCAGAGGCAACGAGTCTGCTTGTGAAATTAAAATGATCTCACACAAATAAACTATTCAATTCAGATGTAATCTTACACCTGAAGAAGTATGTCACACACGTATAGACAGAGACTTTCCATACATGAAAGACTGCATGAAACTTTAATGATCCCCATGAGGAAATTGCGTACACACAGCTAATTTTGCAGTGTTAATAAGTGTTGATTTTTCTGCAGCAATTATTCCAAGTTAATTGGAGAGATGTTTGTCCGCTTATAGGGTCGATATGGCTCTGAGGCGGCTGCTCCAAACTATTGCAAAATGTTAATTTAACTGTGCAACTGCAGAAAAATACTTATTTTGAGTCCAGACTTACACAAGCCATTATTTTTCCTACATTTTTAAGTTGTTGTGACATTTTTTTTGTGGGATCATTATGTTGGTACAAGTGTCTCAGGTTGCTTTAAGGTGAACAATCACACAATAAGCTCTGTAGATCTGGAAATAAGACAAAATCACTTAACAGTTCTTTGATTTTTGCAGTGTGATGGATGTGGCACACCTTTAAACTATGTTGACACTTGGAGTTAACACTACTGTGTAGTTCAATCCAGTCAATTACTGCATTTTCAAGGTTATAAAAGGGAGGATTGGTGAAAAACAAAACAACAATAAAATATAATCACTCAGGGAGATGCAAATTAGTCTTCTGTACAGGTGAGATAAAAATTCTTGAGGGGTTTATATAGAAAAAAAAACAAGAAACAGAAATATAAGATAAAACAATGTTGGATCAGATACAACATGGTGCAAAATAAATTGTATTAAATGGAAAATGAGAGGTTCAAGATGCATTTGACAGCAGTTTCAGATGCATTATTGACACAGTCACTATTTCAGGGGACACAACAGCGTGCCATTCAAACAACATGGTGCTTAAACGTGCTGCATGCTGTCACAGCGTCACTGCTGACTCTGCCTCTCTCTGCTCCTGCATCTGCTTACATCACTTCAGAGCAGCACAGAGACAGGACAGGAACACACAGCCCTCCTTGTTTCAGCCGCGCCACTTTACGGCACGCCTGGAGGGACAAACAAAGCCACATCGTGCCCTGCGCCCGTCACCTCGTGATGTCTGGAAACACGCCTAGCCCTGCCAGGACAATGCAAAGCCGTGCCAGGCGATGTCTCGTACCAGCTGGGGGCTACCGGACGATTCTCCACGGCTTATTGTGCGCCGTCACAAAGTGTTTTTCTCCCTCTTATCGAGTGACACCAACCACAGACCTCTGCGTCTTATTCCTTCTTGCCGTGTCTAATCATAGCCCGGCAGTTTGGTTTATCCAGACTGCATCTGTGATATCCGTGAAATGTTCGGCCTAGTTCTGCCGCTGCGACACATTGCTGCTCTTGCTATAACGCGCCGTCTTAAAGGGAGAATTCACCCTTAAAGACTTTGTTAAAAAGGCAGCTTAACATTTTCAAGCCCATTTTTCTGCTTGGATAAGTATTACTTATCTCTTACTCTCACGAATATCTGTCCGAACTTATTGTCCATGACGTAATGAGGCATGTCTGCAGGAAACTTTTCTGCCACAACATTAATTGTCTTCTGTTTATTTCCAGTGGCACCATTTTGCAGTGACGTTCAATCTTCATATAGGGAGAAATCATCAGAGGAAAAGCAGAGATACTAGTTACTACACCCACAATAGCCTCAATAGACCAGAATGCCGTGCATCCCGCTTTTGTTTTGTCATCTCTCTTGCTCTCTACGCCTACACATGTAACCCATAGATGGATTAAAACACTTTCAGTCTCTTTGTACGCCCATAACGCCCACCTTTGATGGGAAGCAACAAGTTGTGCTCGTTCTCGGAGGGCTGTCAAAAGGCATTCTGGGAGACAGTGGAAGTCACTAAGTAGATGAGGCAGGTGGAGGCAAATTGGGTTCACTAAGAGAGTAAATAACCCCTGGAAATGCAAAGAACATCACAGATTGATGAGATCTGAAACAGTATACAAGGGTGGATTTTCCTCTTTGATTTCCACACTGAGGATCAAGAGAAATCAGCTTCCTGTTCCACCACAGTGACTTTGCTTCAGACCGCTAACGCGACACACAACCTCGAGCATCTGTGATTTTGAGTCAACAAGGCAGGCTGCACCAAGAGGCCATCATAAGCTCTCTCTTTCCAAAAATATGACAGAAAGCATTCATTCAAATCCAGGCAGATGTCAAACAGCAACAGTTTTGTGCCTCAGATACCATCAGGGGCAGGGCAGCGGCGGGCGGTGACATAACTGGATTGACAGAGCCGGTTTAACCCTCAGATTCAGACTGTGACCCCACAGCTCATACGAGGTGAACCACTTGCACGAAAAGTCCGTCAATCATCCATATCGAGCTCTGCTGTTCGGTACATGTGCTTTGACGGTGCTTTGACGAGGCGCGTGGTGTTTCGGGACCTAAACATGGAAATCAATCCGAGCGTGGAGAGCGCTGACGTGGCCCAGTTGTTGTTGTTGTTTTATTGAGCTTTTTCCCTCCCCTCTCCATCGTGGGAAGGGTTCTGCTGAGCATGCATGTTCTTTTTCAGCAGCGCCATGCGTCACATTCATACAGTGGGACCCTGCTTTTACACCTGGGAGCTGCCCTGCCCAACAACAGTCTGCTGCTGTCGACCAGGGAACCAAACCAGTCCTCGGATGAATATCTGATAACATTTTGGCAGACATGATCCGCTATATTTTAGAAATAATGAAAGATAAACTTGCTTTGTTTTCCCTAACAAGATAAAAACTGACCTATGGGAGAATCACTGTGATGTGATTGTTGTTTATTGGCCTGCTTGCCCACGCCAAACCCATTGTTGGGGCCATCATTACAAGCTCATGCTGTGCAGCCAAGCATTATTCAAACCCTCAGGGCTTTATTTTAAATTGTAGTCAAGTAACCAAAGATATCAAATATGTCTGAACTGAATCACAGAGAAACTTTATAAAATGAGGAACATCTAGAATATTCATAACTGACGCAATGGGGTAGCCATGGGTTTGAATGTTGCGCTCAGCATGAGAAATGTGCAGCCTCCATGAATCACTGCAACAAACAGATGAAAAAAATATGTGTGATACAGCCAAACTGCATGAAAAAATGTCTTCATTTTGGTGCCTGGTGGTGCATGTCCCTGAGTCTTCTAAGTATTTGTCCAAATACTTAAAGGAATATTTGGACATTTTGAAAAAATGCTATTTCGCTGTCAGGCGGAGAGTGGAATAAGAAGTGTGAATGGCTGTTAAATATGAAGCTGCATCCAGCAGCCGGTTAGCTTAGCTTAGCACAAAGACTGGAAACAGCCTGCCTGGCTCTGTACAACCTTAAAGGCAACAAAATCTGCCTCCCAGCACCTCTAAAGTTCACTAATTAACATGCTATATCTTGTTTATTTAATCCGTACAAAAACTGAAATGTAAAAACGAAAATTTGCTGTTTTACAGGGGGTTGTGTGCCAGACTATTTCTTGGGTAGAGCAGTAACTTCCTGGTCTCTACTGGTTAAATCCTACCATTCGTATTTGGGCTAAGCTAAGCTAACCACCTTCTGCCTGTGGAATCGATCTTCTCATCTAATTCTCAGCAAGAACTGAATAAGCATATTTTTCAAAATGTCAAACTATTCCTTTAATGTCAAATGACTGGACAGGTGCTTTAGCCCTACTAGGAAAAAGAACATGATCGCTGGAAGCAAGTATGCCAATTAAAGGTCAGTTTCAATGTCAACCCAAACAAGAACCAACTCTTATAACACAGCACTTTGGCATGGTAAAACTTCATATTATGACAGCTCTGTAAACTGTTTAGATCTGATATCAGGGACATATTTCACTCTTGATTTCACAGAATGATGCAAATAGCAGCTACAGACATCTCATCTTTCATTTTGGAGCATCTCTGCTGCAAGCTGTTGTCTCAACATCTAATCAATCTCACAATGTTTGCTCCAGAAGTGACAAATTCAAACTACGCACTGACACTGCGTAGGTTTTAGGTTTCCAAGCTGCCCCATCTCCGGCTCTGGTATTTCCCTGCTCACGTCTATCACTCTCCTACTTTTAATGGGCTAAATGAGAGCAAAGTGGAAAAGCATCAGGCCCTGAACACAATGGAAGGCAATAACTGATGTGCTCCATTTAGCACGTCTAATTTGACATTTCTGTGGAGGAACTGCAGGCGGTAGATTTGACGCTTCAGCAGCGCTGCCGCTTGCATTTCAGCACAGAGAAGGTAAAGCAACTTGATTATATTTTCTGGTCGCAGCCTGTTCAACAGTCTGAGACGAGCTACATGATAAAATGTTTGCTTCCAAGTTTAGAATTGCTATCATGCTGTTTGTTGAAGGTTTTTTTTTGTACTTTCGTTAGCTGTTAATCATCCATCTCTTGCCGTCCTGTTACCAACATGCATCCTCTGATTACAGAAATCAAGAAATCAGCCCTTTTCTTAGGAGCGGAGACATTATGACTGCCTGGCTCACCTCTTCCAGCAAGTCCTCATAACTAAAAATCATTGAATCTTTGTGCCTTCCAAAACAACCCATTTAAACCTCTCAAAAATGGTTCATATTAGTCTTTTCTTATCTGCCACAAATTTTTTTTGTTTAGGTGACTAAAACGACTTAGTAAGGGTTGGAAAAGTAAAATAAATCAACACTGTCCTCCTGACCTTCTCCCTAATGCCATGTTCATACAATTAACAGTACTGCATTCACTTCACTGTGTCTACCAAAAAAACACAGGCTTTCGCCAAAAAACGCGAACCTCGCTCAACGTTTTCTGCAATGTCATTTGACACAATTTAACACACTGCATTACGTTTTGTTTTTGGGGTTTATCTGTGTGACAAAGACCTTCGAAATGTCTAAATGTTGCACAAATAAAATACGTTTTTGGAGTCTGCAAATTTTAGTTTGCAGACAACCTCTCCTTTTTCTTTTGAAGACCTGTGCTAGCACACATTCCTGGTAGATTACTTTAATATGAGCGCATCATTTTTGGGGGGAGCATTTTTGCTTTTATTTGATAGAGACAGGCAGGAATCATGGGTAGAGAGGGGTGCGACATGCAACAAAGGTCCCCTGACTGACATCAAACCAGGGACATTACAGTTATACGGTATGCGGCTTAACCATTAGGATACCGGGACGCTGCTGTGAAGGCGTACTTTTTTCCCGTTCATCCTGCGTCAACATGGAGGTAAAAACATTCGCCACCGTCCAAACTTTCCAGATTTGTACGATGTTTCCTCACAAGATTATGAACTGCTTTGACGCCCATTCACACCTTGACTCGTGTGACTTTCACATGATAGACAGATGGATTAACAACCCGAATGTGACCTGAACTACTCTCAAGGTGTAAAAGACCCTACAGAGGTTAAATGTCTGGGACTCCCCTCAATTACAACTGAAGAAGCCTTTTGAATGAGGTGAAACGTCCAGTTGCCCTTGACTTAACCCTCCTTGACGTGGATCTATTACACAAACCAGCCTCCTTGGATCATATTTAGACATCTCTCAGGTACCTGAAATAATGTGCCCACAACAACAAATGGTAACAAGTTTTGCAGCGCAATAAGAATGCAACTTCCATCATTTAAGCAACTGAAACACCAAAGCTGTCTTACATCTGCTGAGGACAGGTTTTCTGGGCATTTTTGAAGATTTGAAGAAAAACTGTGTAAAAGTAAGTGTCCTTTCAGCTGCCTTTTATGGAAAATGTGCAGATCAAACATGGACATTTGTGTCAATAACACAATCAAACTTAGCGTCAAGTCAAACTGGACTCTTTCAAGTGGGGAAGCTGCACATACTCTTGAAACATAACTTGACACTTAGTCTGTTGAGCTGTTTTGTTCCTGAAAACTAGATGCAGGGGGTTCTAAGCAGCAATGATTGTAGGTTCAAACATATTGACCTTAAACTGATTCAGCATCAATTACTGTTAATTATGATGATTCTGCATTAAGCTTCTGTATGGATGCTAACTATTGCTTTTAGCACAACTCTGAATGTTTTCATCATAAAGGCATCACAGACAGCCTCTGTAGAAATAAAACGACAAATACACACAACACCCGCATCTAATTCACTGCACTACAATGCATGTGGAGGAAAAATTATGCAGCAGTCATGGATTCTCATGTGTGAAATGAGTGAGTCTCCAGCAGCAAGCGGAGCCTTTGAGGCATCAAGTATGATCGAGGGGTGACAAAGCAGCTCCCGCTGTGTTCAACGAAAACCGAAGCCGCACAGCGTTTTCCTTAACTTCACATCAATCGAGGCTTGAGAGGAATCTGAGGCCCGCATTTTCGTCTGTTAGCTCCAAGGAAGATTAAAAGTAAGAGCAGATTCTCTTTTCTTGGACATCATAAGCCTTTAAATAGCAGTGTGCCTAATTCAGAGTCACACACCCAGGGACTAAGTTGAGAACATGGCCACTGTCCAGGCATAATTAAGAGCAGGAGAACAGACAGACTCCCATGTTGACGGGATGGAAAGGAGCATTAAAATAACAGTGGGGAAGGGAGACGGACGGAGAGACGGAGGCTGCGTTCACACTGCAGGTGCAAGTGTCTCTGTTGTGATTTTCCCCCATTAATATGTAACACAGATCTGATGTTTTTCAATGAGTGCCAATAGCAAAAAAGTTAGTGGCAGAAAAACAGATGTCAACAGCGCTGACTGTCAGTTCATATCAACATTTAGCGTTCAAAATATGTCAGTCAGCCTTTAATTAAATTTTACATCGTTTCACCAGAGACAACTGTCAAAACTTTTGTCACATTGGCGCTGAGCAGCGTTTAGGGAGGACAACAACAAGAATATAAAAAAAAGTGAAATGTTGTAGTCGACTATTTGGGGAGATGATTCAGTTCAGTCAGAAGCAGAAGACAAAAGTGCAACTGAAATATGTGAAAAACAAGCGAAGGAAACAGGTACAGAAACACACTTTCATAATATTGCTGTCAGTTCGTATAAAGGCCTATTCTGACCTGGTGACCTCGTGCAATTTGTAATAACTGCAGTGTTGTCTTTGTTCCTAATCTTGTGCAAATCTTTAATGTCTATAATCTTTAAAATGCAAACTACATATAATAGAGTTGAAAATATGGGTTCCTCAATGTTTCTTTTGTATTTTTTCAGTGGGTAGAGAATTATGGAAGTCCTAGTCAAAGGAAACTATTAATGAGAGTTTTAATAGAATTTTGGGTGCAAATTCGGGAGGCTCAGCATGCAGACCCATTACATTTCAGTCTCATCGGGAGATAATCCTCAGGATTTGCCCAGTAAATTTGGGTGAATCACAGACTTCATTTATCTCGTGAGCAGGGGCGGAGCCACAGTGGCGGTGTCCCTGCTGCTGCCAGAGTCAGAAGGTGGAAGGCAGCTGGATTGTTAGTATCATGGATGGTTTACTAAACAGGCCTACTGGGTACATGCCCAGGACCCCTGGACCGAACCTTTGTATGAAGGGACCGTTAACATTTCTCCCTGGAGAGTCAATCAAATAACCACAAAGAGACACAAAACAAGCATGAAGAGATGACAAAACAAGCAAAAAGAGACACAAATGACCAGAAAGAGACACAAAATGAACACAAAGAGACACAAGATGACTACAAAGAGACGCATAACGACCACAAAGAGATGCAAGATGACCACAAAGAGACACAAGATGACTACAAAGAGACACAAAATAACCACAAAGAGACACAAAACAAGCATAAAGAGATGACAAAACGAGCAAAAAGAGACGCAAATGACCAAAGAGAGACACAAAATGAACACAAAGAGACGCATAACGACCACAAAGAGATGCAAGATGACCACAAAGTCATGCAAAACGACCACAGAGACACAAAATGACTACAAAGAGACACAAAACGACCACAAAGAAACACAAAAAGAGAGGTAGGGAGCCTTTTACATGTCTGTGTCCAGGGACCCGTTGTCTAATAATCTGCCCATGGCTGTAGGCTATTTGGAGACACAAATAGAAGCTATTTATTAATATTATTTCATATTAGAATATTTGAAGTTGTTAATTTGACATTCATTTATTACACTGACTAAATACTGTAACTGTACCGTTTATTATCGGCAAGAACCACACGACTTCTTAAATTAGACGAGTGCAATGAGGAGACCATTTTAGTCCAATGCACACGGGGTTGTAGGAGGGTTGTCAGTGTGAACGCAGCTACAAAACTTGTAGGATGAAAAGTGAATGAATTGGTGAGTAAATGACCAAGAGGTGAGAAAATAAAGCACACACAACAACAAGGGTGTGACTGCAGCATCTTCTGCCTCCTACCTGCTCTTTGACAGAAGCCAGGAGGTTGTTGGTGGTGGTGGTGGCGCTGCTGGCGTTCGGCGGGAGGCCGTGACCGCTCGGCCCCTCTCTGACCGCCATGGGCCCTTCCCCCTCTGCGTCCCCCTCCTCCATCTCCTCCACTTCCCCGCGATAGTCCAGAGCCGGCTGGCTGCTGAGGCGCCCTCTCTGACCCTGCAGAAGGACTACAAGCCGGTCAGGATGTGGACAAGGAGGAGGCACAGTGAACAGAAAATCACTGTCATCCCCCGGGGGCCTCTGAGTGTGTCAAAGTGCGAGTTTACAGGGATCATATTTGTTATACCTACTATAATAATCCTGCAGGGATTCACTTTGACCTTAACCTCTGTGCTATTTTGTTTTTAAACCTCTCTAATATCCCTGCAGGGACTTGTAGTGAATCTATAGTGACCTTACGATATCACCGTAATATTCCTATAATAGCCCATGGGGACTTGAAGTGTGACTGTGGCTTTTTATGCAGCCATAGTATGAATTTCTATAGGGATTGATAACGAGGCTCAATAATAAGATTATAGTTCTTTCCCTTGTATATTTTTTTAATCTCCTGTGGTATTATGAGGCTATCCAGTGGGGGTTTAACCCTTCACTCATGCATGTTATTGCATATTTCCCCATAAATACAATAGTTTTACCTCAAAGGTTATGCACTGCTTTTGCAGGTGTGCACGCACGCTGCACAGAAGGCATTTAACAGCATGTCACGTTCATGATTTTTTTTAAATTTAATCCATAATAGAGCTTGAGCTGTCCGTGATGAGCCTTCATCATATGCTACACGCAGCCTGTCTGTCAAACGTGCACATCAATCACTCAACCACCATCTGGCAGCCAAGGACGAGGTCACACCGACTCACCGGACCGGAGACCGGGGAGCGCGGCTGCACTGAAACCGAGCCTCCCCTCTCTGTTTCCGTGCCCGCTTCACACACGCAGAGCTGCCCGCCCGCCTGGCAAGCGGCTGCGGCTGTCAGTGCGACTCACCGGCCAGATGTTGCTGTTAGAAGCAGGCCACAGCTGGCTCGATCCGTCCTGTTACGCATCCATCCTCCTCCTGCAGGCGGCCGTGACAGCTACTACATTCCCCACGCGCCGACGCGACAAATAAACAAAACAAACAGTAAACAGTCCCGTGCACGTCCACACACTCCTCGTGCAGTATTGTGTGGGTTTGTTTTTTGCTGTCTTTTATCCGGTGTGGGGTTTCAATGCACCCATCTACCCCTGGCGTCCGCGCGGCACCCAGCCTCCCACCCACCAACCAACCCGCCCAGCCACTATTACCGATCAGCGGCGTGACGTCACCATGCGGCTACGGATTATTTTCCGATACAAGAATCGATCAACCGCGGATGCACCGGTGCATGCGTTGCTGTTGCGGCTGCAGGAGCCGTTTTCGGCGAGATGCAGCTCCGTGCAAAGCGCGCTGTTGGAGAGGAAGGATGCAGCCTGCAGCCAGTGTGCGCGTGCGTGCATGTGTGTGTGTGTGTGTGTGTGTGTGTGTTTTCTCCTCCCTCGCTGTAGGCCTGGCTGGTCCTTACGGGACTCCCAAAGGATAATTTAGTAGTAAAAGTTTATGAAGTACTTCAGTATAAATTATGGTAGTCCATTTTATGGAAGCCCATTTCTGCCAAAAGTTAAAAATGATTAGAAAAAAACAGGAGTCACAATTATGAAACAACAAATTATGACATGTTAAGTGAACTACACTTACACTTGCTTTAGACATTTTATATTTTACATTTCATGTCTGGTCTTTTTTTTATTTTAAAGCACTATGAGCAGCATTTTGAGTATAAAAGATGCCATAAATATAAAGTATCATTATTAAAACTACATGTTTTTTGATAATAAAAAGTCAAAATTATTAGAAAACATTTTGATCAGATAGCTCCACCTTATGAATTGATTAATTAACAATGATCGGATACTAAGTCAAACTATTGATTTAAGTCACAATTTAGAGTTTTCATAAACTGCCTCATAACCACAATTTGCCATCATATCTCATCATTTTCACTTACCCCATGAGTAGTTTTAAGTCTTTAAGCCTTTCCTTCTGGGAATGGGCTTCCACTGGGTGCTTAGTAGCATTGCCATTCAAATTTCTCAAATCTATCAAAACCTTTAGCTGCATCACCATGCAAAGATAATGTAGCATTGACTAAAATATTATGTGACGTATCTCAAGCAAATTGTCAAGTTAATTTTTTTTTAATACCACCGTGAATTTAATGGAAATTAAAAGCTGTCTGAAGGTACGACAAACATTCTGCTAAAACAGTTGTATGGTCCTTTGGATGCTGATGGATTAAAAGACGGGTTTACCCAAATTAAAACATTGTGAACAGCGTTCACGGGGGACTATTTTCTTTGGCAGAGAGTAGATCAAACCTGTTGACAATTGTAGTAAGTAAATCAGAGTAAATTAGACACAGTTTCTGCAAAGAGATGTTGCTTCAAATGTGTTATTTTTAAATGCTCTTTGTTTCTCAAAGTAAATTAAATTGACCTCCATTGTATTGTGGGGCAGACATTTGAGAAAGAGATCTCAAAACTTGGCTAAAACCCCCGGAAAACTATTTACAATTTGGGTGAACTGGCCCTTTAAGGGAATACCACACCTGCTGCAACTGCCGTGTATAGTTAACACACCTTACTGCTTATCTTTAAATGCATTGGAAGCCCTAACCACATCTGTTTTCACTATTTTCCACTATTGTTATGTTTGGTTAAAGAAGAAAAAAAACAGTACACAAGTACATGCACATGCCCATTTATTTAAATGATAATTGAGAGTCTGTGTGCAGTCATCAAGATAAGCGGGGTCTTACATCGAGTTGTGTCAGGTGGATTTCTCCTCACTACAAACACTTGAGGGGTCTTCTGTTTAAAATCTGCCTCCTTCAGTCTCCTCTGGTACATTTGCATTTTAAAATGAACTAATACCAATTGCAGATAAAAAAGCAAAAGGGAGAGAGGACATACAAGTAACAAGACTTGAGGAAGGCAAAGTTAAGCCTTTAAATGTTCCCACTATTGGTTTGTAAACTGATATGCCACCAACTCACCAGGAGAAGAGGAAGAAACTGGACGAAACACTATTTATAACTGTAAATACTGTACCTGAATATTCAACAGTTCATAAAAATAAACCCGTTCTTCAAAGCAAACAATATCCAAAGATGATACATTCGCCATTCCTTGTACTGCAAAATAAAATCCAGTGTCACTAAACACAGTAAAGCGTCTAGTTGGGAACAACACGTGACACTTTTTAATACCACATACGGATAAATTATGTATCATTGCTTAAATATATTGTGTTGAAAAAAGTGAAACCAGACAGGTGTGTTGAACATGACACATCTCTTGTAAGAGTTTTAAAGTCAATTCTTTTCAAATGAGAGTCTGGTACTGCAGCATCACTCTGACGCAGGTGATGAGTGTGTTGGATTTACCGGGACAAACTCGGAGCTTTAATCTTGCTGTTATACCCAAATAAATCGTCCCTATCCTTTTTCATTTTAAGAGCATTTTCTTCGCCCGACAAATGTCCCTGTAGGATTAGGATTTTACTGTCACCGCCAGGTTCACAGTTACGGCTGAAAAATTATAACTGCTAAATGACTCAAGGCTGAACTGTCCATCAAATGTCACAGAAATCCATTACGTTTTTTGAGATATCCTGACAGTCAAACTAATTCTGCAACCACACATGCTAGCAGAGGGGGAGGAGATGCAGTAATTTCCATTGTCTGCTGTGGTTTGGGAGTAGTAAGGCCAACTTTGTGAGCCAAGCTCCAAGTGAAAGTTGAGTAAGTGTTAAACTTCACAGAGCAGGCAAAGAATTGGCTTCTAAACTGACCAGCCTGACCAGTGTAATTGTTTCCCGTCTCCTCCATCCATAAATATTTCATATTATCAGTCTCCTTCGGGTCCTGATTCTTTGTAAAAATGTTCCAAAAGAAAGACTCCTGCACTTCAGTTAAGGATTTAAGTAAGAAAAAAAGCAAAATTTCCACTTTAAAATGTAAACAAAAGGGCGTTTCTGCATCTTTGTCGACAGGGTTTCTGCGGTGTGCACCAAGGTAAATTTAAGACATTTTAAGACCTTATTAATACCACAGAAATTGTAATTTAATACCTGTTTCAGGCTCAAACTGGATCAATATGGCCTGGAAATCTTTACATCACATTTTTTTATTACTTCCCAGCAGTTTATAACAATAATTCCTAATGATGGAATGAATTTAATTAATGCAACCTGGAGCGGGATAAGTGGCAGAAAATAGATGGATGGATTGACCAATTAGTAATTAAGTTTAATTAAGTTTTTGACACTTGCCCATTGTGAGACATGAGCTTCCCCGCTACTGTGGGATTTAACAGCCTGTCACAACAATCCCACTTTAAGTTAATAAGTGTGTAACGTCTCCTGACAGCCTGCAATCAGACACAAAAACATTTTCTAACCAACATCACTGCCTACAACACGCAGGAGAAAACATTTAAGACTTTTTTAGTGAATGAAATTTAAGACTTTTTAATACTTTCTAACCTGCTTTTAGGAATCTAATTTGAACATCTGAAAGGATCATGTGGTACTTAAATTCTCCTTAGGATTTGTTTTTGTTTCAGCCAATTTCTTACTACTTCATCTCTATTCCTAAGCATTCTGAATACAAGCTTTTATTTGGGAATTTACATTAAGGGGTTAACATGCAACAAAGTCCAGTCTGAAATCTGGGAATCTTGCTGTTATATGGTACATGTCTTAAACAGCGAATGCTCCCGAGATTGAAACTGCAAAGTTTTCACATGCAAAAATGTTGCCGCAGTAACCGTTTCTCTCATTTGAAGAAAATAAACTCCCATCTGATGGATAAACACATGTCATGAGATGGAGGGTTTGGTGTGACCAGGCTGTGCACTAACTCTACGTTCTCCTACTGATGTCTACGAAGTCAAAACACTGCATGAGCAGGGAAAAACTGCTTGGTTGGCATGTTCAGAACTCACTTAAAACTCGTCTGCCTTAATCTTCACAAGGAATTACACTAGACTTGACTTTCAGCTTGTCGGTCTGCTGAAGGTGGACATTTTCCCCTAAATTTCCCAGCTTTATCTGTTGCTGCATGAGTTTTGGGTTATTGGGCTGAATGAGAGTGCAGCAGCATAACACTGAAGGGCTTAAACATGCAGAATAGACCCAATTTAGTGCTATCATTAGCAAGCTTCTGACATATTTGGACTGGCATCAAACACTTGGCATTGTTACGAAATTACTGATGAGCTTCCTAATTAATAAACAGTGATGAGAAAATTGAACTTGCAGCACCTGCTAGTGTTCAAAATCTTCTGGAAGCTGGTAAACATCACTTGAGTTAATTGAGTTTTTATTCTGATTATTGGACTAAAAGCCTTCATAAAAATGCAGCTTGCACAGTAAAATTATGCACGTTTCTTGATTTTAGGCGCTCAAAAAGAACAGAGTTGTGTGGGAATAGTAGAGAAGAGCAACCTTTGGCAGAGCAGCAACCTGAAAATCATTTTTGGCCCTTTTTATCCAAACAAACCACGGCGGCTGTGGCCATCAGTATGCACTTTGGCATGTGGTCACAGCTGCAGGGTTGCTGTCTCAACGAATGATCATATCCACCCCCGCAGCCGAAAACACACAAACCTCTAACATCCCTTCAGAGAGCAGGAGCCCTTGATCAAAACAAATAATATTTCACGTCACTGGAACCACGTTTCATTAGCACAAACACTTTTAAAACTCACTAACTCGATCTTCATACAACCAGGGAGGGAAACTAACACCAGCCCCCAGCCAAATTCAGGTGAATTTAAGCTTTAGCTGGTAAACTGTCTCCACTTTGAGGCATCGTTCAGGGTTCAAAATCAAACCAGCTGGTGAAATAGTTGTGATTTTTCGTTCAACCAGCCTCTGTGGACCCAAAATGTTAGTTTCCTGCCCTGTGCACAACTCGTCTTTCAAATCGAGAAATACAGAAAAAATACAGCGAGCACCGACACATCTACTCAACAAAATCCGTGAATTATTTTTACAAATTAAAGCAAATAAATAGAGAGGACAGTACCTTTGCATAAACATGAGTACAAAACCTAACAGTCAGTGGATGTACAATAAATGCGAGTGAATCCGAGAGGGGCGGAGTGGCGTGTTCGTGGATTTGTGACACCATGAACGAGTGTTGGGATGACCCCCTTTCCCTTGAGACGAGAACCCGTACGCACTACTCCAGGTCGTCCACGTCCTCCGTCGCGATGGTGCTCGTCTGTTCCGAGGTCACACCTGGAAAGACAAACATCAACATCTGAAGCAAACAAAAACCCCCAAAATATCCACTGAAACATGTGTAAATAATCCAACAGGCCTGCAAACCCTCCCTCTAGATAAAACACTTCAAATCAACAACAAATGAATCGCCAACAACTCTGCTTGTGGATGAATCTTGTAAAAATCTCAGATTCGGAACTTTTCCGGGTCCGGCTTTTCAAATATGAAGATGTGCTGCTATTTGGATTTTGGGATAACTGGCAAAACAAGTCATCTGAAGACATCACACAGGATATTATCACTTTTATGACATTTTATAGACTATGATTAATAGAAAATATCGAACAATGTAAATAAAATAATAAGATAGTAGCATCCCTGATCATTTTTTCTTAATTTTGGCCTGTAACAAGGGCTTGTGACGGTAACAGTTAGTTTAAGATTCTAGAAATCATTTTTGATTTAACCATTTTGTCCATTTGGGGTTGATATATATAGGGAATATATATTATGTCATCACCTTTTCCGAATTTTAGGAAAAAGATGCTGTTGTCTAAACATGAACCAACAGGTACCAGTATGTTAACATGTTTGTTTTTTCAAGGCTTAAAACTAAATGTTTTTAACTTTGCATTTTTTTTGAGACTATGGTTGATCGAAGATAATAAAAAAATTTAAATAAAAAGAAGATGGTCCCAACCTCTGACTTTTGGACTGTAACAAGTGCTTGTTGTTCCTGCCTAGCCATGTTTTCAGCAGCACTACCTACTGTATGTACATCCTGAGGCATCTAGCAGCTGTGGCTACAAGTTTAAGACGCTAGAAATAATTTTTGATTTAACCATTTTCTCTATTTTGTCAGTTTTTGGGGGTTGACATATGTTTGATTTCACCTTTTCCGAATTTTAGTTAAAGGACTGTGTGGTCTAAACATGTATGAACAGGTATGTTAACATGTTCCAAGGCTTAACTTTGAAAAAGAAAAATATATGAGATGCCATTAGTGTCCCAATAATATGGGGGTGTTGCCCCCTGTTTCACTTCATAAACCTGAAAAAAAAAAAAAAAGATATCGTACTTGAGGCGTCGTCGTCATTAGGAGACTTCTTCTTGTCCTCAACATAGCCATGACTCAGCAGCTTGGACATGCTGACCGGGGGAGCCTTCTTATCATAAGACCTGAGGAGGCGACAGGAGACAGCACCAACGTTATTACTGAGCAATAAACACATCTTACACATGTCTCAATTTTCAAGCACAGAAATGCCAAAAGTATTTGATGGTTTCAGCTTCTCAAATTTAAGCATTGGCTGTTTTTTCTCGTCTTATTTTATTGTTAATTCAGTATCTCGGGGTTTTGGACTGTTTGTCAGGCAAAACAAGACATCTGAAGACGTCAACTTAGACTTTTCACTGTTTTCTGATGTTTTACACACCAAACGATTAATCAAGAACATACTCAGCAGATGAAATGACAATGAAAATAATCGTCAGTTGCAGCCCTTCAGTTGAGACTGTCAAGTTCAAGCGCTGACATTAGATTAAGACCAATATAGGAATCAAGATAAATATGAATAAAGTGGTTATGTTTACTGTTTTAGTTGGAAATCTCTCAAAGACAGAATAGATGGATTTACTCACGTTCTCTTGTATTTGTTGGTCATGGACAGACCCTCCATCTGATTGGCAGCGCCATCAGGAGACATCTGGGGGATGGAAAAGTGGTCATTTGTGTAGCCGTTAATCACAGTTACAACCTGAATGTAGCAGCCACATTATTACACAAATAAATGTGGGTACTTCTGACTTTTGCATACAGACTGATTGAGTCACTTTACTGGCAAATATGGAGGCAAATAACAGAGCAAAAGGATGAAATGAAATTAGTCATGCAGTGGAATATGATTGAAGAAACTGGCATGAACAAAAACCGGCTTGAACCAAACAGCAAACAATATAAATATATGCACTAATTTCACTCAAAAAAAGTCAACTTCTCCTACAAAGCAAACTCCTTTTAATCTGTCAGGTTCCCTGTGTAATACCATAAACCACATCTTTTACATTTTGATTGGGTAAGTCCTAATGTGAGAAATATATACAAAAAAACAGGTCTCTCGTCTTTTTCAACATCTTCTCAAGTCTTTAACAGTTTCTTTCTTATGTAAACATTCTTATACTGAGTTAGGTTTGCAATTTTTTAATGCAACTTCTCTTTTTGTAGTATAATGTTGCTTTTTAGCCGAGCCTCTTCTGCAGGACATCAGACATCTTGATAAGACTACCAAGAAATTACTGCATTACTGTTAAAAACATTAATGCAAAAAACACCAGGTTTTCAGTTACTTAGTTACAAAAGGAAAATACGTGGATTGTATGAATTTGTGTTTTATCGGTCCTTTCTGTACTTACCTGAAACTTTTATCATTATTTCCTCAAAGCTATCACACAGCCAAAGCAGCGGCAGAAAATCAAATCCAAATGAATTTTAAGCAAACTTGCGAATGCGACGATGGAGCAAAATCAGGTGAAAATAAAAGGAAAGGTGATGGTAAAAAATGTAAAAAATAAATAAAAATGATGGAAGACACGGTATCAATGTTGGGGGTGACTAGTTTGGTCCATTCACCTTCTCTTTATCAGGGGAAAATCTATCAGTCTCTCTTTCCCAGGACGAACCATTATCAGTGCCAAACGGTGCAGCCAGAGGCTGCATGCCCGCCTTCATCTGGCTGTCGGGAGACGTTGCTTTGTTTCCACTGTAAGCACAAAACCACGGTGATATACGATGTGAAATTACTGCTCGCCACTTATCACATTCTGGGAAATGTTGTCTGTGGCCCGTACGCTTGGCCAGTGCTTTATCTGGCCCTTTGGAGGATCAACAAGCATTTATATTGTTTTATCTTAAAAATCCAGGCTGATAAAATATGAGATCAAACTTCATTTACTACCAATGACTTTGGTAGAGTCAGTTTATTTTCCCTTTAATAAGCCTTAGAATAGTTTAACAATCATAACCTTCTCTACACTGACACCATAAACAAGATTTTATTTTCAGAAACCATCAATATAAAAGGAAAATTGGCTCCAGGTTAAAAACTGTGGTGAGCGTGTGGTGGGAGACTGACATTAGAAGTTGTTCAGGGTTTTGAATCGCACTCAAACATGTAGCGGTGCTTCTTCATCGTGTTAGATTTCTTTATTGTGTGTCTAACCAGTGTGCTTACTTCTTTGACTCATCACCTCCAAACCAGTTGGGTGGATTGTACGGCTTCCTTGGTTTATCATCAGAGTCAACATCATGACTTAGCAGCCCTGCAGGAGGGAGACACAATGTTCAAAACACCAGCAGCAATTACGAAGCATTGTACTGCTTCTCACCTTTGAAAGCACAATTTCATATTCAACTTGCAGTCTATTCAGCTCAGGGGCTTGACACTTACTCTACTACAACATAAGTGTTCAAATCTGTCGTTTAGGCAGCATATGTGAGAATTCACAGCAGGCTTCTTTTATGCTGCCATTTCCCAACTCCCCACTATTCTCCAGCATCGCTGTCACAGTGTTGACAAGAAAAACAATGTGGAATTCATGTGGAACTTGATTTTGACCTTTTCAGTACAGGAGAATTAAGTGTGCAGAGCAAAAATGACCCAGCAACAGCTTTTTTTTTCCAATTCCACCCATAAACACTTGGAGAAATTGAGATTTTTGTACAATTATTTGCTGCTTAGTCGATAATATGTGTGCCAAACTTAAAAAAAAAGACCAAAAGCATCAATAAAAGAGTAGTGTACCATTACCTAAAAGCAACACTGTCTTAAATTGCCAATTTTTCTTATGGAGTTTGGCATTTTGTCTATGTCTCTCAATAGGAGACGAGAGTGGCCCTTGTCTGCACTGCTCCGTACCTCGAAACGAGCCAGCAATTTTGCTTTTGTTAAAATAGTTATCTAATAAAATAATGAGTCTTGTGCACCTATGTGGGAAGAAAAACAAGCTGTTTTAGATAACAACTGGAGCTACAACCCATAAAACAAGGCATGATAGCAACATTTGCATGTGGAATTTGTCATTGAACTTTTTGTTTTTCCCCTGGTGACTGAAGTCAGCGATGGTGCAGTTTCAACAAACAAAAGGGGACGTTGAGTTTTCCCAAAATGCATAAAAAACATTTTTGGAATAGGATCCCGTCTTTCATGTTATGGACCGGTAGGCCACTTGTTCAGGATTTGCATTTCAAAGAGTTGAGCCACAACATCAAACAAATCAGCTGGGATGTTTTTTTATTTACAAAATGTGATGACTTCCACTGTTTTAGTTTAGTACACAGTGAACATCAACTCTTCACTCCGAGGACAGGAGCAGGTTAGTCAGATTTCCTCATCTAAATGTGCGAAAAGAGACATCTTTGTTGTAGCAGAGCAAGAAATTACCTGATACTGACAGCAGAATTATTACCAAATTTTAAGAAGGAAGAAACTTTCAAGTTCAAAGTGAACTTTTACCTTTGTGTCCCCCTCCCTTTGCGAGCTTGACGTATTCCGAGTCCGTCTCAAATATCCCAACTCGCCGTCCGCTGATCCTCTCCGCCGGAGTGCTTTCGTCGGCGCTCTGGGACAGACCAGGGATCTGGGAGGTGGGTCCAGTCACACCGGTGTTCACAACCCCGGGTTTTATGCCTGCAACGATGTGAGAATTACATCCACTTGCTTTGCTACGTGGCTCCTTGTTGTCTCGTCGTGACTTGAAGCCATAGAGCTAAAAACATCTGTATTAAGATTTAGAAATGTAGAATATTTCTAGCTTTGAGTATTTGAATGTATTACAGGTGACAGAGCCAGAAAATGCTTTTGAATTAAGTTTAGAAATATATTAATTTAGTCTTACCCCCGGGCTTGGTCCTTCGATGGTTGGGCACAGCAGCATTCATTTCAGCAGAAGACATGACACAATCTGATGACCAAAGGGAATATTTTATAGTCTGTCAAGTGCACAGAGTAACATAACTAACAGCAGTAGCTTCTTTTTTAAATCTGAACACATCCAAAACTCAAAGCACCACTTGTTACACATAAAATGTCCACTTTCAAAGACTCCTCATCCATCTTCCACCACAGTGGACAGAGAGGAGCAAAGCCTAAAACCATTAAAAGAGATTTTTGACAAATAATGTATTGCTTAGTAGACAGTATGTGTGCCGAATTTACCAAAAGACCACAAACATTAACAAAAGATGGAAGATCATGTTAAAAAAGCAGTGTCCTGTTAACCAAATGCAACACCGTCCTAAATTATCGATTTTTCTAATGGAGTTTGGCCCTGTGTTTCAGCGTATGAAACGCAGCGGCCCGTCTGCCCTCTTTCACTCAAACAGTAGCAATTAGGACGTTTTTAAAATAATTAAGCGAAAATAACCCCGAGTCTTGTGTGTGTATGCGTGAAACAAAGTATATTAGCTAACAATTACAGATACCACACATAAAATAAGGCTTAACATAATAGATATTTTCAGACATTTCATTAAAAAGTGAGCCCAATTTGGAAAGGATGCATACAAGCCAACTAGCATAAAATTGTAGTTTGATATGCACACAATGAATCGTCTATACATAAAAGCACACAATATTGAGAGACAAACTACAAGCATCTTTTTCTAGCGGCATAATTTTACTTAGCAATGTAGCTAACAAAGCCTTGCTAATTCAGTTAGCCGCCTAGCTAGTTGCCGCAGTGGCTTTCCAGCGCTAACCTTACTTTGCACTGCAACAACGCTAGTTTTTAGGTAAACAGCTGACGAAACTACTCCCAGATAATCAGATAAATATCTTACATTATATGTTATTTTGCTTTTGTTGTAATTACTGAGCGGCTTTTTGCGATTAAATCCCGTTAGCTTCCTCCTCTTCCGCAGGCAAAGACTGGACCGCACACACTTCCTGTGGAACCTGCTGCCGACTTCCGGTACGCTAAACAAAGATCGTGTATTTCCGACAAAAGCGTGACGTAATTCTGTAGGCTGCACAGCAAAAGGTGCAGAGCAGATCTAGAAATGGGATAGAGTGAGAGCTCCTTTTAATATTCAGGCTGTTACTACATATTAAGAGACGATCTTCGGCCCTGTTTAGAAGACAAGTTAATGCCAAAAAAATAATTATATTAATAGTAATAAAGAATTTAATTAACTAGTAACTAATTGTACAAAAAAATGAATTAAAAACATAAATAGAAGAAAAAGATAAATAATTTATTAATCTATCAATAAATGACTGAATTACAAAGTAATTAATTATTTGATATTTTAAAGGGCAATAAAAAGAGGAATATAATAAATAATGAGGTCATTGATTTGTTTTTATTTTTCACATTAAATCATACATTAGTTATTGATTCTTTGTTGCTTGATACTTACTAATAAGGCACGTTGTCATAAAGGGGTTATGAGTTGTAACTAATGTATTTATTACTAGTTAATAAATAATTTACAGATGCTTTATAGATAAGCAATAAACTGTGAAGGAGGAAGTACTCAGATCCTTTACTACAGTAAACGTACAAATAGCACAGTGTAAAAATACTCTGTTACAAGTAAAAGTCCTGCATTGAAAATGTTACTTAAGTAAAAGTATGTAAGTATAATCAGGAAAATGTACTTAAAGTATAAAAAGTAAAAGTACTCAATTCAGAAAAATGGCCCCTGTTATAATATTATAACACTATTATAATATTATTTGCCAATTGACTCACCGTTTCAGCTGTACTTCTATATGTTGTTGGGTAGTTTAATTTATAACAAAACATCATATTTTAAAAGCTCTTTGTATGTTTTGTGTGGAGAAATCTTAATTAGTAAAGTAACTAAAGCTGTCACATACACTGTGTGCACAATTATTAGGCAAGTGAGTATTTTGACCATATCATCATTTTTATGTATATTTTCCAACTCCAAGCTGTATAAACTTGAATGCTTATTGGATTTAAGCATATCAGGTGATGTGTATTTGTGTAATGAGGGAGGGTGTGGCCTAAGGAGATCAACACCCTATATCAAGGTGTGCATAATTATTAGGCAGTTTCTTTTCCTCAGGCAAATAGGGCCAAAAAAGAGATTTAACAGACTCTGAAAAGTCAAAAATGGTAAAAAGTCTTTCAGAGGGATACAGCCCTCTTGAAATTGCTAAGATATTGGGGCGTGATCACAGAACCATCAAACGTTTTGTTGCAAATAGCCAACAGGATCGCAAGAAACGTGTTGAGAAAAAAAGACGCAAATTAACTGCCAAACATTTGAGAAGAATCAAACGTGGAANCAGCCCATACCAGTACCCCACCTCCACCTTGCTGGCGTCTGAGTCGAAGTGGAGCTCTGTGCCCGTTACTGATCCAGCCACGGGCCCATCCGTCTGGTCCGTCAAGAGTCACTCTCATCTCAGCAGTCCATAAAACCTTTGAAAAATCTGTCTTCAGATATTTCTTGGCCCAGTCTTGACGTTTCAACTTACGTGTCTTGTTCAGTTGTGGTCGGTTTTCAGCCTTCCTTACCTCGGCCATGTCTCTGAGCACTGAACACCTTGTACTTCTGGGCACCCCAGGTAGGTTGCAGTTCTGGAATATGGCAGCACTGGAGGATACTGGGTTCCTGGTTCCACGTTTGATTCTTCTCAAATGTTTGGCAGTTAATTTGCGTCTTTTTTTCTCAACACGTTTCTTGCGATCCTGTTGGCTATTTGCAACAAAACGTTTGATGGTTCTGTGATCACGCCCCAATATCTTAGCAATTTCAAGAGGGCTGTATCCCTCTGAAAGACTTTTTACCATTTTTGACTTTTCAGAGTCTGTTAAATCTCTTTTTTGGCCCTATTTGCCTGAGGAAAAGAAACTGCCTAATAATTATGCACACCTTGATATAGGGTGTTGATCTCCTTAGGCCACACCCTCCCTCATTACACAAATACACATCACCTGATATGCTTAAATCCAATAAGCATTCAAGTTTATACAGCTTGGAGTTGGAAAATATACATAAAAATGATGATATGGTCAAAATACTCACTTGCCTAATAATTGTGCACACAGTGTATTGTAGTGAAGTAAAAAGTACAATATTACCCTCTGAATTGTAGCGGGGTAGAAGTAGAAAGTGGCATTACTGTAAAAAGAAAAGACCCAAGTAAAGTACAAGTACCTCAAATTTGTACGTAAGTATAGTACTTGAATAAATGTACTTAGTTACATTTCACCACAGGCCATAAATAAGAATAACTTTGAGGTTGCCAGATTGATTGGTTGGACTTATTTCTAGAATATCCATTTATTAACATCTTATTAACTGCCAACTTATTGATTAAAATCCTTTATTAATGACCTATAAGCATTTACAACTTCAGACTTGATGGCTTATTAGCAAGTGAGAAACCCTTGAGCATTTATTAATCGATTGCCAACATTTATAACTGCATTATTACCAAATAGAAAGGATACACACCAGTTAACCCAAAACTCATCTGTGATGCATTAGTTGATGATTTATTAACCATCAACCACAACTAAAGGGTTAGAAAGTGGCACAGTTGACTTCTGCATAGTAAAATTTGTGTAATTCCAATGTGGTATTTATACTTTTACCAATAAACTTAAGTATTCATGCTATACAGTAAGCTTCAATTATTATTTAATTATTAAAAGCACATTTTCCTGGGATATAAGGGATATAAGACTGAACTGAACTGACTCAGCTCTGTGATAATTTGCATGACAGATGACCAGTAAGCGTTAATCAAATCCAAAAAATCTTTATTAGGTTTAACAGATGCAGATTTCATTAAACAGAATTCATGTAATTAGAATAAACAGTATTAGTAGTATTGTATTAACTAAAGAACAAGTGCCATCCCATTAAAACAACTTGACATGCTATTAATATGCTGTAAAATATCTATCAAAAATGGTTATTTTGATGCCACACACAGAGTTTCAATCCATAAATGAGGGAGTTTTAGGATTCTTGACATGAAAGCATGAAAACTCACTGACAAAACTTTCCAAATAGGAATAAACCACATTTTGGAACGAAGGCTTCAACTCATTCATATTAAACACAGAATCAGCAGTGAGAACAGATTAATGTGTAAGAAAGGTCGGGTTAGGAGAATACTGCCGGTGCTCTCTGATTGGCAGCCAACTCTTTTCCAGCTTGGAGATCACAAGTCTTTGCCGCAGTCGGGGCAGAGGATGTCGTCTTTGCACGTCAGGAAACCTCGGCCGACCAGAGACACGCAGCACCTTTTGCAGTTGAAGCAGTCGTTGTGCCACTGGCGCAGCTCGAACGAGATGTACTTGCTGCCCCCGAGACCTGAGACAAAAGCAACAAAGAGCAGCAATGAGTGACCTTCAAAGGAAACAAAATTATCTGGTCTCATGATCCCTGTAATGTAATAATCCTGTAATTAACGGTGATTGGATGCACAGGATGAACAGGGAAGCATATGATCTGGCAAAGGCTCAGTCCATGTTAAAGGTGTCAGTTATACTGTCGTTAAGATCTTCCACAAATGTGTTACCTTGTTTTATTCAGTATTTTAGGACGACACATAATGACATTTTTGTATTTGTTTCTGATGAACGTCCAATAATCAAAAGTAGTTACTTCCCTTGTTCCTAGTATCTAAAATTCAAACATTACAGCCCTAAATAACCCTCAATAAACAGGCATCAATACAACAAAAACTGTTTTTAAAGGGGCACTCCACCTATTTTACACATTAAGTTCACTTTACTAGTCATGGTTAGCGCTACTCCGCCTGTGAAAACAGCTGGATAACTGTATCTGTGGCTCTGGAGGAGCTTTGGCAAGTTTAAGAAAATAAGGCAGGGGATGTGAGCAGGATCTCGAAATGGGACAGAGTGAGAGCTCTTTCTAATATTCACGCTGTTACTACATTAGGAGATGATCTTTGGCCCTGTTTAGAAGACAAATGCATAATTCTGCTTCCAACAGCAGTATTAATAATTAATGTAGGATTCTGTGTTTTTGGGCGTGACCCATATTGAGGACTAAAATCCAGGCTATCTCCACATCTGCTGCTTTGATTATGGATTACATTAACCATTTACTGTATGGAAGTACAACACTAAATCCCTGCAGCACCCTTTTAAAGGGGTTATTTCTTGGACGATGTACATTTTACCAGGGGACTATGAAAAAACAGTTCTAACAATTAAGTTGTTTTTTTGCTCTGTGTTTTAATTTAAACAGATTTTATGTAAACCTGTATCCATCACTGGAATTATGTAGCAGTTTATAGAGAATTAATCTGGACTGAATTGCTGAAGGAATCAGAGATGTTGGTCGCAGTTCAGAGGTCTGGAACCAGGATAGACTGGACGAGATAGGTCCAAGAGTCTTCATTGAAACGTCAATGAACCTGACAACAATTGCAGAATACAGGCTGGTAAATAAAATGGCAGCACTAATGAACTGTTGTGATTTCACTGGCAGCGAGCTAAATTGGACTAAAAAATTTAAAGATGTTTGATTTGCAAAAAAAATTCCATTAAAAGCAAGAATGTTTTTGCATTTTTGTACATTTTGATTTCATTGATAAAAGGATCTATTTCAACAACATTTCAGAGGCAGCACTCCTGACACAAGGTTAAACTTTACCGCTGATCGGGGTGGTGCAGTGGGCACATTTCTTGGCAAACAGGTTGCAGAAGCAGTTGAGGCAGTAGGCGAAGTCGTCCCGAGAGGTGAAGCGCTGGCCGGCCAGCTGCTGCTTGCACCCGATGCAAACGAAGCACTCCTTATGCCAGGGCTGGTCACGGTAGTTCACTCCTCCAGTGGTGATGGGCTGAAAGATATGGCATCGTACGTCATGTATAATGAGTGAATATTGATCTTTAATGACAATACTTACAACATTTAGTAGTAAAGATGTTTATCAGCACTTTTAGATGAAACATAAAAAAGATAATTCAGTTTGACAAAAAAAATCTCAACTCAAGGTCCACTTACTAGCTTTTTCTGGGGCTTTCAATCGCATCTCACAGTCTTCATCAGCAGATGGAGTTTGCTTAGTTAGTCATGAAGATAGCTCAGTTGGTGCTACATGGTGTGGAGATCTGTCTCTGTTCAAGGAAGATCTTTGGCGCCAGCAAACTCCATCCACTGATGAAAGCCATGAGAAAGCTCTGGAAAAAGCTAGTAAGTGGACCTTGAGTTAAGTTGTTTTTTGTTTTTAATTCATGCTATGATTAATGCAGTTTTTTGACCATCATGAAGGCATATATTTGCATGCTTTACATGTAAAATAAATCATTACAGCACTGAAAACAGAGAAAATGCTATTTATCTGTTTTTATTTGTTTGTATTGATGTTAAACTGCCACACAGAGCGTCTCTAAAGATGCAGAGCTCCTATGTATGTATGTATGTATGGCTTCATTCTGCTTAATTTCTCTGTCATTAATGCTGTTTGTTGCTGACTGAGTCACAGGCGAGCCAGATGACTGCTGTCTCACCTACCAGCTTTTAGCACAAAACGACGCCTCCGATTCCTGCCTGCTTGACCATCTGTTTCCTGCCCATAACTGTTATATACCATACACGAGCCTCCATCCCTCCTTCACTGTATGTCCTCTTTCTAACTGCACCATTAGCTTTCAGTCCCAGGAAGCAGAGAACAATTACAGGGAAATGTCTTTAAAATTATGTCCAAGACATCTACAATACCTCAATTTGACGTAATTGTGCAGCCATAAAAAACTTCCTCTTGGGTTTGAATATTTCACTCAATATAAGCATCATAGTTCTTCGATGACATGTTCAGCTTTAACTTTAAAGCTACATAGGGGACGTCTAAGGGAAAAATCATGGTTCATGGTTAACTTAACTGCCTCTAAAACAGAATATTGATCTTGCCATTATCTGGAGGATGGGAGAATTGCTCATTAGGGACCTCTCCACGACCTCACAAGCATTAAGCAAAAACAAAATCTGTTCCATCTGCAGAGAATTATTGATCTCTGATTTACTTTAAAGGCGAAAATATAATTACCTTCTTGCAGTGGACGCACTGCTGGGCAAACTGCTTCTCATAGCAGGGCAGGCAGAAGTTGTTGAAGTCCTTCTGGACGAAGGTCTTAGTGCCGATGGGCTGCTGGCAACGGTTGCAGGTGAAACAATTCTTATGCCAACTGTTGCCCTTATGCTCCATCTTTTTAGAGCCTGGTGGGTGGAGGGGGCAGAGAGAGAGAGACAGAAAAAGAGTGTGAAAGTGGGAGTGAAAGGAAGAGAGAGATATTGTAGGAGTTCTTACACTAAACTAATTAGTTTAAACTTATTACACTAAAAGTTTTCAATTTAACCTGCACGCCAACCATCTCCACCTCACTGAAGCTATTATGGCTGCAACAATAACATCACTCACTACGTTTTCATCGATTTTGAAGTTTTCCTGCGGAGACAAAAGCCACTTTGTGCCTGAGTTTTCGTGTTTACGTCAATAATTACATGTGCAGAAGGTCCCACTATCCTCGGGTATTCGGATCAGCCTAAACCAATTACAGATAATGGTAATTTGCTGATGTTATGTGAGCTCTGTAAACCATTTATGTAACAGCACTTTGTACAGTAAGATTCAAAGGCTACCAAACCACTTCATGGCATTCATATAGTAGTCCAGTAGTTGATTTTTAGGTGGATTTTGTTGATTTTATAGCAAATGTGACAAAGTTGGAGTATTAAATTCACCTCAGAGGTTTCTAACCTGATTTAACTGAAAATAATGAAAATAGGAACACAGAAATCAAGATAATGGAAAAATAAGAAAAAATTTGAAAATAAAAGTAGTCAGTCACCAAGCTAACTGACCTACCATCGTTCCAGATGCAACTTTGACTCAGTCTTTGCTCAAATAACCTTACATTGGTTCTAATGTAAACAATTTCTCTGTCTCTGAACGTGATCAGGCCTCCTCACCTGGTGTGATGGTCTTCAAGCATGCATGGCACTTGGCAGAGAACTCATTGCTGTAGCAGTCGATGCACATCAGCAAGCCATCCTTGGTGGAAAAGGGCCGATCCACCAGAGATCGGTTGCACTTAATGCAGAGGAAGCATTCGCTGTGCCAGTGGCGGTCCTTGTATGACAGATCCTGAAGAGCCAATGACAGGAGAGAATGTTTGGTTCAGTTAGAAATCAGAGGAAGCCTGTTAAGTTCCTGTGTTTGCCTGTTGTGGTCTACGGAAACATTTCAACAACTGCAAAATTAAGATATCAGTAAAAAGTATTGAACAAAGAGAAATTTTGAGCCAGTGGTGGCGCTAGATGAAAAGTCAGGAGGTTCGCCAAAGTTACTAGGATTCATCCTGAGGGGATAATGAATGTCTGAACCAAATTTTATCGCAATCCATCAAATAGTTGTTCAGTCTATGGACCAAAGTGGCCAATCAACAAACCAATATTGCCATCCCTAGAGCCATGCGGTTACTACGGTTATACCCAGTGACACGTTTCTGTCAGAAATGAATCATTTCTTTTAATAATGTCAATGAACAGGTACATTAAGCTTGATAGCACATTTTAAACAAGCCTTCATGCTGGTGTATATGACATGTATGTTTGTAACAAAGGTAGAAAACTGGCTTTGTGACTCCAAAGTTTCAGGTTATCTGCAAACATAAATGGGAAATAAATGGGTGTGTAAAGTCAAAGAGTGACGGGTTGACTTTCACTGACTGAATATAGGTTAAAAATGTTACCTTGCTGGTGCAGTCAATGAGCATTTGGCATAATTCACAGTTGTTGGAGAATAGTGTCTCGTAGCACTTAATGCAGTATGGGTTTTCGTCCTTCAGGATGTACTTTTGCCCATACAAGGACTCTTTACACTTGGCACAGTCGTAGCGCTCAGCCATTTTTACTGAAATCACCCCTCTGAGTCGCCTCTCCTGTAAAATAAAATATAAAGACAGTCAAAAACCATAAAGATGGTATAATTGCAGCCAGAACACTCCAAAAATATGGATGCGGTGCACAAGATCTGTCGCCATCTAAACTTTGAAACTTGGAGAGCAACAAAAGCACTACAGTACCATAAGGATCACATGGTCCAGTAAATTATATCATGTGTCCATGATGTCTGAGATTCCTGGAAAGTAAATTGAGTACTACATACAACAAATTAGGCAGAGGAATGTCACAAACAGCCCTCGAAAGGGCACACACTACAGAGTAAATACCTTCCACTGTATTAATGGACATGATGTGACTTTTAAATCTGTTTTACTTGCTCCAAAAGAGTCCAAATCTAAGTCTAAGGAGGTCTAAATTAGCTAAATTCGGAATGAAAGACCAAAAACAAGTAAGGTTAGGTGGAAGAGGGGAAAAGCAATAAGGAGAAAAGTGAAGATGGAAAAGGAGAAAAAGAAAAAATGTTTTAAAAGTAAAAGAGTAAAGACAATTTAGAAGGAAAAGAAGAAATGTAGGAGCAGCAGAGGAGTCAAACAAAAAAGGGGCAACATACAAAAAAAGCAAAGAAATGCAACATACAAGAGGAAGAAATGAAAGAAATGCATTATCATTTACTGCAGACTTCTTAATTTCAGAGCTGATTTTCAGGGGTTGCATAAGATTTTATGCAACCTCTGAAAATCAATTCTTGGAAAATCCAACCTGTTTAGACAACTGGAAGGTCTTCAAAGGGGAAAGTCGTGCTCTTCAGTGCATTTGATTACAGTAGAGTTGATTTCAGGATAGCGTCAAGTGATGGTGGTGTTTTGGCACAGGAAGAAAGGAAGAACGAAATAGTGCTCTGTCTTTCCCCAGAATTAGTCACAGAAGTATTTTGAGAGTAATTGAATAAGGCGTATTAGCCCAAACACAAAGGCTGCTATTGACTGGGCATTTGATCAGATGCAGAGCAGTCACAGTTTTCACATTTGTCACTTGCCAGTCATTGTTAAGTTGTTGTTAGATGCTCTGCAGATGATAACCAGTGATTTCATTCACTGGCAGATAGTTTGTGAATAATTTTCATCTAAATTTTGAACATTAAAGTTTGGACGAAGCTGTTTGTTCAAGCATCTTCCCAGTGCCAACACACGCTGGATACTGTCTACCATGGAGCACTCAGATTGATTACAAATCTCAAAGCCCTTACTCACCATTGCTCTCTGTAGATCTGCTGATCTCACTGGACACAAGTGTTTCTAAATGACTTGGAAGCAGGCACATCTGGCTGTAGATGTTTTGAATGTTTTTTGATATCTTATAATTCTGTAATTTGTTTTTCATTTTAAATTGTCATATGTTTGTTTTGTGTCTGCAACAGTGTTATTTGTGCTGCTGCCTGTCTTGGCCAGGACACTCTTGGAAAAAGAGATTTTTGATCTCAACGAGTCTTTTACTCCTGGTTAAATAAATAAATAAAAAATACACATTTTCTATCTCAATATTTATAAGACCTTTGTACGGCTTTAGCCCTGTTCAACCAGCCTTAAACCGTCTGTATCTTCTATACCCCCCTCTAAACCCTCTTCACTTCCCTATAAAACCTGTGTGCCCCCTCTGTGTCCCACACCTCTATATTCCTATTTAATCTGTTTGTGTCCCTCTTTACTCCTCTATAAACTCTCTATACGCGTCTATGAGACAGCTGTGATCATGCACCCCTATAAAAACCCCTCTATAAATAATTTATACTCCTCTATAAATGCCTTGTACCCCTTCATATCCCTATCTAAACCAACAAACCCTCTGTACCCTCTCAACTCCCTATGAGCCTGTACCCCTTTCTTAATCTTCTGTACTCTCTATAACCCCGACATAAACCCTTTATACACCTCTGTGAAGCCCCAGTAATCCTTTACACCCCTGTAATCCCTCCAAAACCCCTCTATACACCTCTACATATACCATACCCTTATCTAAACCCACTATCCTCCTCTATAAACTCTCTATACTATCTAAACTCCTCTGTAAAACCCCTGTACCCCCTTGCTATAAACCCTCTGTACCCGTCTTCATACCTCTTTAAGCCTATACCTCTGTACCAATACCACTTTATCGCCCCAAATGAGTTCTCTGAAACTACTTGATGTCATTTTAAGAATCCGTCGAGCATCAGCCAGATATTAAGCCGACATCTTAATAACTGACAAAAACACTACTCAAGAAAAAAAGACCAGTTCCTCACCCACTCACCTCTTTTTCAAAAACTTGCTCAAGCAACTCAAATAATCTTCTAAATCTCCTCAGAAATCTGGATTATATCTAATCATGACGAATTTAATGATTTTTAAGACCCAAAACTGTCACAAACTACCATATGAGGCTAAAACGTTTCACACATCGAAGATTTGAAGCAGGAATAAAATCACCAAACATCTCGGAAACTATTCTGAATGACTGGAAAATAAAAGAGAGAGAAAAGGCAAAGAACATCGGGTCAAAAAAGCAGAATAGTAAAGAAGGAACAAGTGAAGAAAGAAGTCTTACCTGTCAGTGCAGCCTGAGTGTCGGATGAGGAGCCTGCTTGAGTCCAGAGGTGTCGACTGAGCACTGGAGTCCATCTGCCTTTTAAAATTAAGAGCAAAATGTGACCCACATTGGGGCAGGAAGGTGGAGGCAGTGGTGTGACCAGAGTGGGCAGGTCAGATTATATTTAGACTGCTATAAATTCAAGACAAAATGCTGAAAATCTCAACAAATTCCACTGTGAAATGTACACTCTTCAACTTTTGGACAATACAATGTCTGCATGGATAACACACACACATACACACTCAAAGAAAAAGGAAATCAGGTGGTCTGCACGAAACACATACACAACATGACAAATAATTATTACAAAATGTAATTAATTGAATTTAAAAACTGAAGTTTCTCGCCACCGTTTTGAAAAAGTTTTTTTTTTGTTTTGTGAGTTATTTTGTGGAACAAGTATTCAGATGTTTTACTTCAGTAAAAGTAGCAATACCACAGTGCAGAAATACTCTGTTACAAGTGAAAAGTCCTGCATTAAAAGAATGCAGGAAGTATTAGCAACAAAAGGCACTTCACGTATCAAAAGTAAAAGTACTCACGAGGCAGCAGAATGGCCCCTATACATTATATATACATTACTATTTGGTAGTTTAACACTTTACAATATATAATTTTGGAAACTCATTATTGGTTTCCCATGTAAAATCTCTATTTGTAAAGTAACTACAGCTGTCAGATAAATGTAGTGGAGTAGAAAGTACAATATTTCCCTTTGAAGTGTAGTGAAGTTTAAAGTAGCTTAAAATGTAAATACTCGAGTAAAGTACAAGTACATCAAAACTGTACTTAAGTACAGTACTTCAGTAAATGTACTAGTTAAATCCCACCACTGGTCAGCATACCGTGAACTAAACTCTAATTCTAATTCTGTGGTATGAACATAACAAGGGTAGTTATGTAAAAGTGACAAAATTTGTTATGTCACGGTCAGAAAAAACTTCCTCGTGATCATGGAAGTACACTCAAGTAAAGTACAAGTACCTCAAAAGTACTTAAATACAGTACTTCAGTAAATGTACTAGTTAAATCCCACCACTGGTCAGCATACCATGAACTAAACTCTAAAAAGTGTTGTTGTCATTAAGTTACCAGTAGAGTGTGGCAGGAGTACGCTGGGAAATTTGTAAAAAGACAAAAGTCTTGATTTGATTACATTTAATTTGATGATCATTCATACAGAGGTCAGTTGACCCAATTTGTTTACAGACAGTATGTTCATTGCAGTATTGATATGATGAACTACAGTCATCATCTCTTTAAGTAAAAAGAGGCTCTTCATTCTAAACGAGATCATCTGATGAAGGTTAAATAGGTTTTCTTATTAAAAAAAGCTCTATCATACAGTAGAGTTTCTGCACGTACAGTACATGCCAGATTTGAAGAGAGAGGTAGAGTTCATTCACAGCTGTGACAAGAACTGTTTCTTTCGATGGTTCAGAGAAATCGCATGTCATGTAAGAGCTAAATAGCAGCCACTTGTTTGTCCTTAGCCTAATTTTTTTACATGTGAAAATGTGTGACTCCAGTGAGTGTCAATACAATATGTGCTGACATTTACGTGAAGAGAGAAAATACTTAAAACTGAATCAAGACTTTTTATGGTTTTTCTTGAATTTGATTTTCTGCAGCATCATGTTGGTTAAAAGATTTGTGCAAATCAAAACAACACAATGTGTGATTGTCTTCCATTTTTAGCATTTTGTACAGATCCTAGCTTGCACACCAACACACAGTGCGTAAATATATTAGGATAATCTAATAGTACAACAGCAGTAATGGGAGAGGAGATCATGTGGTGGGAGGGCCCCTGTAAGTCTTAAAGTCTTGGGAGAGGAATGTAGAAATATATTGGAATAAACTACAAATCCCGCCCGCGGTTGTATGCCTCCGCCAACCATTCAAGTTGCAGTTTACATCCATGTCTGTCCAGACTCATAGAATATATGTAGTGAAGACTTTGAAGGAATTGAATAAAAGGTATTAAGTGTATTTTTTTGGCAAAATGGAAGTTATCTCTATATTGACGTGTGATTCCAGTGAATAATTTCCAGTGAGAAACATGCTGTCTTCACTTAGGGACTATTTTTAAAGAGGAGTACAGAGAATTGATAGAGAGCTTCGTCACATGGTGCAACGACAATCACCTGAAGCTCAATATCAGCAAAACCAATGAGCTCATCGGTGGACTATCAGAGAACCAGGAGGCCCCCTGTCCTGGTTGTCATCCAGGGAGAGGAAGTGAAGAGGGTGGACTCATGCAGGTACCTTGGAGTCCAAATCAATGAATAATGGCCAAACAAGTGTTTTTCCAGGACATTACGATGTCACAGTGAAATTGACCTTTGACCTTGGGTAAAAAATGTCATCATTTTATCCTATGACACATTTGTGTGAATTTTTGTAATAATTAGCGTATAAATTCTTGAGTTATGGCCAAAAATGTCTTTTGTGAGGCCACAGTGACCTTTGACCTTTGACCACCAAATTGTAATCAGTTCATCCTTGAGTCCAAGTGGACGTTTGCACACCATATCACTTCTATATGGGTCAGTACATCCTCACAGTAGCGTCTCTTGTACAAACTTAAGGGTCATGTTAACAACTCTTCATTAAGCTGAATTTTCCTGAACTGATTTTCCAGGAGAAATGTTCACCTAAAGATGCCAATGTACTAAACATACAGCGTTGTGAAAAGGAAATGTCAGGAGATAAACAGGATTACGAGATAACGAGATACATAACGAGATAAACTGAAAGAGCGTGGTCTTTCAGTTTGAGAGCATGACTTACTGATTTCACGTTCAGATTTTGTAATGCTTTCCCTCAAAACCCTGCCCAAATAGCACTTTCTTGCTCCGCTTCTGCTCAAACTGCATGCAAGTTTGAGCATCAAGGGGAAGCATTACAAAATCTGGACGTGAAATCAATAAGTCATGCTCTCAAATTGAAAGACTCCGCTCTTGAACAAAGGTAGGAAAAAAGCCCCATGCTGCTTGACCTCTCTTTATAACTCAAATGCTTTTCATTTCCCAATTTCACTTCACATTACTAAGTGCCTTGTATTAATTATGGTCTTTCATTGTGCACACTTTGATATATATGCATACCATGTTGTACATTCAGAGCCGGCCCTACCTATTAAGCGATATAAACAGTTGCTTACAGTTTTTAACTGGTTATGAAACAGTCTCAATTTAATACTGATACCTCTAAATGACCTACATAAGCAAACGAGACCGACAGCAAGAAGATTGGCTATTTCTATTAGTTTCTAATAGTTATTCTTAATGCCTGCCACCAGGTCGGATTTTTCCGCGACATCAGATTAAACGGCGCTGGGGTTTGCTCTGGCTGAATTCAAGTTGCTTCAGCCGCTAACTGAAGGTCCGTCTGAATATTATAAATAACAGTAAAAGTTATCACTACTGCAACATTTCACATAGAGGGCTGTAGTTGCCGTACTGTTACCACTATGACTACTTTCTATCTGTGTAGTACATTCCCTTATTAATGTCTTACTGTAACCTAATCATAACTCTAAATTTACCCCCTAAAACAAACAATAAAATACACATGAACCTTTTGTGGGCCGGCTTTTTGGACCCAAAATGGGACGTGAGTCTCCACAATGTGGAAAAAAAACACATATACAAGCACACCTGAGAAATGTAGATGAATCTGAGATGCCCAGTTTAATATTAGTTTAGCCAGATATAATACTACAATATCAAATTACATGTACTCTGTCAGCTACAGTGAAAAATCCAAAATTAACTGTTCACCACAACTCCAAATTAAATATATTCAAATTACTCTGGAAATGTGTCACTGTAACTACAATTTAGGCCACAAATAGTTAGTATTGTTTTTATTCTGGTGCACTAGTTTGTTATTACTGTGTGGCTTTTGTTTTGAAAATGAACTCCTGTCGCTTCGTTTTTCCGGTTTTATTGTGAAGGTTATCACCGGAAGTGTTGGCTAACAGACGTTTTATACCCGGAAGACTTTGTAAACAAACGTTCAAAACAAAGGGAGCATGATAAACTTTCGTAATGAAAACAGTAAACCTGTAAGTAAAACTGCAAAACATTTCCGGTGAAGAACATGGAAGATGAAGAGCGGCTACAGCCCGGAGGAAACCCGGACTGGATGTCCCGTCTCCCCGCGGGGCTGCTGGATGTCCCGCTGTGGAACTTGGCCATTCCCGGTAACACAGAAATAGTCGGATGAACTGGGCTATTCTGGGAAAACGATCCACACTACAATAAAAATATGAAAAATATAGATGACACTTTTGGGCATGTTGTTGATATGTGACTGCGCTCCGTCTCTCTCTACAGGGAGCCATGACAGCATGTCTTTCTGTCTGGATGTCTCCTCTCCTGTCCTGAGATCACAGCCCTGCCTCCTCAGAGTGCTCGACTGGCTGGTTCCCTGCTGGACTCGACCCTGTGTCTACCGCTGGGCCACCACACAGGTAGGTATGGAAGCCCATTCCTGCCAATGTGATGGGGAAAAAGATCCTGTAAGTCATTATAATGAGAAACTTTCTCAAAATAAGTCAATAAGTCTCAAAATAATGACTAAAGTTTCTCATATTTCTGAGATACTAATTATTTTAAGAAGGTTTCTCATTATTTCGCGATAGTAACTCATTACTTTGAGAAAGTTTCTCATATTTCTGAGATACTAACTCATTATTTTGAGAAAGTTTCTCATATTTCTGAGATACTAAGTCAGTATTTTGAGAAAGTTTCTCATTATATTGAGAAATCTCATTATTTTGAGAAAGTTTCTCACACTTTTGAGATACTAAGACATTATTTTGAGAAAGTTTCTCATATTTCTGAGATACTAAGTCATTATTTTGAGAAAGTTTCTCATATTTCTGAGATACTAATTATTTTGAGGTTTCTCATTATTTCGAGATAGTAAAGTTATTATATTGAGATACTAACTCATTATTTCGAGATACTAACTCATTATTTTGAGATATCAAGTCATTATTTCGAGATACTAACTCATTATTTTGAGATATCAAGTCATTATTTCGAGAAAGTTTTTCATTATAATGACTTACAGGATCTTTTTTTTTCATCACATTGGTGGAAATGGGCTTCTCTATAGACAGGGGAGTTGTACTATAAATTGGGGTCCAATTTAGGGGCCCATAAAGCCTATCCTTCAGAGGGTTTGAAGTGAGACAATCTGGCCTCTGGTGGTGCGTTCTGGAGGTGGTTCTCAACTTGTAAAGTCAAAAAGCACCTTTACAAAGTACAGTCTCTGTGAGCAGACAAATACTGTATAATATATGTAAAATATAAAACCCAAAGAAACAAACAAAAGTAACATACAACAACATAAAAATACTCCACTACAAGTAAAAGTCCTTCATTCAAAATGTTATTGAAGTAAAAGTACAGAGGTACTTTATAAACAATATGTGTATATATAAGAAAACACAATGTACTCCTCTGAAATGTGAAGTACTGCACTATCTGCTTAGATAGTTGGTTAAACTGCATTTTGATGTACAATAAACTTTAATGTGATTTAACCTAAAGCAGCACTGAAGGAAAGTACTGAAGGTAAGACATACATGTTAGGAAAGCTTTTGGCTGCAACTAACGATTATTTTCATTAATGATTAATCTGCGGACTGTTTTCTCAATTAATTAATTAATTGTTTGGCTTATAAAACGTCAAAAAACGTTGACACATAAAACATTTGACAGTCTAGGAACAGTGAACTTTTGACATTTTTGCATAAAAAATTACTTAGATGCAGAGTTACTGCAACTTGCATTGAATTATTGTACATTTTTCCATATTTTTATATTTACTGTCCTTCTCTTCTTCCCTGTGTGTGTGCAGCAATCAGTCCTCAGTGATCAGTGTGATCTTGGTGTTCGTTTCTTGGACCTGCGGATTGCCAGGAAGCCAGCAGGAGGCAGCAAATTGTTCTTTGCCCACGGCATCTACACACTGGTGACCGTGAAGGTACACACTCAGACTCACGCAAATACAACAGCCTCACATTATACACGGTCTAAAGTTTGAACGGGATTTACACTGAACCACAGCCACACAACCCAGGAGCAAGAAAAGACCAATACAGGCCTGAGTTACAGCCGTTACTGAGAAGAGATTGAATACCAAATATGACAATTATGTGTGTGTGTGTGTGTGTGTGTGTGTGTATGCAGGAGGCTCTGGACGAACTGGCTACCTGGTTGGACGCTCATCCCAAAGAGATCGTAATCGTTTCCTGCTCGCATTTCGAATCGCTGACTGACGAAGATCACGTCCACCTTGTTGAGTTCATCATCACGCTGTTCGGAAAGAAACTCTGCTCATCACAGGTAACCGGGCTGATAAGGAGAGAGAGACGAGGAGTTAATGAATCAATTAGTCGATCAGCAGAGAATTAATCCACAACAGTTTTGAAAATGAAAGTTAATTTATTAAGCAAACATTTTCTAGTTCCATCTTCTAAAATGTGAGGATTTGCTGCTTTTTTCTGTTTTATATAATTGTAAATTGAACATATTTAGGTTTGAGGATTTTTTATGGCCATTTTTCTCTATTTTTTGACATTTTATTCACTCAAAAATGTATTTAAAAAAGTTAGTTTTAAAGATATGGAATATTTAATGTGTACATGTGTTTATATGCAGGATCTTCCCACTCTGCGTTCCTGTTGGTCCAGAGGTCAGCAGGTTGTTGTTTCCTACGGCAACCAGCAGATGGTACAGCAGCACCCTGAGCTGTGGACTGGAATACCTTACTGGTAAATACACAGCGGGGATACTTTAAGCTTCTATTGCTAACAGTACTAATTAAAAGATATACGTGTTTCACACCATGTTTGTATTGTTCAAGTATAAGCCCACAATTATCACACATTGCTAGAATTGACCACGTATTATTAATTTAGGCTTCCATATGAACTTCCACAACAACGCCAACGTCTTTGCTGTAGACTTCTCTCTTTACTGTGAATTTCAGCTGTAAATCATATAAACACTAATTGAAACATTAAACTGACTGGCCTCATGGGGGCGCTCTGTCTCCAGGTATGCCGACAGCCCAGACCCTGAGAAGGTGATCGCCTACCTGGAGGACCAGAAGCACAAAGGAAGGCCAGGTAGGCAGTGGTGGAAGAAGTAGTCAAATCATTTACTAATGTAAAAGTTTTGTATGTAATCTGAAAAGTAACCAGACTCTGTAGCTGTTAAATCAATGTAGTGGAGTAAAAGAAAACAATATTTACTTCTGAAAATGGGAGGAGTAGAGGTATAAAGTGGCATAAAATGGAAATAGTACCTCAAAGCTGTACTTACAGTACATACAGTACTACTGCCAGTAGGTCTACCGTAATGTTACTCACATCTTTACAGACATCTTATTTAGCAGTTTGTTATTTTACCGACCGTTTGTTTTCCAGCTGGTTTTTACGTCAGCGGTCTGAACCTTACAGAAGACACTCCTTACGTCCTCCTTCATCCCCTCCAGACCATGAGGAAGATGACGATGAGGGCTCTCTCGCTGCTGCTTCGCTGGGCGAGCGAGCAGCGGCCAGGGGGGCAGGAGGTGGGCGGAGTCAACATCCTCTGCTGCGACTTTGTGGGCGTCAGTCGATTCTGCTCGCTTGTGATTGGCCTAAACTACAAACTGCTGGGTGGACGCCCTGTCTGCAGGATGCCACGAGCGTCTTCCTCAGATGTCATTGGCTGTTGCCATAACAACCGCACTGGAGATCTAACATAGAAAAACAAATCAGTTTGCTTTTTTTTGTTTTTCTCAGAAAGTGTCAATTAATAGCCGTTATTGTACCTCTCATCCTGTTTACGCGGTTATGTCTGTCTAAACTTCAGTATTAATGACTTAAACATTAAAATGTGGTCCACTTAACATTTTGATTACACACTGCAAGCCACCAAATATGTCTGATCGTGGGAATATGTTGCATATTCTCATTGGATCTTCACATTTATGTGTTTCACTCTTATCTCTTATACATTAAACAGAGTGTCATGTTTGCATTATTTTTAAATTGTACACATTCAGTTTTTTCTACTATTGTAATTTTGTACGCACTTGTTAATACGATTTTGCTATTCTGGGATATATACTGTCACATATTATATAAATAAATACTTTCATATATTTTGACTCTTGATTTTTCGTAGCTCTCCGTGTGTAATGATGCTAGTAATCACATTGGTATCAGTAAAGGTTTAATGTCCTTTATAATAATAAATACAAAAAGAATACAACAATTAATAAAAACAGCAATCAATACAAAAACATACACAAGTTAACGCCAACATAACTATAACAAAACAACTGCAAACAAGTTTTGTGTTTCTTTGAGTGACATTTCAGGACTCTTCAAGTGCTGCCGTTGATTCAAGAACTGCACCAGAACTCCTCTACAAATATACTAAATACTACAGCACACTATACAAAATATTATAGGAAACTATCAAAGAAAGCCTGAGATGCAGGATTTAGTTCTAGTGTCAAAACCATTTGGATAATATCAAAAAAGCACTGTCATCAAGTTAAAGCTTGGGTAGGCAATGTCTTTTAGAAGCACTTTTTGTTATATTTGTTGAAATTCTCTCTACATCCCGACAGCAATCAGTAAATCAAATGCTCTGACAAAAAAAGGAAAAAAGTCCGGTATCTGTGGCTGTTGCAGGACTGTAATAAGCCCGTCCAGCTACGCATCTGACTACCTGCGCACACTCAGACAGAAGTAGAAAAGGCTACAGCCAAAAAGAGGTTGGATAAAGCAAGAGGTCAAACCAGAGTCAGCATCAGTATGGATGATTTTCAACGATGGCGAGAAGAACTGAGGGAGTTGAAGGGCTGAACAGTCGTATACTTTCAAAATCTAGCTTACTCTTGCTGGTTTCTTCAACATAACCAACCCTAGCTTTAATACAAGGCTATTTCAGATACAGGTTTTGATATGACAACTTTGTCCTGTCTTTAACACAGTGACACTGACGACTCCAAGGACAAGAACCCAAAACCAGGGTAGAGAGGTTCAGTGAATGCACAGTAGAAGGTGTACAGGTGGATCTGAGTGTCAGATAAAACTCTGTAGAAGGACAGAGTGCCTGCAGGCCAGTCCAGATACACTCCCACTCTGAGGGAGGCAGAGGAGGGAGGAGGGAGAAGAGCTGTTCTTATATTATTGTGCCAGGCATAGTAGCACTTATCAGTGAACTCCAGACTCCATGACTTCTCATTCCATCCAAGCCTACTGCCATCACGGGCTCCTCTCCGTCTGAGTCCCTTGTAGGTCACTCCAATATCAACCCCTCCTTCACAGTCCACCTCCCAGTAGCAGCGACCAGCCAGACCAGTTGTACACAGCAGCTGGTAGCACCAGTCGAATCTGTCCGGGTGTTCAAGATACGGCTGCTTCTCCATCGACAGCATCACTTTTCGGTTGTTCTCACACAGGAGGACGTTTTTGTGTGCTGTGTTCGGGTTCAGTGTGAGTTCACAGGTATCTGGCGGAGAGAAAAAGACAGTAGATGTAGGTCTGCACGTTTTGACCGAATGGATGTCACATGAATGGACTTTGTATTTGAAACTAAACTAAATATTCAATTTTACACACTTACACTTGCCCAGGCCAGATTTCAACCACTGAATGCATCCATGATCCACACTGGAGGAAAAAAACAAAGTCAGACCAGCATACAGACAATTAGGGCCCTATTTTCATTGCGGTGCAAAAAACAGCACCATCTTGCGTGATTAAAATAGGCCCTTAATCTTTCTCTCCTTCCATCCTTGTATCTTCCTTTATTTTTTTCCTCATACCTGAGAGTATCCAGTCTCCACCGTGGCTCCTCCAGTCCAGCAGAGAGCAGCTTCACTCCTGAGTCTCCAGGATGATTGTAGTTCAGGTCCAGCTCTCTCAGGTAGGAGGGGTTGGACCTCAAAGCTGAGGCCAGAGAAGTACAGCCGTCCTCTGTGATCAAACAGCCTGACAACCTATGCAAATACAAATACACACAACTCAGGAGTTTTGTCAAAATAAAAGCCTGAATTACTATTATCTTGTTAGATATTTTCATTAGTCCACTGGGTTAAAAATAGTTGTGCTATCGCAGTTACATGACTGTAGAACATGACAGTAACATTGGCCTATAGAGCCTTTAAGAGGGCATCACATGTGCCCTACAGTTCAGAGATTCCCAACCCCCAGGACTGGGCCTTGGCAAAAACAAAGCTGCATTATAATTTTACAAGTTAAAAAGAGAAAAAAACTGTGTGCTCCGTATGCACTGCACAGCTAGAGGTGTTGGCAACTGCAAGATGAACATGTACTGTAATCAGAAAGAATGCAAAGAGTCCACAGCCATGAAGACAGATGAAGCAGTGAGCTAAACACGTTGCTCAGTATTAATAAAAGTATTAATAAAATATCCTTGTATCCTTTATTCTAATGGACTGAGTGTGCAGCCACTACCCTAAACACCTTTGCACTAATCACCCTGAATTTGGCAGTTTGTGCATTTTTCGTCATACTGTAACTCCCTGTCACGCCCCCAACAACAATATACTCATTTTTAACTAAAGCAGGTCATCAGTATGCGAGGTAACCCATCTGTAATCGACAGTTTAACAACCTTTCAACATTCAGCAGTGCATGAAGGCCACTACCTGAGTGTTGCTGAGAAGTTTGTCTGTGTTTTAATCTACTAAACACTCACAATTAAACACAGATCAAATAAAGTTAAGATAGGGTGTAGTGTTAAGTAGGTGTAGACATTTTCTCACAGTAGAAATTTTTACTCTACAGACAAGAGAAGCACAGACATACAGTAACTAATAACATGATAGTTGCTGACCTGAAAGTTTCCAGTCGACAGTGTGGACTCTGCAGTCCAGCAGAGAGCAGCTTCACTCCTGAATCCTGCAGGTCGTTGTTACTCAAGTCCAGTTCTCTCAGACTGGAGGACTTGGTGCTTAGAACTGATGATAACTCCTGACAGCATTTTTCTGTGAGCCTAGATTGATTCAACCTGAAAAAAATACAAATAATTCCATTTATACTTTCTGTGTTTCAGCTTTTCGGGTTGTCACTGTCAGTGAGGAGAGAAATGGCTCAAATAAACTACACTTCAGCAAGGAAAAAAACATGAGTAAATGGTGATATTTCTTCGCACTAACCGTTAACTAGATTGTTACTGTATTACAACTACTTTTAAGTTGCAGGTAAAAATAAAAGTATGGGGACAGCTTCTCGGTGTACACTAACTAGGTTGACTTTAATGAGAGCTGCCCAACAGAACTCTAACAGAAAATGTAATACAGTTCAAGAAATACACACATTATTATGTAGTTCCCCATCTACACAAAAATTATATTTGACACTATAAAATACATACAATTGCCATTAATTAAATGAATATTCAGCTAAATAATGTTAGCCACAAAGTAAATCGAATCTCACCTTCCACATGTAATGCTCTAATTCTGTTCACCCTTTCAGAGTAATTAAAGAAAGAAAAATAAAAAATTATAAAATAAAAATGGGTCTATAACTTCAGGATTAGTTCGATGCTGAAAGCTTATATAACCACAAACAGGCAAGACAGATTTAACACTACAAAGTAGTGTTCAAATATGATCTCACCTGAGAGTTTCCAGTGTACAGTGTGAACTCCTTATTCCAGCAGACAGCAGTTTCACTCCTGAGTCCTGCAGGTCGTTGTTACCCAGTTCCAGCTCTCTCAGACTACAAGACTGGGAGCTGAGAACTGAGGCCAGAGCTTCACAGCTTCTTTCTGATAACTTACAGCCACTCAGCCTGAAGGATTTCAATCACTGAACTTAGATATTAAATAAAAACATTTAACTGAGAATTAATCTGACTAACAGAAAATGTGAGTATGATTGCTTATTTTTAGTTTGATTCATTAGAACTGGTAAGTAATTATTTTAAAAGTAGTCGTAGTTTAAACAATATTCAAAAAAGTGCTATTAGCAATGGTATTAGTGAGTTGTAAACCATAGTAGCAGGAGTCAGGACAGTGCGAGAGTAGGTGAATGCGGAAAGTGTCTAGTAGTTTAATAAAGAATTAAATCAGAGTATATAGTATGATTTGCTGAAGCAAACCCAGTAAGTATACTTTTCCTTATTGTATAATTCCCTGGGAAGCATAACGTAGTTTGATTTCAGCAAAATGTCTTAGGAGACTTAGGAGACATAAAGCCAACCCAAAATCACATCAACCACATAGATATGAAGGTAGATTGGTGTAGAAGTCCTTTGAGCTTGTACCAATGACACTCAGACTTCTAGAAATTATGTGTTCTGGTAAGTTGAAATTTTCACTAGCAACTAAGATCCATACTAAAGGGCAAAGCAATTCCTTTTATGAAGTCATGTATACAATTTAACACATAATGAGAAAATGAACAAAAGCATGGGCGAATACGATTGTGGATGCAGAGACAATAAGGTAGACCAAGAGAGTGACTACATTAGGGCAACTGCATTTCATAAACAGAATCACACTTAATAAATTGCAGAATACTGACCTGAGAGTTTCCAGCGTACAGTGTGAACTTCCCAGTCCAGCAGACAGCAGCTTCACTCCTGAATCCCGCAGATAATTGTTACTGAGGTCCAGCTCTCTCAGACTGGAGGACTGGGAGCTGAGAACTGATGAGATCTCCTGACAGCATTTCTCTGTGAGGTTGGTTTGATTCAACCTGTCAAAAAACAACAACAAAAAAACCCAGAAATATTTATCGTTATATTACATCTAAGGTGTTTGCAAAGTTGCTCACTTAGTTCTTATGCTATGCTAACCGGCTTCATATCCAACTCTTGGCAAGAAAGCGAAAAAGCATATTTCCCTAAATGTCCCAAATTAATTTTTCCTTTGACTCTTTCAGTGGAAATAACGTAGCCCAGTAAACACCAGAGGTATACACTTTTGTCAGAGTTTATAAAATATGTATAAACCAACATACAAAATATATATGAATAAAAATAATACTGTATCTAAGGAAGAAAACACAACATACAGTGTTACCGTTACAAAATCCTGCTACCCCAAAATCTTAACATTACTCTAACCTGAGAGTTTCAAGTTGGCATTGTGGACTTGCCAATCCAGCAAAGAGCAGTTTCACTCCTGAATCCTGCAGGTCATTATTACTCAGGTCCAGTGCTCTCAGACTAGAGAACTTGGAGCTGAGAACTGATGAGAACTCTTGACAGCATTTCTCTGTGATCCTTGTTTGATTCAACCTAGTAAAATGGCGAAAATAGAATTAAAATAATTGTAATGTTTCTAACAAACAACCAACAACTTTTAATTTGATAAATACAGGAACGTAGTTATACACGAGAATGTGATCTAACCTCAGAGTTTCCAGTCTACAATGCTGACTCTCCTGTCCAGCAGAGAACAGCATCACTCCTGAATCCTGCAGATCATTGTTACTCAGATCCAGCTCTCTCAGAGAGGGCTGGTGGCTAAGAACTGAAGCCAAAGCATCACGGCTTTTGTCTGATAAATTACAGCCAGTCAGCCTGAGGAAGAATTTGTCATTAGTCAAATTGGATTTTGAATAAAAAATATGTTCTTTAAGAATAAAGGTACATGTACTGTGTCACGCCTCTGAGTCATTAACACCCTGTGAAACACAATTTATCCTGACCTGAGTGTGTTCAGTGTGCAGTGTGGACTTTCCAGTCCAGCAGAGACCACCTTCACTCCTGAGTCCTGCAGGTCGTTGTTACTCAAGTCCAGGTCTCTCAGACTAGAGGACTTGGTGCTGAGAACTGATGATAACTCCTGGCAGCATTTCTCTGTGAGACTGTTGTGGTTCAACCTGGTAAAATAAACACAACATTTTCGTTAAATTTTAGATATTTAGCTTTCCAAAGCAACTCGCGTTTGGGCCTGGAACATTTCTAGTTTCAGGGTAATGCACATTTAAAGCCTTTAGCAGAATAACAGAATACAGTATATGATCTAACCTAAGAGTTTCCAGTCTACAGTGTGGATTCTCCAGTCCAGCAGAAAGCAGCTTCATTCCTGAATCCTGCAGGTTGTTATTACTCAGATCCAGCTCTCTCAGACTAGAAGACTGGGAGCTGAGGACTGATGCCAGGCCTTCACAGCTTTTCTCTGACAGGTTACAGCCACTCAGCCTGAAGAAGAACATGCAACAAGAATGTATTTTCAAAATAATCAATATTTCTTATCTTATAAAAGAATAATGATACTCCCAAGCATTACAATAAAAAAAATACTATTATATACGTTTTGCTCACAGGCATTTTTGTATCAATTCTCATTTAAAGCACATCTATGTAGCTTTGGCTAAATATCAACCACTGTGGCCACAAGTGACACTTCCAAGACAATGGTTAATAGAGCTACAGCGCTTAGTTGATTAATCTATTAGATTAAAATTATCTAGTTCCAGCCTCTACAATGTGATTATTTGCTGTTTTTGTGGTCTTCTACAATTGTAAACTGAATATTTTGGGGTTTGGACTGTTGGTTGGACAAAATAAGACATATGAAAATGTCATCTTGGACTGTCATACTGTGATATACACCATACACCTCTGTGACTGTGATAGACATTTTTTTTAGTTTTGTAATTGTAGTTTTGTAGGAGGAACCAGTGGTTCAGTAGATAATGGTTTGGCAGATAATGGTCTTGCCAAATTCAGAAAAAAATTCAGGAACAACAACTTTGATATTATATTTTTTTTCTTATTGTTAACAAATCTGGCAACAATATTTTGATTTACTTTTTTTCTTCAGGGATGAATGAATGGCTTTGGGCTGAGTGCCAGAGACAGGTTGGAGAGGTCAGAAAGACAAATGGACTAATGCTTTGTTGGTTTTGGGCTTTTCATCAAACAAAAAGAAAAAAATACAGCCTTATCCTTTAATCTGTCCTGTTTTCTTTAAACTTACAGAGACTTATTGGAAGCTTTGACCACTGGCAGCAGCCTCAGAAGACCCTCCTCGGAAGCAGAGTATTTCTTCAAGTCAAACACGTCCAGGTCTTTCTCCGATGACAGCAAGATGAAGGCCAGAGCTGACCACTGAGCAGGAGAGAGTTTGTCTGTGGAGAGACTTCCTGAACTCAGGTACTGTTGGATCTCCTCCTCTAGAGAACAATCATTGAGCTCATTCAGACAGTGGAACAGATTGATGCTTCTCTCTGGAGACAGATTCTTCCTGATCACACTCTTGATGTATTGAACTGTTTCCTGAGTGGTGTGTGAGCTATTTCCTTTGTGTGTCATCAGGCCTCGTAGGAGGGTCTGATTGGTCTGCAGTGAAAGGCCCAGGAGGAAGCGGAGGAACAAATCCAGGTGCCCGTTTGGACTCTGTAAAGCCTTGTCCACAGCACTTTGGAAGAGGAATGATAGTTTAGATTTGTCCCTTAATAGATTAGACAACCAGGTTTTCGACTGAGATAGCAGATTGACGCTGGAGTTTGTAAAAGTCAGAAAGACATAAAGAGCAGCCAGAAACTCCTGAATGCTCAGATGAACGAAGCAGAATACCTTCTCGTCATACAACCCTATTTCCTCTTTAAAAATCTGCGTGAACACTCCTGAGTACACTGACGCTGCTGTGATATCGATGCCACACTCTCTCAGGTCTGATTCATAGAAGATCAGGTTGCCTTTCTGCAGCTGCTCAAAAGCCAGTTTTCCCAGAGACAAAACCATCTCCCTGCTCCCTGGATTCCAGTGTGGCTCTGTCTCAGCTCCTACCTGATACTTGACAGTCCACAGTTTGGCTTGAACCACCAGGAAGTGGATGTACATCTCAGTCAGGGTCTTGGGGAGCTCTCCTCCCGCTCTGGTTTTCAGCACATCCTCCAGCACTGTAGCAGTGATCCAGCAGAAGACTGGGATGTGGCACATGATGTGGAGGCTTCGGGACGTCTTGATGTGGGAGATGATTCTGCTGGCCTGCTCCTCATCTCTGAATCTCTTCCTGAAGTACTCCTCCTTCTGAGGGTCAGTGAACCCTCTGACCTCTGTCACCATGTCAACGCACTCAGGAGGGATCTGATTGGCTGCTGCAGGTCGTGTGGTTATCCAGAGGCGAGCAGAGGGAAGCAGTTCGCCCCTGATGAGGTTTGTCAGCAGCACATCCATTGAGGTGGTCTCTGTAACATCAGTCAGGATCTCATTGTTGTGGAAGTCCAGAGCAAGTCGACACTCATCCAGACCATCAAAGATGAACACAACCTGGAACTTGTCAAACCTGCAGACTCCTGCTTCTTTGGTCTCACCAAAGAAGTGATGAATCAGTTTCACCAAGCTGTACTTTTTCCCCTTCAGCAAATTCAGCTCTCTGAAAGTGAATGGAAATGTGAACTGTATGTCCTGGTTGGCTTTGTCTTCAGCCCAGTCCAGAGTGAACTTCTGTGTTAAGACTGTTTTCCCAATGCCGGCCACTCCCTTTGTCATCACTGTTCTGATTGGTTCATCTCTTCCAGGTGAGGGTTTAAAGATGTCTTCACATCTGATAGTTGTTTCTGGTCTAGCTGGTTTCCTTGCTGCTGTTTCAATCTGTCTGACCTCATGTTCATCATTGACTTCTCCAGTCCCCCCTTCTGTGATGTAGAGCTCTGTGTAGATCTCATTCAGAAGGGTTGGGTTTCCTGTTTTAGGCATTCCCTCAAACAAACACTGGAACTTCTGCTTTAAACCAGATTTGAGTTTTCGTTGGCACACCGCCGGAGATTCTACATGAACAAAAAACAATAGTAAGTGGATGCTACAATAAATATGGCAACTGCAATTGACCGTTTGCTAAACCCCCCCAGGACAGTGATAACTAGACATAGCAAATCTGTCAAGACTTAGAAAAGGGGTGCATGGGGCTGTAGCGAGAGCAATAGTCTGCATTTAAAGAGTTTGGTGGGTGGGTGGAGGGTGGTGTCTTTTTCCACGGAGTTTCCAAAAACCAAAAACACAAGAGCAAAAGTGTAACGAATGGATTCAACAGTGTGTTCATCTACTTTAAAGTTATAATCTTGAAGATTTTCATTTTGTTGTCTTTGGCGGCACCTATGGCACTAAGCGGTAATTGCAGGTGTGCTTTTGGACCTCATTGGGTAAAATGGTCCTGTTTGTTGTTTTCAAACCTAATGACTAACAAACAGGCAATCTGCAATACCTGTACAAGAGATACCAGTCCAAGAGAAAGAGAGCCCTCAGTCTGTTTTCTTCTTTCAACGCTCTCCACCTTGGCAAGGCAACGCCGATGCTAACTCTGGTTTTTCCTCGCTGACGGTCACTTTGCTTTTTTGACTGTTTGCCTTCATCTGAACGTCGAATTTGTTTCTCTTTCTTTGGATTTGCACTTGTTTTAAAGGTTTCATCGTCTGTAGTCATCGATCTTTTCTTTGTTTGTTCGGCCACAGTAACAAAAATCAGTACGCCACTTCACACACAAGCGAGTTGAGTTTTCCCCTGTAAAAAGAAACTATTTGTTTTAACTAAAAAAAGTTTGTATCTGAACTGAATTTGAGACGACAAGTTGAGGTAATTTTAACTTGTCTTCTCAAATTCAGTCAACTTAAAATTTTAAGGCAGCCCGGACAACTTTTCGTTGTAATACTGCAAATGCTGCAGGCTTTCATCAGTGGGCCATAGGCTCAATCACCAGTTGTTACCTCATTCAGCGATAGATAGTGACTTAACAGACACTTATTTAAATGAAAATCTTCGAGATTATATCTTTAAGTCATCAAGTGCATATTTAAGTTCTCTTTTACGAAATCGCTGGAGTCTGCGTTTTTTTAACAAACTCGTGGAGCTAATGTCAGCTTAATTTGCAAGCTAGACCGAGCTTATAAAATCTGCCTCAAACAGTTGCCTGTTCATCCAGCAAAAAACGTTGGCTGGAAATGAGAAGCTGCTTCTGTCGACCTCTGTTTGAAATCAGGGACCCCATTGTTTAAAATACGAAAAATCTGGTGGTAAACCTGCCACTGTTATCTGTGTAAACTGTATATGTGGCATAGAAACATTAATCAATTTCCTTTTTAAATGCCTTTACCATTTCATACCCACATTATTTTGTTCTTAATTATTAATTAGTAAATATGGAATTGATATAGGCATCCCTTGAGAAATCTGTACAACATATTCGTGTTAAAGCTGTAAAAATCATCGTACTCTTCTGCAGAGCGTCAGCCAGCTCCTCGTGCTTTATTCTCCTCATGAAGTGCAGCACAATTATCAGAAATGCCTCTCTGCTGCTCCTCACATCTTCTTCCTCCTCGCTGTCCATCACCTCGTCATCCGAACACTCTGAACTCAGAGCCCTCTGCATCCTCTTCAGCTCGTTCTTCACAAAACTGGTAATGTTCTCCTCAAGCAGCTGGAAAACGATATATAAACGTATTTTTTTTAGAAAAATGCTCCGTCCGTTGTACAGCAAAATAAAGACAAGAACTGTTGTGAATGTTGTAGCTGCTGTGCTTGTACATTTACACACCATAAATATGGAGTCCCTGTCTGTTTGATCTTCAAGGGCAGACTGATCAATGTTAACATCTGACATCTCCTGTTGTAATCTGTGGAGGAAAACACACTCATCGTTAAATATTAATTTATCTTTATACTGGTTGATTTGTTGTTTAACTGGAAATGTCACAATGTCTGCCTCAGTCCAGGTTTCGCTCTTTCTTCCTCTCTGTCCCTCCGTTCGGTCACCTCTCTCTTTCCCCATGCCGATGCATTTCATTGCCATTCTCCTTCCATCCACCAGATGCCCTCAGACTTTTCATCCTTCATTCCAGTTCCTGCCACTCCCATCTCCCCCATCACCTCATTCCCTTCACCTGATCTCCCCACCTGCACCTCATTCCCTCATCAGCCACTCATATATATATATACTGGCCCAGCTCCATTGCTCCTCTGCCAGCTCATCAAAGTTGCTCCTGTTCTGCTTTCATGCCTCTGTTACCCTGTATCCTGGAATCTGTATCTGTCTGCACCTTTCCCTGCCTCACTCCGGTTTATCTGTGGATTCTCAGTGATTTGTTTTTGGACTTGCTACCCCCACCAATAAGCCTATGTTCCTTCCGACTTTTGTCATTAAATCATTGAACTGTAGCTGCTCTGCCTGCTGTCACCCGCTGGCTTTATTAACAACATAGAAAATATAGCAATAGAGCTGAAATGATTAGTCAAATAATACATTTTTTTCTTTAGTTGATCAACAGAGAATTAATCAGCAACTTGTTTTGAGGCTGTTCTTCTGCGCCGTGTGTGTCACACAAAATTCACAAAAGCAGGGAGGACCAAGTGTTTTCCAGTAGATGGCGGTAATGCAACATTTATGGATGCCAACTGCTGTTAAACTAAACAGATTTTGATTTTGGTTTAGTATGTAGTCAGGGTTGTCCTGAACACAAATGCATCAGTCATTGTCAGACATTAAGGAGCAATGTGTTGCATTTGTGATGTGGTGGAACAGTCTCAAAACGATCCCCACGAATAGGTGGAGATTCACAAATATATTTCCCTTGATCAAATCATACGTTGATGTACAAGTGATGATACACGAGTGGTAAATTAGAGGCACAGATACAGATTTACAGATACAAGTCACTCTGCATGTATTTGTGCATTGTGTCTTATGAGTTACGTAACTTGATATTTGTTTCTGAATACTTGTGAGACAGTTTTGATCCCATAGACCAGGGGTTTTCAAAGTCTGAGTCTGTGGGCCTCCCCTCAGACAAAGCTTGGAAAGAGGCGCCCCCCCTTAGTTTACTTGCTTAGTTTCACTCAGTTCCTGACCCCTACTGTATGGGGTCATGATTATGTTATTTGATCCGGTAGACACTCAACAATTGACCCAAGATAATAGCCTAATATTGCTGTTTGACATAACTTCAGACTACACCAAATACATAAAAAANGTCTGTCCTGAGGCATTTATTAGTTTCTGACTCTGGGAAAGTGGAAAAACAGTCAAATTGCCCAAAACTATGTCTATGTGATCTCCTTTTGATAATTAATGTAATATTTTTTCACTTCCATTCACTGAGCCTCCCCTGAAACTGTTTGGGGCCCCCCAGAGGAGGCCCAACTCCCACTTGAAAACCTCTGTCATAGACCAACAGCCCAAAACCCAATTTAATATCATACTGTATATGACAAAGAAAAGCAGCAAAACCTCACATTTGAGAAGCTGGGACCAGAGAGTGTTTGGTATTATATGCTTGAAAAATGACTGAAACTATTTAACTGGCTTGTGAAAATGGTTGCTGACTAATTCTCTGTTGATGGACTAGTTGAGTGATCATCAACAGCTTTTATAGATGAATTAAGAAAAGAATCCGCAGATTAATCCGTAAAGAAAATAATCAAACTTAATTTATATTGGACTTCTCAAAACAAAGTAAAAAGCTTCTTTACATTCATGAGGATAGTTTATAAAGATGACGGGCAAGTAGTTAAAAGTGCTTAAACACATACTGGGCAGTCTTTGGACCATAATGTTCTTTAAATTGATTTGTTTATATATTGACATTACACAGAAGCATGTTGACTCACTCTGTTTCAGAAGAATGACTTTTAAAAGCAATTGGAGGCTCGATTGACTGGTCGCTCATCATGAACACACATCTGGGCGCAGGAGAGTCTGGTCTCTCCTCCTGGATCCTGAGAGAGACAAACAATTAATAAAAGAAAAGACGGTTTCCCTCTAAAAAGCCTTGTTAATGCTTACAGAGTGAGAAGTTGACTCACTCTGTTTGAGAAGAAGGTTGTTTTTGAAAAGCGAGAGGCGGCTCTATTGACCGGTTGCTCTGCATGGACACACAGCTGGATACAGGGGAGGCTGGTCTCTCCTGCTGCTGCTGCTCTGGGCTTAAACACAACACAGTTTTTACTTTTAATAATAATATAACCAAGTCACCAACCATAGTCAAAAAGAACCGTAAAGATCGTTGTCTCACCTCTGAGCTTTGATGGAGCCGTGATGTTCCTCAAATGGAGTCACTTTGGAGGGGATGATTTCCTCATCCATCCCTTCAGGCAGATCCATAGCAGAGCTGACACCTTCACATATAAACACAACCAAACTGCTCAGTCAGACTGAAAGTGAAACTGATGATCCTCCCTCAAGTCTGTCTGCTGTGCGGCAGAACAAAATGGAAAAAAGACAAATGCTTCCTCGCATGTTTTGGCCACAAACATGTTGGATACTATGACAAATGTCACTAACCACAGTTCTAATATCCTGCTTTTACATTGATGCATGAGTAAGAATAATCTGATGATATCATATATAGTAGTATAACAGTCACAGGGGACATTTTTCTGCATGAGTACTTTTACTTTAAATACTTTAAGTACATTTTCCTCATAATACTAACATACTTTTACTTAAGTAACCTTTTGAATTCAGGACTTTTGCTTGTAATGGAGTATTTTTAGACTATCAGAATCAGCTTTATTGGCCACGTATGTGGACACATACAAGGAATTTGACTCCGGTTTTTCTTTGCTCTCAGTGTACATACACAGAAATAGACTTACATACATATAAAACTATACATCTTAAAACAAGGACAACAAGCTCGACAAGGTAAACATAAACATTAAACTACAAT